>JAKSZT010053825.1:117317-278471 GCA_026826555.1 Tolypeutes matacus | reverse complement strand
TCTCTCTCTCTCTCTCTCTCTCTCTCTCTCTCTCTCTCTGTATATCTGAATTTCATTCTCTTATAAAGCACTCCAGTAATATGACTAAGTCCCATCCTGGTTAAGGTGGGCCTCACCTTAACTGCAGTAACCTCATCAAAAGGCCCTGCTTACAATGGATTCACACCCACAGGAATGGATTAAATTTAAGAACATGTTATTCTGTCATTACCAATTGTTATCAAGGATAGGAGCAATGGTGGTTCATTAGTTGTGACAAACGTACCATAATAGTGTAAGATGTTAACAATAGGGTAAGCTGGATGTGAGGAATATGGGAACTCTGTGCTATCTTCACAACTTTTCTATAAATCTCAAACTATTCTAAAATTAAAAACTTATTTTAAAGAGCCACACACATTCTCCCCCACTTACTAGCTGTTATCATTTTTCTTATTTTGTAAAATGGAAATAATAATCCCAGGTCTACTGTGAGGATTATAATATATGTAAAATCCCTGACACGGGGTTTTATACATAGCAGATGTTTTCCTTCTCCCCCTCCCCCCCCATATAATGAACTCTCTTACAAAGGATGTATGCTGCGTCTTTATAAAGGAGAGGTTGGTCTTTCTTATTTTAAATCAAAATCCATTTTCTCAAGAAGAATGTTTAATATCATAGAATAATTTAAAAGTAGTTTTGGAGACTTCTAGAATATCACAGTAAGAGTAATAATCGCAAGGACTAACTACAATTTTCCCTGTTTTATGAGAATTCTTCCTTACTATAATATAGACTTTTGTTTGCATAACTCTTTATAGCTTATCAAATTAGGCCACCATCATTAAGCCAAAGATGCTTTCCCTTATTTGAGGGCTGAAGCAAGATTTAGGGAACTACTTTTTGAGTTGACTGAAGCTAAGAAATATAAAGAAGTACATAGGGATCCAACTTTTACAGGTAGCCTCAATCAGAGAAAAAAACAGAAAATACACAAAGATGCGATTTTAAGCATCACCTGGAGAATTCCAGAATATAAGAGCACAGAATATTGTTTCAGCAAAGGGAGCAGCAACATGATACAGTTAAATAATAGAATACTTTAATTATCTGGAAATAATTTCAAATTGCCTAAGGTAATACTGCCTACATGTTCATTATAATGTGGAAGTAATTCTGTTTTTTAAAAATAACCGTGAAATTTGCAAGAGTAAAATCCAAGATAGAAAAAAAACAACCTCTTGAGGTAGAAATGTGCATTTTTACTTTAATTTCATTTTTTTTCTAATACTTACCGTAACTAATTCTTTCCAGATAAAGAATGTAATTTTTATATATACCTACCTTAAATATTGGAAAAGAAGAAATACTTGCAAAGTGATATATATATTGTATTTGAGAGTAGCTTTAATTTTTAAAAATATTTTCACATACATAATCTCAGATTCTTCTCAACATCTACAGTTTTATTCATTTTTACTCCATTCCCCTCTGAAGGGTGTTGAACAAAACTGATTACCGTGCCCTCAACAATGTCATCTCAATTCATTTGCTGACCCTTAAACTTTCTTTTCTCCCCCTATGGCATCCTGACAGTGTTCAAGCTCAGGATGAAAAAAGAGAAAGTTTTCTTCCCTTTCTACTGCCCTGCACACTCACATCAAAAAGCCCACTTTTCTCAAAAATTTAACATGATGGTGAATTTCTCGTGTATATATTTTAAATTTCCTTCTGGAATTGAAGAATATCTATTTTGGCTGACAATTTAGGTTATTATCTTCAAATGACTGACTTTGCCTATGTTTACAAAACCTGGACAATGGCAAGTTGAAAGTAGTGCTGCGATTATTACCTTAATCAGATACATGTTTTTTGAAGCTCACATTTTTTCATTTGAAAGCAAATATTAAAATCGTAGTGACTCATTTAAGCTTCAGAATAAGCATTCCAGGAAAATAGATTTCTACTTGCAAAAGAGTTAATATTTGTAATAAATGTTTAAATTCATAAAAGAATAGAAATATATTAACAGACTGCAGGTATTTTAAGCAGTCGTTTAAGCCTACCCATTACTCAGAATAACTGGTTTGATTTATTTCATTTATATTAGAGTAGTCAACTGGTCAACTCGATCAAAACAATTGAAATATACCTGGCGTGCAAACCAAAATGGTGTCTTTGACTTATTTAGGTTCACGAGTGTAGGGGAAAAGTCTGAAAATAGGCTTTATGGACCTTTCACAAATTACAGAATTAAGTGTGCATGGGGGAAGCGGTTTGAAAAATCAAAGCATAGCCAAGCAAAAAATGTGTTTTGATTTTTAAGTGCAAAGTCCAAATTTGTTTTCACTTTGCCTCTAAACCTTTTTGAGAGTTTTCCTTCTAAAACTCTCCTTTCCCCTTTGGGATCATACAAAACAATGTTTTGTTTGATATCTTAGTTATTTCCATAACAACAGATTACAGAGAGAAGACAAGCACTCAAACAAGTAAAATGGCTTTGAATTTAGAAACTGTTCTGGATCATTATGTAGAATGACCTGCTTACGGAGAAAAAACTGCTGATTTTTTTTTGCTATTGGCAATCCATTAAAGGGAAATTCATTATGAATTCTTAATATAATCTCTACCCGCTTTTTACACGTTATGTTATTTCTCATATCTGACACATTTTAAAATTTCTTTCCCACCCATCCCGTCTTCCTACCATTCCATCCCTTTGTGGTTGCTGCTAAATTTGTCAGTTGGGATGTGAATATTAAATTATCAGTATTGACATGTCAATATCATTCCGATAAAAAAGGTGCCAATACTTCATCCTAGCAGCCATCACTCCCCCCCACACACACAATTTTATGAAAACAAACTAGTTTAATATGCAAAACCTCTACTAAGAAAAGCAGTTATCTGCTTTAAAAAAAAAAAATTTCAGTATAAACAAAGGATTAGAAAAAGCATAGGTTTGGCTGAATTTATTGAAGAATATTCAGTTCATTCATAATGGTAAATGTGTAAGCAGCCCCATATTGGGAAGAGCAAGGGTTCTGGAGTGTAACAGACAGGGATTCAAATCCCAGTTGAAATTTATGGACTGACTACACTGACTATAGGCAAGATATTTAAATTATTTGAGACCTAATTGCTACCGATAAAATGGAGATAATAAGATCTATTTCTAAAGGTTGAAATGGTGTGCCCTTAAACCAAAAGCTTAACATTTGTCGATTTCCATGGAGCTATTACTTCACTATTGCCTAATTCATGCTATCAACAGCTTCAATGAATGCATTCAGGGAGACATAAACAGAATCAATTATGAAAATTAATAAAATAAAATACTTTTTGTTAAGCTCCATGCACAGTAATAGGCACAAAATAAATAGCTCCTATTGTTATTATAATTAAGACCAAGTTCATAAGGATAAGTTGCCTTTCTAAGCATCCCTGATTTAAAAAACACACACACAATAGAGAGTCTTGACAATAACCAGAATTCTATATTACATTTATATAGGGCATAATACTGATCTTGGGTAGCTTTGTCACCCTGAGTCCAAAGTTATAATCTTCCCTCTTTTTTTTCCCTTTGTTTATCTGTTTATTTTTTATTAGAGAAGTTTTAGGTTTACAGAAAAATCAGAGTTCCTATATACCCCCACTTACACATGCAGTTTTTCCTACTATTTACGGTTTGCATTCATGTAGTACCTTTGTTACAATTGATGAAACAAAATTGTTCAAATTACGTTATTAATTATAGTCCATAATTTAGTTCAGGTTTCAATCTTTGTTTTGTACAGTCCTATGGCTTGGTTTTTCAAAAAAATTTTCCTAGTGACATAGATATATATAAACTAGAATTCCCCCTCTTTTAACCACCTTCAAATACATACTTCAATAGTATTAATTACATTCACAATGTTGTGCTATCACAACCATTGATTATCAAAATTTTTCTATCACCCCAAAAAGAAATTCTATACTAATTAAGTTTTAACTCTCCATTCTCTTTTAACCTGGCTCCTGGTTACTTGTATCCTAGTTTCTGACACAATATTTATACTTTGGGACCTGGCTTATTTCGTTCAACATGATGTCTTCAAGGTTTATCCATATTATCTCATATATCAGAACTTCATTCCTTTTTATGGCTGAATAATATTGCTTTGTATGAATATACCACATTTTATTTATCTGTTCATCTTCTGATGGACACTTGGGTTGCTTCCATCTTTTGGCAATTATGAATAATACTGCTATGAACATCAGTTTGCGAGTAACTGTTCAAGTCCCTGCTTTCAATTATGCCTGGAATATTTTAACACACATCTCTCCAATTTGCTGTTGAAACCATCTAGGTAATTATTTCATTTCTGTTATTGTGGTATTCAAATCCAGTATTTCATTTGGTCCCTTTTTAAAATTTCTCTTTATTGAGTTCTTTATAGCATTCATTTACTATTTTCCTGATATGCTGTAGCTCTTTCTCTGTGTTTTCCTTTATCTCCTTGAACATAGTGAAGATATTTTTTTAAAAGTTTATGTCCAATATGTTCAAAGTCTGGTCTTTTTTGTTGATGGTTTCTAAATTTTGTTCCTTTTGGATGGGCCATCATTTCCTCTTTGTTTTTCTTGTAATCTTTTTTTGTACACTGTACATTTTAATATTTGTATGCTGTAAAGCAGATAATCCTTTTCCCCAGGCCACTTATAGTTAATTATTTCTTATATTATTTTTGTTGTCTGCAAGCTGCTTCTGCCAGCTGGACAAGTTCGTGGAGGGCAAACCAGAGACAAGTTTCCTGGTTCAGTCTTTCAGGCTGTCAAGTGATAGACTGGCACCAACATACAAGCATAGCAGGATGAACATAGGGGTTACTCTGCTTCCTCCAGAAAAGGGCCAGAAAGCCACAATGGGAGCCTGGGCTGGGTCCACACTGCACTGGGGAGGGATTGGATAGGGGCCACCATCTCGCCAGGAGCTTCTCCTACCATTTTTAAAGTTTTGTTTTCTTGATTTGGCCCTCACCCAGTTACTATATCTTTTTAACTGTTTACCAGTATTTTGAGGAAGATGACTCTGCCAGTTTTTGCTATTTGTTCAAAGTTTCTTTGTGGGAACAGCATCCTGGAGTATCTTACAATGCCACCTGTCGACCAAATGTATTTTCCTTCCTCTTATGAAAAATGTAGAGTTAAGTCAGGTAGTTCTCAGATACTCTCAACTGCTGCTCCTAAAGTAATGGTCCTGGATTATCACAGCCCACTGAATTGAAACAATTACAAGTGGTAGAGCCAAAGCCAATAGTATATTGAAGTTATGAGTCAATGGTTGATAGCTCACTTACATCACTGTCAGTGTGGTAGGAAATTCTTGCATATAGAAGTAGCATAGGGTCGAAAATGTATTCTCTAACCCAAGTTTATACACAGATTATCATAAACCAGAGATTTATTATAGGAAGAAATTAATATCCAACCAATTGTATATGACTAGATTGTGTTTTTCTCTCCTTTATAGTGTGTTTGATAAATCATTTATTATGCCAGTGAAGATAAAGTAAAATTTACATGTCCCTAAAGCATTGCCATCTCTAGTAAATAATGCTGATTGAACTATGCATCAAAAAAAAAAAAAATCAAGGTTTATAACCTCTTGAAATATACGCAACTTTCTCTGAATGTAAAGTGGAAGGTTTTAAATCATAGATACCCACATTGACAATAAATTATGTAATGCCTGCTTTTAACTTTTTATTGGATAAAATTCCTTCCTATTTATTTGCTTGATTGTATTTCGGCAACTGTAATATTTATGGTGTAGCTGATAAGGCGTTGAATGGGGAACTCAGCCCCAAATGTATATTAAGTATTTATTTTAGTAACCTCTAATTCTTTTCTACTTAAAGTATGTGGAACCCACAATTCAAGCATACCTTGAATTGCTTTAGTGAGCCATAGATTTAAGCTAAGAGTAGGAAAAGCCAACTCCTATATTATTAATTTCCATAAGGTCTTATTAAATCAAACTAACGAAAATATTATTAGGAAATGAGTTCATGGTAGTACTGGTTTTTTGCTTTTCATTTCAATCAAGGAAGAAAACATGCATGAAAGAGCTGGTTTGGAGAAGTTTCCATTTCCATAAACATATAAAAGAAATAATTCTAAGAAGAGGAAATATATTACATCTTTTAATCTTGCTTCCTGATTTGAGTAGGCCTTATCTAAGTGCTCAGACAATAGGCACACATTAGAAGATAATTACCAAATACTCACCTGGTACAAAAATTTATAAATAACTGTGTTGAGTACATGCAGGGTAAAGTTCTAGATAAAATATAATCCCAGGTCTCAAGTAACATACAATGGTTAGGGGAATAAGGGAGTGTACCTAAAACACTGCAATAGACAAGGGTTGCAAGAGAACTACAAAAAAGTGCCATAGAATCTGGGGATGGACTTGAAATGTGCTTGTGGAAACAGGTGAGACTTTTTAAAGAGTTTGCTGCTGTTGGACCATGAGGAAATTATATAGAATTTTAACATATAACAATAGGATTCAAGGAGATTATTGCTGTTGTAGTGTATAACAAAAGAAAACTCCTGAATGTGGGACATGACGGAAATTTTTACAGAATAAGAAATTGCTCAATGAGACTGAACTCCAAACTAGACCGAAATAAAAGGCTGTTGTATGTCTTGAATGCCAGATTATGGAATCAATAAATAATCAATTTAAAGAAAAGAAGACTGGCCACACTAAGTGTCAATGATATACCTAAAAAAGGAAACTTTCTCAATATTCCCCTCTTAGGCTTTCAGAAGTCTTTTGTGATCCCAGCTTTCCAAAAAGTGGGTCAAGGCATTCAGATGCCATGATAATATAAGCAGGTTCATTGTGTACTTGAGTGAAACTCTGACAGACATTGTCTGTGGGAAGTAATGAGAACCTCGTTCCCCAATTATCATTATTCTGCCTAAGTGGAAAAAAAAAAAAAATAGCTTTCTTCTTCCTTGCCTGGAGCCTATACTTCTGATAGAGTTTCCAACAGTGTCAAACAGCAAGGCATAATTCCATTACTCCTGGAACTATTCTTACATAATTATCCCTGCTGATATTGGTCATCTGGAAAAGGCATTTTGAATGTATACAAGGCTATGTGATATGAATAAAAGTTTTCTTTGTTTTGTATTGTTTGTCCAAATTTAATTGTAACAAAAATAACAGAAGTCCATTTTTAAGCGACATACTTGAGTACACATTTGGTCTTGTTACAATGTGGGTAAGATCATGTTGCTCATAAATACGTATAAACCGGTAATTATCTCTTGCCTTCCTAAATCCATGACTTGTTAGGATGCTTCTGTGAGAAATTTTGGAAAATATAAAATTCTTCACCAGTGTAAGGCTTGATTGAACAGAAGTTTTCCTAGGTTTGGAGATTCAGTGGCAGGAATATTATTTGTTTTAGTAAAGTACATCCAGTACAAAATTTGCAAATGAGAAGAAATGTAAAATTTGTATCATCTGTATGCATAAGATTTCAGTTTGTCCAGGCAAATAAATGTTTGTGACTTGCCCGTGTTCACCCCACTAATAACATACAGAATGGAATTTCTTACTCTTCTTTCCACTAACTCATTATGTCCCATCTTCCTACCACAACAATCTTAATTGATTGATAGTACTAAACACTGCCTCGTCTGGGTGCAGGTCCCATTGTGCCCCACTGACCAAAACACCAGACTAATAGCCACCCACAAAATGGTCATTATGGCCATGTTGACCTTATTTAAGACTGTAAAATTTCAAAATGCCTTTGAAACACCAGTTACTGAATTAATCTTGCAATTACATGTATCATTCTGTTTGCTATGCATTTCCTTCTAAGTATTTTATAGGGCTTTATAAACCTCTGTCTTCTAGAATGCAGTATTCCTAAGGAACAATGCTATTACTAGGTGAAGTTCAATTGTCTGCATTTTGTTTGACGTTACCAGGACACCAACTTCACACTCAGAATCATATGAATCTTGTTATTTTTAATATTACTCGGAGGGAACCTTTGTATTTTTTTGTATTTTCACAAATATGTTCTTTAAAATAAAAACAGCAAAATTCTATTATGGACTATCCCTCAAGTGGTTATTTTTTTTAGTTTCCATTGGCTATTTTGTACTGTACTTTTGTACTACTTCCAAATGTGTATCCTTAAAACAAAATCCATTGCTTTAAAAGTAAAATAAGCCAAAAGGAGGATTGAAAATCTTTCTTCAACTGTAAAACTATGAAATCTATAATTCATCAAATAATCTAATTAGACTGAAAAAAATCATGTATAAACATGTAATGATTTTATAATATAGTGGCATATCACAATGCTTATGAAAAATATTTGGGATGACCAAAAATATGCAACTAAATATAAATACATGTTTATATATAATATATGTAAATAAATATAAAAGAATGAAAATCATATAAAAAAATAATTTATACAGATGTACAGCATTATATATAAGTAAATGTAAACAATATTATATAAAATAAATATTAAAATAATAATGTAAAACTATTTCTCAGGCAAAGGTAAGCATAAATAAAACGCTTTTATAAACATTGCACTATCAATATTTTTGAGAGGTAGAACAAAACATAAAATAATATTTTTAAAAATATGAATACACAAAAATGAATGAAAATTAGCTATGGTGCCACGGATTTCCCATTCTTCTTAAGTAGTCCTTTTTTATTGATCCCTGTAGTCCTTTAATATTCTGAATATAAGTCCTTTGTACTGGAAGTCTCCACACTTCCCTTACGAGTATTTAGAATAGGGATATTCATTTTCACTCCCTTATTAGTATTTGATGAACAGTTTTCAATCTGTAAAAGTCCTATTTATCAATCTTGTTTTGGTCATGCTTTTGTCACCTGCTTAAGAAATATTTCCCTACCCTGTCCAATGTATGCCTCTAGGACTGTGCTGTCCACATGTGACTACAGAGCACTTAAAATATTTCTAGTCTCAACTGGTATCTGTTTTAGCATAAAATATATACCAGATTTTTAAGACTTAGTATAGTATGAGAATTTAAAATATCTCAAATACTTTTATATTGATTAAATTTAAAATAATAATATTTTGGCTATATTGGGTTAAATTAAATATATCATTAACATTACTTTCATCGTTTCTTTTTATTATTTTTAAATGGGGCTACTAGAAAATTTTAACTTACATATATAGCACACATTTTTGCTTTTATCTCTACTATTGGACAGTGCTGTTCAAAAAGCCATTTTGTTTTAGCTTTCAAATTTAATTCTATAATGCATTTCAAATTTATTTTTGTATATGACATGAGATAGGTTCCAAGATTAATTTTTATTCATACACATATCCAGATAACCTAGTACCATTTATTGAAAGGACCATCTTTCCTCTAGCTGATTGCCATGATACCTCTGATATGAGTCAAACAACCAAGAGTTCTGGACTTTACCCTGTTCCATTAACATTTTTGTCTATCCCTATTCTAATAAACATTGTTTAATTACTATAGTTTATAATGTACATTAATATCTGGTAGATTAATTTCTCCTACTTTGATCATATTTCAAAATTATTTTGGCTACGGCAAATCATTCACATTTCTATTACATTATATAATTGGGTTGTAAATTTCCCTAAGAAAAGCTCCTGAGATTTTGATCTCAGCTATAGATAAAGTTTATCATAACATTTAGACAAAATTGAATTATCCAGTGCATTTAGCTTGTAAACTTTCATTTCACTCCAAAATAGGTTCTATTTTTCAATACAACTGTATTTCACATATATTTTTAATCATGCACATGCAAAACATTATCTATATTTGTATATCCATATTTTAACTATTTTTCTGCTTACCTGTCTTTTCTTTAACAAATCAATTTTATTAATACATATTAATAAAGCACAACCCATCCAAAGCATACAATCAATGATATTCCATGCATTCATCACTTCCATCATTCTTAGATCACATTCATTATTCCAATAATAATAATAATAAACAAACAAACAAACAAAAACAACCAAAACTCATCACCTCTCAATCTCTTTATGCTTCCCCTGCTGTACATAGATGCTATTCTTTTTCCTTCTTTCTACTGTATTTGTATTTATATTTTGTAAAAACGGACTTATATATGCAATATCACCCAAATTTGTGTTTTACATGAGGTTTTACTACCTTATACAGTCCCATGTTACAGTTTTTAGCTTTTCTTCTAGTAATATGTATGATCTTATAGTTTCCCTTTCAACCACTGTCATACCCATACAATAGCACAGATAGTTACAAACACCATGATATGCTTTAACCATTTCTATTCATTTACAAAGATTTACAAACAACCTTTATACCAATTCTGCACAGATTAACCCTCAGCTTTCCATTCTCGACCCTCTTTCTATTTTCTGGTGACCTGGATTCTAATTATTAACTCCAAGAGTTTACACAATATATTTAGTTCACAATAGCACAATCAGACAGTATTTGTTCTTTTGTGTCTGCTTGCTTCACTCAACGTATGTCCTCCTCCAGGTTCATCCATGTTGTCATATGCTTCATGTCTTCATTTCTTTTTACTACTGCATAATATTTCATTGTGTGTATTCACCACAATTTGTTTTTCCATTCATCAATTAATGGACACCTGGGTTGTTTCCACTTGTTGGCAATTGTGAGTAATGCTGCTATGAACATCGGTGTGCAGATGTCTGTTCATGTCTCTGCTCTCAGTTCTTTTGCGTATATACCTAGTAATGGTATTGCTGGGTCACATGACAAGTCTGTATTCAACTTTCTTAGGAACTGTAAAACAGTTCTCCACAGTGGTTGTACCATTCTACATTCCCACCAACAGTGAATAAGTGTCCCTATCTCTCCATATCCTCTCCAACATTTACAGTTTTCTGACTTTTTAATAGCAGCTAGTCTAATAGGTATGAAATGATATCTCATTGTAGTTTTGATTTGCATTTCCCTAATCATTAGTTATGTTCAACATTTTTTCATGTGTTTCTTTGCCATTTGTATTTCTTCTTTGGACAACTGTCTTTTCAAGTCCCTTGCCCATTTTTTAATTGGGTATTTTGGCTTTTTAATTGTTGAGTTTTATGCTCTCTTTATATCATAGATATTAAGCCCTTATTGGATATGCGATTGCCAAATATTTTCTCCCATTAAGTCGGCTACCTTTTCACTCTTTTGACAAAATCCTTTGACGTGCAAAAGTGCTGAATTTAGAGGAGGTCCTATTTATCTATTTTTTTCTTTTGTTACTCATGCTTTGGGTATAAGGTTTAAGAAACTACCACCTACCACAAGATCTTGAAGATATTTTCCTACATTTTCTTCTAGGAGTTTTATGGTTGTTGCTTTTATATTTAGGTCCTTGATCCATTTTGAGTTAATTTTTGTATAAGGCGTGAGATAGGGGTCTTCTTTCTTTCTTTTGGCTATGGATATCCAATTCTTCCAGCACCATTTGTTGAATAGACAGTTCTGGCCCATCTGAAATGGCTTGGCCTCCTGTCAAAAATCACTTGACTATAGATGTGAGGGTCTATTTCTCAGTTTTTTATTCATTTCTGTTGGTCAATGTGTCTGTCTTTACACAAGTACCATGCTGTTTTTACCACGAAAGCTAAGTAATGTGCTTTAAAGTCTGGAAGTGAGAGTCTTGCAACTTCATTCTTCTCTTTTATGATCTTTTTTGGCTATTCTGCTCCCCTTATCCTTCCAAATAAATTTGATAATTGGTTTTTCCAATTCTGCAAAAAAGGCTTTTGGGATTTTTATTGTGATTGCATTGAATCTGTAAATCAGTTTGGGTAGAATTGAAATGTTAATGATATCTAGTCTTCCAATCCATAAACACAGAATGTCCTTCCAATTATTTAAGTCTTCTTCAGTTTCTTTAAGCAATGTTTGTAGTTTTCTGAATACAGGTACTTTGTGTCTTTGGTTAAGTTTATTCCTAAATATCTTATTGTTTTAGTAGCTTTTATGAATGGAATTTTTTTCTGATTTTCTCCTCCGATTGCATGTCAGTAGTGTATAGACATGCTATTGATTTTTGCATATTAATCTTGTACACTGCCACTTTAATGAACTCATCTATTAGTTATAGTAGCTTTGTTGTGTATTTTTCAGGAGATTCTAGATAAAGGATCATACCATCAGCAAATATGAAAGCTTTCTTTCTTCCTTTCCTATTTGGGTGCCTTTTATTTCTTTATCTAGCCTAATTGCTCTAGCTAGAAACTTTAGCACCATATTGATAACAATGTGACAGTAGGCATCCTTCCCTTGTTCCTGATCTGAGCAGGAAAGCTTTCAGTCTTTCACCATTGAGTACAATGCTAGCTGTAGGTTTTTCGTATATGCACTTTACCAATGTGAGAAACCTTCCTTCTATTCCTATCTTTTGGAGGGTTTTTTTTTTTTAATCAAGAAAGGGTGGTGTATTATATCAAATGCCTTTTCTGCACCAATGGAGAGGATCATGTAATTTTTCTTCTTCAGTTTATCAATGTGGCTTATTACACTAATTGATTTTCTTGTGTTGAACCACCCTTGCATACCCGGGATAAAACCCACTTGATTGTGGTGCATAATTCTTTTAATGTGCTTTTAGATTCTGTTTGCAAGTATTTTGTTGAGGATTTTTGCATCCATATTCATTAGAGATACTGGTTTTTAATTTTCTTTTTTCATAGTATCTTTATCTGGTTTTGGTATTAGGGTGATGTTAGCTTTATAGAATGAGTTTGGTGGTGTTTTTTTCCCCAGCCAATTTTTTGGAAGAACTTGAGGAAGATTAGTATTAGATCATGTTTGGATAGTTGGTAAAATTCACCTGTGAAGCCATCTTGTCCTGGACTTTTCATCATTGGGAGGTTTATGGTGACTGTTTCAATCTCTTCACCTGTGATTGTTTGTTGAGGTCTTCTGTTTCTTCTAGGGTCAGTGTAAGTCGGTCTTGTGTTTATAGGAATTTGTCCATCTCCTCTGCATTTTCTAGTTTTTTGGCATACAGTTGTTCATAGTATCCTCTTACGATCTCTCTTATTTCTCAGGGTCAGTGGTAATGTCCCCCTTCTCATTTCTGATTTTATTTATTTACATCTTCTCTCTTTTTCCCTTAGTCTAGCTAAGGGTTTATCGATTATGTTGATCTTCTCAAAGAACCAACTTTTGGTTTTGTTGATTCTCTCTATGTTTTTGTTGTTGTTGTTGTTGTTGTTGTTTTCTATTTCATTTATTTCTGCTCTGATGTTTATTATTTCTTTCCTTTGGCTTGGCTTGGGATTAGTTTGCTGTTCTTTTTCTAGTCCCTCCAGGTGTGCAATTAGGTCTTCCATTTTAGTTCTTTCTTCTTTTTTATGTAAGTATTGAGGGCTACAAATTTCCTTATCACCACTGCCCTTTAAGTGTTGCATAGATTTCTCAATTTCATTTGTCTCAAGATATTTGTTGAATTCTCATGCAATTTCTTCTTTGACCCACTGATTATACGAGTATGTTGTTTAATTTCAATATATTTATGAATTTTCCCTTTTATGCCTTGGTATTTGATGTTTTGAGTTGCTATTGTAAATGGTATTTTAAAATTTCATTTTCACTTGTTTTCTAAGTATATAGATTAACAATTGATTATTGTCCAATGTTTTTGTATCAGAAACGTTGCAGCATCCCCACATATTAATTCTAATATGCAGAGTCTGTAAGAATTTGGGATTTTCTGCTAATATAGTCATGTCATCTGTGAAAAAGGATAATTTTGCCTCTTTTTCTATCTTTTATGGCTTGCATTGCAGTGACTAGGACTTCCAGTACAATATTGAATAGAAATGGTAAACATGGCATCATTGCCCTCGTCCTGATTTCACAAGGAAATCATTTACTATTTCACTGTTATATATTCTATTAAATGCAGCATTTTATAGCTACTAATTGTAAAAGATATTCCCTTCTTAAGCATTTTGCTAAGAGCTTTGATCATGAACAGCTGTTGAATCTTATTTATTTTTACATCTATTCAGATGATCATATGGATGTTTCCTTTATGCTTTTGATTTGGTGTACTATATTGATGGATTTATTATTCAATCTTGCATTATCCAATTTTATATTACCAAAATAAATCTCAATATAATCATTACATAATGTTGGATTCAATTCGATTATGTCTTTTTTAGGATTTTCCATCTATGTTCATAAGAGATATTGACCTGTAATTTTCCTATTGTGTAAAGTGTCTTTTAAATTTCTATGTAAATATTATGCTGGCCTCATAAAATTAGTTGGAGGGTTTCCTTCTTCTTCTGTTCTTTGAAAGACTTTATTAAAGATCAGTAAAATTTCTTCTTTAATATATGAAAGAAGTCAGTATTAAAGACTGGTATATTTATTTCTTGGGAGAGCCATAATAGAGAAAAACAAATTGGGTAGGATAAAACAATAGAAATTCAGTCCCTCACAGTTCTGGGGTCTACATGTCTGAAATCAAGGTGGCAGCAAAGCCACACTTCTTCTGAAGGCTCTGGGAAAGAACATTCCTTGCCTCTTTTTAGCTTCTGTTGGCTGGTGGCAATTCTTGGCATTTGTTGACTTGTAGTTGCTTACTCCAATCCCTGCCTCCATCTTCATATGGATGTCTTCCTTCTGTCTGTGTATGTGTCTCTGTACGGCCTTCCTCCCTTCAAGGGCCCAACCTAGTCCAGTATGACCTCATCTTGACTAATTGTATCTGTCATGATGCTATTCCCAAATAAAGTCATATTCTGAGGTTCTGGGTGCACATGAAGTTTGGGGGAACTACTATGCAATCCAGTAACTCTGGCATTTTTTTTATGGTATGATTTTAATTGTGGATTATATTTCTTTAACATAATATAATTATGCAGTTATTCTCCTTCTTCTTGCATCAAAGTTTTATGAACTTTGAATGTTCAGATATTTATCTCATTCATTCAATTTGTCAGTTATTAATATAAACTTGTTCTTAATATTTTCATGTATTTCTTTTAAATGTCTGTAGAATCTGCAATGATGTTATTTTTCTCATTCCAGGTGTTGATAATTTATTTTGCTAAGGGTTTATACATATTATTTTTTTCACAAACCAGGTTTTGCTTTGTAGATTTTCCTTATGGTATATATGCTTTCTATTTAAACAATTTCTGCATTTATCATATTTATTTTCTTTCACTTTCTTTGTATTTCTTATTCTATTATTTTCTAACTCTTCATTATGGAATCTTATGTCTTTTATTTTCAATCTTTCTTCTATTCTAATATTATTTAAAGATATAAAATTTCCCCTAAGTAAAGTTTTATTGCATCCCTCAATTTTGATAAGTCATATTTTCATTATCATTTACTTCAAGATAGATTCTGATTTCTATTGTGACTTCTCTCTGACTTATGGGTAATTAATTTATAGTTGAATTATACTGTTCAATTTATAAAATTGAGCATTTATCAGTTATCTTTTTGTTATTAATTCCTAATTTAATTCCACCAAGGTCAAATACATACTCTGAGTGATGTTAAGCATTGAAATGTATATATATAGATATATTTTTAGGTCATGTTGGTTAATCATACTTATCAGATGTTTTATATCCTTACTGAATGATTTTTTTTTTCTTCTTTGTAAGAGAAGTTGTGGGTTTACAAAACAATCATACACAAAATACAGGATTCCTATATACCACCCCACAACCAACACCTTGTATTGGTGTGGAACATTTGTTATAATTGATGATTGCACACCTATACAATTTTACTATTAATTAAAGTTCATGGTTATACATAGGGTTCACTGTGTAGTATAGGTCCATAGATTTTTTTTAAAATAAATTTATTCTATTACCATATATACAATTTAAAATTTCCCTTTTTAATCACATTAAGATATATATTTCAGTGTTGTTAATTGTGCACCCAATGTTGTGCTTTCATATCCACCATCCATTGAATAATTTTTTAATACTTGTTCTATTAATGATAGTATGCTGTTTATATAGTTTCTCATCTTTTGTCCTCTCAATTCCACCTCTATTTTGATGGATAATTATTTTGAAGGAATAAAATTCTACTTTGGCTCTTTTTATTCTTTCAGCCCTATAAATACCCCATTACATCATACCTCAGAGATATTGTGGGTTCAGTTCCAGACCTCTACAATAGAGCAAATATTGCAGTAAAATGAGTCACAAAAAGGTTTTGGTTTCTCAGTGCATATAAATATTTCCACTATTCTGTAGTCTATTAAGTGTTCAATAGAATTTGTCTAAAAAAGCAATGTAAATACCTTAATTAAAATACTTTATTGATAGAAAATGCTAAACATCATCTGATCCTTCAGCAAGTCTCAATCTTTTTGCAGATGGAGAGACTTGCCTCAGTGTTGATGGATGCTGACTGATTGCTGTAGGTTGGGAGGACTGTAGCAATTTCTTAAAATAAGACAAGAATAAAGATTGCTGTAGTGATCAACTCTTCCTTTCATGAAAATTTCTCTGTAGCATGTGATGCTGTTTGATAGACTTTTACCCCATTAGAACTTCTTTCAGAATTGGAGTCAATCTTCTCAAACCCTGCCGCTGCTTTACCAACTAAGTTGATATAATAATTTAAATCCTTTGTTATCATTTCAGCGGTGTTTACAGCATCTTTACCAGGAGTAATTCTATCTCAAAAAACAACTTTCTTTCCTCAAGCATATGAAACAACTCCTTATCCATTACAATTTTATCATAAGATCATAGCAATTCAGTCACATCTTCAGCCTCCCAATAAAATTCTAGTTCTCTTGCTGTTCCCACCACATAGTCAATTACTTCCTCCACTGAAATCTTGAACCCCTTAAAGTCATCCATTACAGTGGGAATCAGCTTTTTCAAACTCCTGTGAATGCTGACACTTTGACCTCCTCTCATGAATCCTGAATGTTCTTAACAGCATCTAGAATGGTAAGAACTTTCCAGAAGATTTTCAATTTACTTTGCCCAGATCCATTAGATGAAACACTGTCTATTGCAGCCATAGTCTTATGAGATATATTTCTTAAATAATAAGACTTGAAATTTGAAATAACTTTTTGAACTATATGCTGCAGAATGGATGTTGCATTAGCAGGCATAATCTCATTGTACATCTCCATCAGAGCTCTTGGGTGACTAGGTGTATCATCACTGAACAGTCATTTTTTGAAAGGCATATTATTTTCTAAGCAGTAGGTCTCAACATTAGGCATAAGAAATTCAGTAAACCATGCTGTAAACAGATATGCTGTCATCAAAGCTTTGTTGTTCCATTTATAAAGCACTGGCAAAGTAGATTTACTATAACTCTTCAGGATCTTCAGAATAGTTTATAAGCATTGGCTTCAACTTAAAGTCACAAGCTGCATTTGCCCCTAACAAGACACTCAGCCTGGCCTTGAAGCTCTGAAGTCAGGCATTGACTTCTCCTCTCTAGATGTGAAAGGCCTAGATGGCATCTTCTTCCAAAAGGAGGCTCGTTCATCTACATTGAAAATTTGTTTCATCAATTATCTTAGCTAGATCTTCTGGATGGCTTGCTGTAGCTTCTACATCAGCACATGCTGCTTCATCTTGCACTTTTAGGTTATGGAGATGACTTCTTTCCTTAAACCTCATGAACCAACCTCTGCTAGCTTCAAACTATTTAATTGTAGCTCACTTGCCTCTCTTGGCCTTTGTAGAATTGAAGAAAGTGAGGATCTGCTCTGGATTAGGTTTTATCTTGAGGGAATGTTATGTCAGGTTTAATCTTCTATCCAGACTACAAAAACTTTCTCCATATCAACAATAAGGTGGTTTCACTTTCTTATCATTTGTGAGTTTACTGGAGTAGCACTTTCAATTTTCTTCAAGACTTTTTCTTTGCATTCATAACTTGGCTAACTGCTGGTGCAAGAGACCTAGCTCTTTGCCTGTCTTGGCTTTCAACATGCCCTCCTCACTAAGCTTAATCATTTCTAGGTTTTGATTTAAAGTGAGAGGCATGCGACTCTTCCTTTCACTCGAACAGTTAGAGGCCTTTGTAGGGTTATTAATTGCCTAATTCAATATTGTGTCTCAGGGAACAGGAAGGTCAGAGCAGAGGGAGAGAGACAAGGGAAGAGCCAGTCGGTGGAGCAGTCAGAATACACACGGCATTCATGGATTAAGTTTGCCATCTTATATGGGCACAGTTCATGGTACTCCAAAACAATTGCAATGGTAATATAAATGATCACTGATCACAGAGCACTATAACAAATATAAAATAATAACCAAGTTTGAAATATCACAAGTATTACTACAATGTGACACAGAGACATGAAGTGAGCACATGCTTTTGAAAAAAATGGTGCTAATACAGTATCTTGAGGCTGATCTGCCACAAACCTTCAGTCTTAACAAACTCAATATCTGCAAAGCCAAATTAAGTGATATGTGATGAAATGAGGTATGCCTTCACATTATCTCCTGGCTTTCATAGTTTCTCTTGAGAAGTCATCTGTTAGTCTATAGTTCTAATTTTAAAATAGTTGTGTCACTTTGTTCCTCTGACTGCTTTTAATGTTTTCTATTCACCTACTTTAAAATAAGATTTGATTGTGTGAATTCTTCTAATACTTATTCTTCATAGGGTTCAGCAAGCTTCTTGGATCTGTGGGTTAGTGTCCTCCACTGGTTTTGGAAAATTAAATGTTATCTCTTTAAACAATTTTCTGCTCTAGACTCTCTCCTGAACATCTGGAACTACAATTCCACATTTGTTAGACTTTTTATTGTGTTTACATTTCTTATCTGTTCTATTTATTTTTCCTCTGTATGCTCTAATTTGGATAATTTCTACTACCATCAATATTGCTATTAGCTTCAACCAATGAGTTCTTACTTTTATATATTATATTTTTTAATTCTAAAATTATCTTTGATTATTTTTATAGATTCCAGTTCTGTGTTTCCATTCCTCATTGTTTAATTCATTTTGTCTATCTTTTTCTCTTTTTTATTTTCCATATTAATTATAGTCATGTTAAATTCCTTGGTTTCTAACTCTAATATCTGCATAATCTGTGCATGTATTTCCATTGTTTATTTTATTTTTTTATTATAAGTCACATTTATTAGCATTTTTAATGTCTATCAATTTTTATGCTGCATATTATGTTTAAAAGAAGCTTAGAAGCTTCAAATTCCATCTTCCACCAGATAATAGGTTCTTCCCCGCTCTATTAAGCAGATAGGAGAGGGCATGGTCACTTTCATCCAATAAAGGATTGCATTGAGTTAGAGCTGAGGTATAGTTTTAGTAAAGCTCAGTCCACCGCTGCTTTCTATTCCTCAATCGTGGCAATGATTTTATTGAGAGCCAAGCATGTCTCTGTCTCTTCAGGACTAAAGAACAACAACAACAAAATAGCCTACAGAGATTGGTGCTAGACTCTTAATCCCACTATTCTATACAGCTTTAAAATCTGCAAACATTTCAATGTGTAAAGACCTTCCCCATTACAGGAACTTTGGCTCTTAAGAACCATGTTACAACAGTAAGTTTTACTCTGATTTTTTACGGTGGCTCCAGCCTCCTTCTTTAGTTGTTTATTCAGTCTCTTGATGGTTTCTCTCTCTCCTTTTCATTGACCAACACCTATCCTTATCTCAAGCTCAGAATCAAGTAAAAGCAGCTGGTGATTCTCAGATTATATCAGAAAATCTTCCCTATTTGGAAATTTCAGCAGGCAGAGTTTTAAGAGGTACACCCAAGATTTCCCACTCCTGATGTACTCCATAGTTCCTGGATATGATGGATTTTACTCCCATGACTAGCTTATATTATATGGCACAGTTAACTTTGAGAAATATAGCATAACTTAATCATTTGTGTCCCCTAAATCCACAGAGTTTTCTCTTTCTGGTGGCATAAGGGCAATCAGAAACAAACACTCTGCCTAATTTGGAAAAAAGCAAAATCCATATTGTAAACTGCCAATTGAGAAGTATGACCTCTAGGAGTTGAGAATGGTTTTAAGACAATAGCTATTGGAAGATCTGGGACCTTGTCCTACAACCACAAGAAACTTAATTCTGTCAAAAACTGGTGAGCTTGAAAAAGTATCCTAAGCTTCCATTGAGAGTGGCAGCCCCAGTTGACACCCAGATTTCAATCTTGCAAGACATGAAGAACAGAATTCAGGCATGCTGACCCAGATTTCTGAACTACAGAATTGTGAGATAATAAATGGGTGCTGTTTTAGGTCACTAAGTTTAAGGCGGTAATTTGTTACAGAGCAATATGAAACTAATGCAGAAGTTAAACTCATGCAGTCTTTCTTTTTTACTCAGCTCTTCCATATCCTTAAAAATATAACTTTTTCTATTTTATGTGATTTTCTTTTAGTCATTGCACAATAATGTTGGAACCTGAAACATAGCTAATAGCAGTCTTTCCCACTGCTTGATTTTAAAGCATATAAATAAGAAGCTGAAGATAATCCCGCACTTACATTCAACCCACCAAATATTCCACCTCTAAACTTTACAGAAAATGGGAATTTTGCACAAAGCCTATCATATTTCTTACAGGGTTTTTTCCATGCTTATATAAATGTAGATTGACAAATGATGGAAAAAGTTTATTGATAGAAAAGTTAATAGAACAGTATGGAGAAAATATGGTAAATGACCATATTAGTAAATCAGAATGTATAAATTATAGATTATTATGATTGATACAAATCAAATGATGAATTAATGTCCTAAGCTGACCATGGCAAGGCAAATGTATGAGGTATATGTAAATTCCATATCATGAATAGAAATATTTTCCCTTTCAATGAGTAAATATAAAACTACCTTACATAGTTTTGTGTATATTTAAGAGAAAAAAATAAGGTTTCTGTGGTTCACCTGAAATGATATAAATAGTAGTGCTATGTAAAAAATGAGCTTTCTGGATTCTTACTATTGATACCACATTGATGTAAGACAGATACCAAGGAGTATACTATCAAATCATTCCCACAGTATATTGCCCTGTCAAGAATATATATATATATATTTTTTTTTTCTTTTTTTAAGATTTTATTTATTTATTCATTTATCCCCCCCTTGCTGCTTGTGCTCGCTGGGTCAGCCAACCACGCCATGCGGGCGGGCTTGCCTTCACTAGGAGGCCCCGGGAACCGAACCCGGGGCCTCCCACATGGCAAACGGGAGCCCCACTGATTGAGCCACAGCCGCTTCCCCCTGTCAAGAATATTTTAACTGCTTGCATGGAAATGACATAAAATCCTTTACCAATTGATTTTTTTTTTAAATTATACTTCAATAAATAGTTGTCATGATTATATTAAAAATAAGTATGCCAATTATATTTTTCATTGTGTGGCTTTGGGAAGATTTTGTCTTTGACATGCTAAAAATGACATACCTACCTATGTGTTCAAGCTTTTATAAAGGAAGCTTTTATAAAGCTCCAGATAATTGCGAATTGACATTACAAATTTGTCTTCCACTCCCTCTGAGTGGATTTTAGCTCTTACTAAAGGGAATTATTTTGTATAAACAATTTTGAGATTACACAGTCTAAAATAGTCATCCATAAATCAATAATATTTTTGAGTTGTTACTATGTGGCTAGCAGTTGCTAGTGTGCAAATTCAGAAATTGAAAGACATTCACAAATACAGTGTCCTTGAAGAGTAATAGACAACAAATTATTGCAAATAGCAATTACAAATAAAGAAAGTGTTATGAAGGTGAAGTTCAGGTTATAAGGAGAACTTATATCAAAGTGACATAACTGAGGCTGAGGGTTCAAGAAAGGTTTTCCTGAGGAAGTTTAAGCTAAAATTTAAAGGATATGATGTTATTGTCCAGGCAAAGAGTGGTGGTAAAATCATGCCAGGTAGAGGGAACAGTATAGAAAAATCTTGGTGGTCTTGATATGGGGAGTAAGGGTGACACCTACAAAGAACTGTGAGAAGTCCAGCAATGAGAGTAATCAGGCCCAGATCTTGCAGTAATTTTGTTAAGTACCACATTGTATGGTCACTTAGTCCAGTGCCACTGAAAGTGTGGTCCATAGAACAGTGCCATTCCATGGGAATATTTATAACCAATCTGCACGGAGATAAGTATAGAAAATGAGACTAAGGTTTTGGAAAATTTTATAGCAATTTGACAGATGAAGTTTATGTCTATTACTCTAATGATAAATAATTGAGACTTGTATTTTGTATGCCTTTGTATTTTTTTTTCATTTTTCTAATAATTTTATTGCATTTATAAAATTATCAGACTACAATAGACGAGAACATTTTTTTAAATAGTTCTTTTTCACAAATCTTTGAGAAGCACTGCCCTAAAATGACTCTGATTGTTCCTAGGTTATGTTGACATTAGAATTCTGGTCAGATGAATTGTAGGTCAATAACAGTGTGTGGGAATGAAAATCTTATCTGTAAGTTATTTTACAGTTTACAAGATATGTGCCACTTTACAAATTATTATTATTATTATTATTATTTAAGATTTTATTTATTTATTCATTTATCCCCCCCTTGCTGCTTGTGCTCGCTGGGTCAGCCAACCACGCAGTGCGGGCGGGCCTGCCCTCACCAGGAGGCCCTGGGAACCGAACCCAGGGCCCCCCATATGGTAAACAGGAGCCCCACTGATTGAGCCACAGCCGCCTCCCTCACTTTACAAATTATAAATCAACTTTTGACCCTTACACAAACCTTGTGAGGTTGAAAGGGTACATATTTGATATAAGGCCATCCAGCTGGTAAATGACAAAGTCTGCCATCTTGGTTGAGCTGATGACTAAGGGAAAAGATTAAAGGTAGGAGACCTGTGTAGCCTACTCACAATGATTTATTGCTAATTTTCATCCATACAAATTTGTCAAGAGCTGTTCACAAGTAAAAATTAGGAGACTGGAGGTTCATCTTTCCTTTATCAACTTGTTTGCTGTCAGAGTACTAAAAATCACATATGTGCAATGGGACCTCACCCCCGGAAAGGGAGAGAAAACTAATCAGCTCCAGATAATTGCAAATTGATGTTACAAATTTGTCTTCTACTCCCTCTGAAGCAAAAATCCTCTAATCTTTGTTTTATAGACAAAAACTAAGTCCTTGAATAGCAAACAAGAAATCTAATTGTTTGCTATTTTCATAGAGTGCACATATTATATTTTATGTCTCCAAGGATGGGAAATTGGGGGATTTTTGTTCTTCATCTGTACAGAAGCCCTGGTATAAATGCTTTACAAGTTGCTTGATTAATAACCACAGAAATATACTTTTTTGGGAAATCCCTACAACATTTGAACTTCATCCTACATCTTTCTGGCATCTTGTTAAAAAAGAATGAAAGAAAACAAATCACTATAATAACAGAGAAAAATGACAAACATGGGGTAGGAAACACAAGTAAAATAGAACACTATTGAAACTTCAATCCAATTCACCATCGTTTAGGATTTATAAATACTAGTAAACCTAGATTCCAAGCTCAATAACTTCTCCTATTAGACGTGCTTGCTTTGGAACTACATAACACCCAGATTGGAATTTAGTTGCTAAGAGGTCAGTCTGCAGAATCTGATGGGTTCATTTCCTGAATCTACCACATGCTAGCCATGCAACCTAGGGAAAATACTATTTTTCTCTAAACTTTAGTTTTCTTATTCATAAAATAGAAATAATAATGATATTATTATTGTTCCTTGGAAGCCATATTACCACTTTCAGGTCATGTGTGTGTTAACTACCTCCATTAAACAGCATATTACTTCAAAGTACCTTAAATATTTAAAACGTCAAAGCTCTATGTCATCGAATTTACAGCTTACCTTTCATACGCTAACATTTACTATGTATTGAGAAGACAAGGGCATATTTTCTTACCATGAATTCAGTAGAGTTTGGCAAGTATTTAATGAGTCATTGCTGGAGGCTATGAGGAATACAAATTATAGGACAGGGGTTCTGTCCTTAAAGACTGCTTTAAAGGAGGTATTAATATGTGTCTACAGAGAACATATAAGATAATTTTATAAGTACAATAGGTACTAAATCAAGACTTGTCAAATATAATGGAAGGAGAATAATGAGATTGTATACACACATGAATGGCTTTGAAAAACTTCACACAGAGACTCAATATGCTCACTAGAAGCATGGAATTTTAGAGCTGGAAGAGATATTAGAAAACAGCTTTTGCATGAAGATATTCTGTATGTCATCTGGTTTTGTCACTGCACTTTAAGATGAAGAACTTAGGCCAAGGGAACTTAGTGAAATACACATCACCTGACTTTGAAGTAACAAATCCAGAGAGCATACTCCCATCTTCTGACTCTAGATCCAGAAAAAAAAATTAATCTCAAGTAGTTGAGCAAAGTGCAAAGAGAATTAATGACCTATGTGGGTATGTTATATGCCAAAATAGGAGGGCCAGAAGGCTAAGTAGTCTCTACCTGTGTGGCCATGTCTAGCTAAAAGTAAAGGGAGTTCCACTACTAAAAGAAAGAATAAGAAGAGAATGGATATTGTAGAAAACTAAGAGTCTGTCACAGGATGTTGGGGGATCTGGCTGGAAGAGGGTGAACCTTAAGTTGAAATAGGAAATTGTTGATTTTTCTGTATAAAAGGATGACTGAATATTTGCTATTTCATATGGTAGAAATTAATGCAAGGTTGCCAACAGAAAAGAAAGTCAAAACAACAAATGGGATTTATTAGTACCTGGTCCCTCATCTCACCCTTTCTAGGTTTTGTTTTTGTTGTTTGTTTTGACATCTCTATCAAAAGGGCATTTAGAGGCAGAACTTTAAAGACTGACCCCATGAATGGCTATGTGAGTAACAGAAGGGAGTAGAACCCAGACTCATCCGCAACAGAATAGTGTAACAGGTAGTTTTGCTAATTCTGCATGGAACCCAACATCAGGAAGAGGGTATTGGCACAGACATGGATGTGCTCGTTGGGGGCTGTGTCAGCTGCATCCTGTCACTTTCAGCAGAGAGTATTAAAAAATGGGAAGCTGGAACAGTAGAAGCATCAACGCAAATGCCAGAAACTCCAAACATTATTAGTGAGAACTCTGCAGAGGGTGGAGTGCCCTTAAAGTGTAGGAGTGAGATGAGACAATAAATATAGATTATTGCTATTACCATCATTGCCAAGACATTGTCAGCAAATATTGTAATATAATCAATCTCTCGTTTTTTCTCTTTCATACACACTCTTTCTCTCCTTCTTCCCTCCCTTTTCCCATCTTCTTTCTCCCTCTCATTCACACACACACACATACACACACACACACACCAACATACAGAAGACAGAAAGGGGATACATCCAAATGTTGCCAGTGTTTAATTTTGAGTGTTGGGATTACAGGTTTTGTTTCTTTTGCTTGCCATTATTTCCCAGTTTTACCTTTTATATTGTGAATATTTTGTAATTTCGCATCTTAAATTATACATATGAATATTTTTAAAGAGTTTTAATCGCCATTACAGTCTTTTATTTTTAGAAATTCCTTTTTTTTTTTTCCTAAATACAAAGTCTGTATGGTAAAGATTCACCTAAAATCTGAATTTCTGTTTGAATCTGAGTACTACTACATTGTGATAGTATTGAACAATGTTAGGGTATTACACCTGCCTAGTACATTTACAATTTCATTGCTGATATACATCCTCCTGCTAATCTGTGAAATGCATTATTACTGCCATATTTTATAAATAATGCTCTTTGTTATACTGTTGAGCTGAAACTTAAGAACTTGAAAAATATTTATTTTTTATAATCTTTCCTCTTGCATGTAGCTTTAGTGCTTTACAAAGATCTCAATTACGTTCTATTTTAGCATTCACTATGTGTAAATACGGGGAAGTACAAGAATTCAATTAGGTATGCTCTGTTATGTTTACAGAGTGCTTGCAATTACATTGTGCTTGCTATATCAACACCTCGGTCTGGTAAATCATGAAAGCATATGTATTCATTCAATATATATTTGTTGCGTACCTACTATGAGCAAACAATAATTGCCTTTATTTTTTAAAAGATAATTTCTATCTAAACGGAACTATAACTATCTAGACAATGAGAGGCATCATAGTATGCTAGCTAAGAGCACAGAAATGAAGAGCTAATTTACCAAAGGTTTAGTTTCATCACTACAAGTGCTATATGCACCTGGGCAAATTACTTAACCTCTATATGCTTCAGCTTGTTTATCTGTAAAATGAGGAAAATAACAGTATCTACATGTTTGGGTTTTTATAGGGAATAAATGAGATAAATTAATGTGTCTTACATATTGTGAAAACTATGTAATTGGAGTTTTGGTTCCCTGATAAAATTCAATGTGACTTGTATTTCTGTGTACACCTACATTATTATCTAGAAGAAATATTGGTGGTTGGTGAAGTGAATTTAGAGGGTCATGCTGTATTAGAGCTGGAAGAGACCTTATTGGTTACTTAGCCTTATCCCTTTATTGTACACATGAGGCAAAAGACACAGAAGTACAGTGAAATAGTAAGTTTCCCAGGTTGGCCAAATCCTAGTTTTCTGATTTCCTGATCAATTTTCTTCTAGGGATGACAATTGTATGCCCATTTATTCATTTTACAAATATGTATTAAATAGCATTTCCTCTATGCCAACCATTATGATAAATGCAGGAGACACCAGAACAAATGTGATCAATCACTTGTACTCTAAAATTTTACTGAAATAGAGAAAACATGTATGTTCAATAGAGTGTGATCTGTGTGCAGATAAAATATATGTGGGTACTAGTAATAGTATAATCAAGGAAGTGAACAATTCTATCTATGAATTGTGAAAAGACTTTATATAAGATATCACTCATGATCATGAATGTTTAGCAGTTCTATGGATCTAAAGCACTGCATATGAGAAGGTAAGGATTTAGTGAAAGATAAATTTAAAAGATAGTAACCAACTGGTGAAAGGCTTTGTATTCCAGGATATATAGTATGGATATCTTTCCTAAAATTATTAGAAGGGAATAAATGAATGGAAAATAAATGACTATTCAAGGATATAATAGAAGAAAGAATGTTATGAAATGAAAAAAGTATTGAATTCATTGTACACAAGGCAAAATGTAAGAATATAGATGGAAATCAGAAATAACCTCTATAAAATTATTTTATTTTAGGGATTAAAAAATATTCTAGAGGCATTGGGGAAGAAAAAAGGTTTAAAGGTTAATAACAAAAGAGAAAAATGAATGGGTTGTCACGGTCCTACACCTCTGCAACAATAATGCTACAAACCAAGAGTCAAGTTCTCCAGTATTTCAAGGGTGCAGAAATAATATACCCAAACATGTTATCATTCAAGTTCAAAAGCAAAATAGTATATTGGATTTACACAATTTCAGGAAATAAAACAAAAAAATCTAAGAGCAAATTTCAAAGAGTCAAAAATTGAATCAAGTGGAGCAGATGTAGCTCAAGTGGTTGAGTGCTTCCCATATACAAGGTCCTGGTTTTCATCCCTGTTAGTGCCTAAAAACAAACAAACCAACGAAAAAACCAACTGTCATTGGGGAGCGGATATAGTTCAGTAGTTGAGCACCTGCTTCCCATGTACAAGGTCCTGGCTTCCATCCCTGGTACCTCCTAAAAGAAATTGAATCAAGATAAAAACACAGAAATAAGGAAGTAGTGGTAAAATAAAGGAGAAAAGATTGAAGAGGAGCATTACAGCAACTTAAATTAAAAATTAAGTATAAATAATCTTTAAATATGGATATAAAACGTATAATCTTTAATGAATTAAGAAAAGTATAATAATTGAATATAACAAAATAATCAAATAAATATATAAATTAAGACCCCCTGTTCATTGCAGGAAAAAAAAAGGTAGTCAATATCACTGTGGTGGAAGGGAGGGGAAAGTCTGGCATTGGGGAATGGAGGGTGTAAGTTTGAATAACAAAATGTGTGGTTCTTTCCTCATCTCACATTAGAAAGAATCAATGTATTGTTCTTCTCTGTAACATTGACAGGAATATAAAACTGTAAGAAACCATTAACAGAATTAAAAACAGGTTTTGTATCGTCAAAGGATGATGAGTTCATCACTCAATATCTGAAATAAAAAGATAAAGCTGAATAATTGCTTACTATAGAAAGGAAGAGCGTTGCTGGTCAGTCACAATCTCTCCAAACAGAGCACAACTACAATGATATATAGGATTTTTGGAAAACACGGAGTTCAGGAGTTGGTGGATTTTCAGAAGCCTAGGTTGTTTGACATCATCTGTAGGTGGTTACTCAGGTAAGATTGATTTTGACTAGTTATCACTCAGAGGCTGTCACTGATAAGTTGGCTTGCAAACTGACATTGATCAATTGTACAGGTATAAAATTGGTTCTGTTGCAACTTGTTCCTATGGCTACAGCAATCTGTATTTTCCTAAATTTGTGGGAACATTTTTATTGTCATCTACCAAATTATTTTTAAAAATTAAAATAAATTATATTTTTACATATCGAGGATATAAAACAGAAAACATGAAGATGACTGAAACCAGATCAAATATTTTTGTTACTTAATTGTTCGTGGAATAAACATCCTTCTTAAAAGAAAATTATTCTGATCAGATGGGAAGCTCCAATTGTGGAAATGGTAGAAAAGCTTTTGTTGGGTTAATCCTGTGACAATAACAATTATAAATTATGTATAAAATATTAAAATAAACTGCCTAAAGCTACTGACAAGCAAACAAAAACAGGCAGAAACTTTAGGGGATACATTCTTTAGAGAAAGGGTGCTACATTTTAACAGTTTTTCCCTTGAAGGCACTTGCTAGTTCCCTGCAGCAGAATGGGATCAGAGCTCAAACAGAAAGCAACTTTACTGGGCTGGAAGACAAGTCAGAGGTTGGAGTTGCCAGAGTGTCTGGAAATTGAGAGAAATTCCTGGAAAGGGGGGATCCATGGAGGAGGAACTCCAAACTGTGCATGCAACACCACTCAAATTCTCAAACAATCTTAAAACAATACAAATGCTGAGAGAAATAAAGAAGCATAGAAGAAAAAGTGGAGAACTTTCAGTTGCCTCGTACTAAGGAAAGAGTTCACAGTTGGCCTTCCATCAAGTTAGCATAGCTTGGAAACACCATGAACATTTCCTTAAATCCTCAGCAGCACCATGCCTTAAATTACATATGTGGAAACAGGGATAAGAACCATGTTTGACTTATCATTAGAAGCAAAGGTAGCACCACACTGAAAAGTATATATTTTACAATTAAGAGTAAAACCAAATATACCCACCATGATTAAGCCTAAAACCAAGCCTCTCTAGGACCAAAATGATCTCCCAGTTATTTAACTGCCTGTGAGAATAGAATTCTTCATTCCTTAGAGGCAAATAGGAGCCAGAGATGTGACAATATATCATTGACAAAGCCAAATATAAAGATAGACGTTATTATACATACAATAAGTCAAGAATATATTGCCTATACTCTGCAGAAAAAAGCAGTCAATAGATGCAGATCAGCATATATCCCAGATGTAGAATTTAGGAACTATTATAAATATGTTGTAAAAATTTACAAGAGAAGAGGTTAGAAGGGGTAAAAATATGAGACAACATTAGAGAAATGGCACTATGAAAACAAATGAAAATTCTAGAATTCAGAAAAATACTATGTTTGAAAAGAAATTATTATGTGAACTTAACTGAAAATTGGTCACAAAAAAATAAAGATTAAAAGAAAGTCAAAAGAATTTCAGTGACATTTGGGACAATATAGAACAATCTAATATATGTATAATTGGGATCCCAGAGGAGAGAAAAGAAAGAATGACACCCAAAAATATTTAAAGACATAATGGCTAAGCATTTTCCAATAAAATAACAATTTTAAAAGTGAATCTTAGATCTTAAATCAGTATAGATAGATAGATAGATAGATAGATAGATAGATATACATTGTATATACTTATTGATTTAGACTAGATCTAATAACCATTTAAAATATATGCATATATATTATACACATGTACATAAATAACAAACTACTTTGTCAACAAGGTACATGGATAAAACAAAGCAGCCTATAAAAACTAAGAGGAAAAAGATGGGCAAATATGTATAAAACAAACGCAATGAAAATAAAGCAGGTATTCCAATAATAATATCAAATCCATTTGCAAAGTGTGGTTTTAAGTAGACAAAGATGCTCTTTGTTATGAACTGACCACACAATCCATAAGAAATGTGAAGAAATCCATAAGAAATGTGGTATAACTCCAGGCACTTGCATACCTAACATCTAAATACACAAAATAAATAGACATATAAAAATATATAGAAATACAGTCATAGAAGTCTTCAAAATAACCTTTCAGACTGTGAAAGATGATCTAGAGAAAAATAACCGATAATAGAATCAATTTGTATGTATATAAAATTTATACATGTATATTAAGAAACAAGCCACATTGTAAAAACCATAAAAATTCAAAAAATAGAAATAGTAGTAAAACTTTAAGCATTTAATCTATTGTCTAAATACTTAAAACACATAAACACATGCACACACTTAGAAATATAAGGCAAGGGAGCCAGATACACTAATATAATTGAAATGAATTAATACCAATTTAATTAAGCTACTAGTGTAAACGCTAATTTAACTGAAAAATTTTAACATAGTGTTTGCCAGCACAGTTGAAAAATGGGTCTGAGGAATATATTAATAAGATTTATTTTATGTATAACTGTATTTCAAATACTGTAACCCTATATAAGCACTGCTCTTTCTTTTCAGGAGCCGTTGGAACATTTTAAATGATTGCTCATGTATCAAGCCATGAAGAAAACACCAATAAATCCCTAAAAGTAGAAAGAATTGCAGCCACATTCACTGCAATTTACTACTATAAAACTACAAAGTAATAACAAAAGTTACTTCTTGATATATTTGAAGATACATACCTCCAAAGGAAGTTTCAAAATAAGGAACATACTCCTGCTCCTGTACATTGTGGTTATTGCAATGAAATGTGACAATATATCTAAGAAACAAAATGTTTCAATTCAAGTAAAATTGGTATTCATCAATGGCATTAAAATTATATATCTGATTTTCTCTTTTTAATTAAACCTTTGCTTTGCCCAAAAGTTGATTTTACTATTAATACAAATTTATTATTTAGAGATAAAAATTAATGAGAGATTCTAGTTGAAATAATTAAACTACCTGTTTCTGATGATTCTTCTACCAACTTTTGGCTAAAATATTTCAAAGACACTGAAAATGGTACTTTTTTTTTTTTTGGTCGAAGACTGACAGCCAATTTACTTTCAGAATCTGAAAGTTTTGTTTAGGTCCAAATTTTATTTCCAAGAGCTTAATAGGTCTTTTTTTCTTTTTTGAGTTATATTTTTTTTATTCTTAAAGAAGCTTTAGATTATGTAAATGTTACACCAAAACTATAGGGCATTCTCATATACCGCAATTCCTCCCCTTCCCACACTTTCCCCTGCTTAATAGGTCTTGAATGGAGAATAAAATCATATTTGTTTGTGATCCACCAATTCTTGATGACCTGAGAGTAATGAGGAAAATCCTTTTACATTCTTTTGCTACCTGCCTCCTTTAATTAAAAGAAATACATGATCTATGCAAACAGGAAAACAGCACTTGGTTGCTGTCTTATAAGTAATGTTCTGGGAAGAGGGTAGGGATAATTATAATAGCCCTCCCATTAGGAGGCACTGGGGACGGAACCCGGGACCTCCCATGTGGGAAGCAGGGGCTCAACCGTTTGAGCCACATCCGCTCCCTAAATTTATTTTTAATGTCTACAATATGAAGAATAGCCCCTAGAAGAAACACCTAAAAAAGAAAAACTTTTTGAACAAAGTTAATGGAAACATAAAGATAATGGAATTTTTAAATTAAGATACAAGGACAGAAAATGCTATTTCAGTATCATTTAAGAATTCAGTCATTATTGGCTACAAGAACAATATTTTTAAAGTTTATATTGTTTTACACTAAGACACATTCTGCATAAAAGAAGTAAAAAAAAATTCAAATCTCCTTTTTTATTATAAAATCCCATATTATTTTGTGCTCTACTTAAGTTCCAAGATACTCAAATTTGCTAGCTGCATGAGGCTGAAAAATGAAGAATGTTTCTCCCTTGAAATACATATGAAATATATGTGATTTCATCCCTACTTTAAAGAAATTGTGGAGTCTTTCCTAATGACAACCTGAAATTAAGAAACTCCGCTTGTGGACCCCACAGTACCATATGCATACTATTTGTTTATTAGTAGTTTTTTGAAATATAAAACAAAACCAAAATACCATTAGAAATAAGTTACCACCCGGTTGCACTGTAACAGTAAGTTATTGATGCCATGTAAAATTTAACTCAAGTTTCCAAAGCCATCTGGCAGACAGATTTGGCTGGGTTTTTTCTGCAGCACATGGAGGTTTTTATACTGTTAATTTTTTTAAAGATTTCACTTTGAGGGATACATGCAAATAAATATAACTACTATATACATGAGATCTGTTTCTGGCTGCATTGTGAAATTACAGAAAATTAAATATACATGTTAGTCTTTGTATCTAAGTCTAAAACATTACCATGATTATGATTTGTATAAATCCTACTACCTGACCTTTATTCCAAGAAGATCTGGAAGTGAAATTGTTGAACCCTAAATTAGCCTTACCCATAGGCCTTCATGGCAACCAGAGTAACGTAGAAAAGAAAAGTTTCCCACTGTCTCCTAAGTGTCTTATCTGAAAAGCACACCCTCCCCTCCCTTAAACAATCTCGCACCACACACAATAAACAACACACACAATGCACAACACACTTACCCCACACAACACACACAACACACACAATACGCATACCACATACAGACAACACATACAATACAATATACCTCCCTTAAACAATCTCGCAAGGACAGACAAGCATACAACCTCCCCTCCTTTGAACAATCCTGCAAGGACATCTCAACCCTGCAGCTGTGCCCCAGGCTATCAGGGCATTCTGTGCAAACGCTAGCTAACTGCCAAAATCCGCTTTTGTTTATCCCGCTTGCTTGCAAACTGCAACAGCAACCCCCTATAAAAAGGAGCCATTTTAAAACCTGGGTGCTGCAGTTCTCTCCTGCATGAGAGGTGCTGCAGACGCCTGCAGGCTTAGCTCAATAAACTTCATAAAAGTGGTTAAAGTCTGAGTGTGGTGGATCTTCTGGGTTATAACAAAATAAATTCAGAAATCCAATACTCTAAAAAAAAAAAAAAAAAATAGCCCTCCCAATACCTAAAATATATCAGGGAGCCAGATTTGCAGGAAGGGAGAATGAAGGTCACATCTCAGTTAAACAATGCAACATTATAAATGTTTAGCAGCTCTACATTTAGACTAGATTTCTTCTAATAATAAATAGCAGATAGGCTTGACCTCCTATCATTTGTGGTTTAGTAAACAATTTTCAAAAAGACCGGGAGGCGGCTGTGGCTCAGTCAGTAGGGCTCCCGTTTACCATATGGGGGGCCCCGGGTTCGGTTCCTGGGGCCTCCTGGTGGGGGCAGGCCCGCCCGCACGGCGTGGTTAGCTGACCCAGCAAGCACAAGCAGCAAGGGGGGGATAAATGAATAAATAAATTTAAAAAACCTTAAAAATAAATAAATAAATAAATAAATGTATTTCTAAAAAAAAAAAAAAACAAAAACACCAACATGATGTGAATGAAAACAAAAAATTGTAATAGACAAGAAAGGAAGCAATATCCTGAAAACTCCCAGAAAAGAAAACTCCTGATAATGGTTTACTAAAGGAACAGAAGTATTAGAGAAAACTGATACTGTCTTTTGGCTGCAGGTAGAAATAGACTGAAAGAGTGGCAGCGAAGTTGAAAAAACAATAAGATGGCATGAAGTATAAAATAAAAGGAGAAGCATTTCAGAAAAGAATCTGTGCAGCAATAAAATTTGGTAGACTGAACAAAATAAAATTAAGAGTGGGGGGGGGATTTCGGGGCCAAGATGGTGTTAGTGTAGGAGGGCACACACTGCAAGCTCACAGAGCAAGGCGGATTGTGGACGGGGTCCTGCCTGGGGGTCTGTGCTGTGCATGCATGGAATGAGAAGCTTGGGACATCTATCTGTGCGGATCAACAGCATGGATGGAACGGTAGAGATTCAAAGAAGCAAGGAAATAAAATAAGAAGAAAAAGTGCCAAAGAGAAAAGTTAATTCACATGCAGAACCACCAGCTAAATAAAACTCTAGAGCATAGAGAAAAGCTAATCAACTGAACAAACCCACCAAGATAATATGATGACCAGAGGGCAACAAAAAAATACAAATGACTCTGAGAAACAGGAAAACATGGACCAGTCCAATGAACAAAATAAAAAACAGGAAGTGATACAGAACATGGAACAACTAATCAAAGCTATCCAAACAAATATCACGGACCAACTTAAAGAAGTGAAGGAAGAGATTAAGGATATAAAGAAGACACTGGGAGAACATACTGAAGAAATTGCAAACATGCCTAAAAAGGTAATGGATATGATGGTGAACAATAGCACAATCCAAGAAATCAAAAAGATGCTGGATTCACATAACAGAAGATTTGAACAGGCAGAGGAAAGAATTAGTGATATGGAAGACAATACAGCTGAAATCAAAGAGATAGTAGAACAGATAGACAAAAAGATAGAAAAAATCCAGCATGGACTCGGGGAATTAACCAATAATACAAAACGCACAAACATACGCATTATGGGCATCCCAGAAGGAGAAGAGAAGGGAAAGGGAACAGGAGTGTTGAAGGAAAAAATGGCTGAAAACTTCCCAACTCTATTGTGAGAGATGGATGTGCAGATCCAGGAAGAAATACAAATGGCTAAAAAGCACGTGAAGAAATGCTCAACACCGCTTGCTATCAGGGAAATGCAAATCAAAACTACAATGAGATACCATCTTACACCCATCAGAATGGCAGCTATTAAAAAAACAGGAGACACTAAATGTTGGAGAGGATGTGGAGGAATAGGAACCCTCATCCACTGCTGGTGGGACTGTGGTATGGTCTAGCCACTGTGGAGGACAGTTTGGCGGTTTCTCAGAAAAGTAACAATAGATCTTCCGTATGATCCAGCAATTCCACTGCTGGGTATATACCCAGAAGAACTGAAAGCAAAGACACAAACAGATATATGCACACCAGTGTTCATAGCGGCATTGTTCACCATTGTCAAAAGTTGGAATCAGCCCCAGTGCCCATCAACAGACGAATGGATAAGCAAAATGTGGTACATACATACAATGGAATATTACTCAGCTGTAAGAAGGAACAAAGTGCTAAGACATGGAATAACGTGGATGAATCTTGAAGACCTTATGTTGAGTGAAGCAAGCCAGGCACTAAAGGATGAACAGTATACGACCTCACTGATTTGAACTGAGGAAAGTGAGCAGTCTCTGAGAACAATTGTCTGAAAGATAGGTTAACAAGGGAGAGAAAGAGAAGGGCAGGCTTTGAGCCATCACCCATATGGACATAATCTATGGTAAAGGAATAGAGTATAGTTGCATACTGAAGGATAGGACAGATGGGTAGTGATATTACTGGGTTTCGTGGTGCAGCGTTGACAGGTGGGTAGATTAGGAAGGGCTGGTCAAAATACCCAGGGCATATAGCTATGAATCTTGACATTCCATGAGTAAAGACAGGGGCGTGTCATATGCCCCAGGGGGGTGGGGAGGAAGGAACAGTTAAGATCTAATGGGGTATTTAGTGGTCATGGGAAAGGTTTTTCATTACCTTACAGTAATGGACACAGGACATGGTAAATATCATCAAAACTTAATAAACTGTATCATCTAAATTGTAAACTATACTGTAAATCATTGACAATGTTTAGTTGCTATATTTTGCTATCTGTATAACAGTTACAACAATGCTAACATCCAAAAAAAAAGGGGGGGGGTTAATATGGGGTGGGGAAGGGGGGGTGGTTTGCTATCTGGGAGTCTCTGGTATTCCGTGTGTGACTTTGCTGTGACCTAAAACTTCTTTGGAAATTAAATGAAAATTTGGGAGACGCTGGGGATTGAGAGGGAGAAGGTGTAATGGCACACCGGACATCCGATAACACAATGATAAAAGGAAAAAAAGAATATATATATATATATATATATATTTTTTTTAAGGCATTTCTTTTGCTTTTTTCCCCATTTTTTTGAATGTCCCAATCCGTTAATTATATTTTGTTTTGTTTTGTTTTTTGTTTGATTGTTTGTTTGGCTGGGTTTTTTTTTTTTTTTCCCTGAGTTTCCTTATGTTTGTCTCTTGCATGTAAGCTTATCATTGTTGTTTCCTTTTCCTATTAAGTGTAATTGATTATTTTATGGACTACATGTTCATGGAAGATTTAGACACAGACGGGTTACAATGGGTACTGCAGGTGATTATTGGTGGGGGATGTCTGGGAGGGGGGGATTCATGGGAGTAAGTTCATCCAAATATACATGAAAGATATACAAAATTGTTCAAAAGATCAAAGGACGGGGCATGGTCACGGTGGTGGACAATCACACAATAAATGAGGGAATCTGAATTCCTAGCCTGGAGAGCTCTGCCACATTCTCCAAGGGAGCAGCAACAGTCCTCTGAGTGCAGGGACAGTGTCTGTCAAAAGAGGATGGCCCACTGATGAGTTCTTTTTATTGATGACTACTCTTATGAGTCTTTGCTCTTGTAACTGAAACTTAGCTCACTGTTATGGGGTGTCTAAGGGTTGCCACCTGAGAGCCTCCTTGTTGCTCAAATGTGGCCTCTCTCTAAGCCAAACTCAGCATATGAATGCATTACCTTCCCCCCAATGTGGGACATGACTCCTGGGGATGAGGCTCATTGGCAACGAGGGATTAATGCCAAGTGCCAACTGGCGACACAACTGGAAAAAGACCTTGAATTAAAGGGGGAAAAGGTAAAGACAAATGAGTTCAAGTGGCTAAGAGACTTCAAAGAGAATTGGGAGGTCATCCCAGAGGTAACGCTTATGCACACCTCAGTAGGAGCTCATAGAACACCAAAGTGCATATCACCCCACACAGAGGGGCTCCTGAGAGCTCTGGAGACACCCAGGTCCTATATCAGGGGGGATAGCCCCAGAGACTGACGCCTTATCAGTGGGCTCTATTTTGGAATCTGTGCTCCTGAGAGTGACAGAATTTGACTCAAATAAATCCTCCCTGCACATGGTTCGTCAGTCCCTTCTGTTCAAACCTATATGTGATGCTGGAGTTTTTAGGTATACTTCCAGAGCCTGGAGCCTCTGGCCTACCTATGTGCCAGGTGTGCGTGGAATCTCGGTGGAGCTGCAACTCCTACCCTACAGATCAATGGACTCATCCAAGTCACCTGGTGAGGAGACAACGATGGGCAATGGCCATCCCAGGGAATGGAGAGGGCCTGCATCTGCAGGCAGGATCATCCCACCCACCATATCCATGGGATATAAGCCTCTCTCACTTGGAGGTGGAGTGGACATCACCATCCCAGTCCCCTCAGGATTGGGGAAGAACTATGGACTAGAGTGGACTTGATGGTATTCTGTTTTACACATATGGTGATTCTAGCAATGGAAGAAATTATAACAGTGAGGTGGAGCCAGTGGCCACTGGACACTTTTGGGGCAGGGAGGGGATGTGCAGTTGAAATACAGGGGCTTTTTCGGGACTTGGGGGTTGTCCTGAGTGCCGTTGTGGCAACGGATGTAGGCCATTTTAAATCAGCACACACCATTCAGAACTGTGCGGGAGGGAGTGTGGTCTACGATGTGAACTGTGGTCTATGGTTGATGGCAAGGCCCCACGATGTGTAAGTCCATTGAGGGTGATGGGCCACACTTGTGGGAGATGTTTGTGTGGGATGTGGTGGGAGGTGTGGGAGGTGGGGAGCATGGGAATCCCGGTAGGTTCCGTGTAATATTTAGGTGGTCTGGGCACCTCTTAAAAAAATATATATATATATATATAACATTTTTGTAAGCAAATGCACATATATGCATATATATTTATATATCATTTTACAAATATTGGTATGTATTGTGAAAATTTTGATTTTTACCCACAATAAAAAATAAATTAATTTAAAAAAAAAAGAGTGTGGAAAATAAAATCAGTGATTTAAAATACTTTAATTGAAATATTTTTTGAGATAGTTGTAGATTCACATGCAGTTGAAAGTAATAATAACAGAGAATGCCCATATACACTTTACCGAGTTTCCACCAAAGTTAACATTTTGTAAAACTGCAGTACAATATCACAACTAAGATACTGACATCAATACCATCCACTGATCTCATTGCGGTATCTCCAGCTTTACCTATATTTATTTGTGAGCACACATGTGTAGTTAGGTCCTTACAATTCAGTTTACCTCATATGCTGGTTGGTGTATCCACCTTCAATGTCAAGATACTGAACAATTCAATCACCACAAGCATTTAATAAGCACAATCTGTGATTCCCACCCACCCCTCGCCTGACCCTAACCTCTGGCAACTACTAATCTGTCCTCCATTTCCAAAATTTTGTCATTTCAAAAATGTTATGTAAATGGAACCATACAATACTCAACCTTTTGAGATTAGCTTTTTGCAATCAGCATATTCCTCTGGAGTGCCATCCAGGTTACTGTGTGTATGGATACCTTTGTTTCTTTTATTGCTGGGAGTAATCCATGGCACGGAGGAAACCACAGCTGGTTTAACAGTTCCCATTGGAGGACATCTGGGCAAATCTAGTTTTTGGTTATCACAAGTAAAGTTGCTAAGAATATTCAGGTACAGGTTTTTGTGTGAACATGAGTTTTTTCATGTGTCTAGGATAATTGCCCAGACTTATGGCACTTAAATATGTAAACTGTGGTAGCTTAGTTTTAAGACAAACTGATGATCTGTTTACCTGAATGGTGTAACATTTCACATTCTCACTTGCAATGTCTGAGTGAATCAGTTTCTCCACATCTTAACCAGCATTTGGTATTATTGCTGTTTTGTTTTTGTTTTTGTTTTTTGTTTTAATTTTAGCCAGTGTGTCTTATCTTAGCTTCTGTGGTCATTTTATGTATTTTTGCATTTTTTTTCTCATCATGAGTCCTAAGAAAATGAACAGTGATAGCACTGAGCAGAAAAGAAAGTTATTCACACCACCATTGAGCAAAAAAAAGAAATACAGTAATAAGTAAATATGAAAGCAGTATTGTCGTTAATGATCTTGCTAGGGAATGCCTAGAACAACGGTCTCCACCATCATTAAGAATAAAGAAGTGATTTTTAAAAGGCTGATGTTGCAAAAGGAGTTAAAGCAGTAAAAAGCTGCACTCCCAAACACTTGAGGAAGTTGAAAAGCTGTTATTAATTTGGATAAATGAGAAGCAGTTAGCGGACAACAGTATATTGGAAGCCATGATACGTGATAAAGCAAAAGTGTTGCATGCCAATCTTTTGAAAAACACACCGGAACCAAGTGATGTGAGTGTTGAAGTTTTTAAGGCCAGCCACAGCTGGTTTGATAATTTTAAAAGGGGAGGATCGGCATCCTAGTGTCCTGAGGCATGGCGAGGCAGCAAGTGCTAATAAAAAGGCTGCTGATGAATTCATCAGTGAATTTCAAGACTATGTAGAGGCTGAGCGTTTTATTCCCCACCAAGTTTGTAACTGTGATGAGACCAGAGTTTTTTGGGGGAAAAAAATGCCAAGTAGAAGCTTCCTCACAAAAGAGAAGAAGACATTACCAGGCCACAAACCAATGAAGGACAGGCTCACTCTATTGTCATGTGGGAATGCTAGTGGGGACACAAAACTCAAGCCTCTATTATTCTATCATAGTGAAAACCTGCGAGTTTTCAAGAAGCATAATGTCATAAAAAGCAAACTCCATGTGATGTGGAGGACAAACAGCAAAGCTTGGGTCATGAGGCAATTTTTCACTGAGTGGATAAACGAAGTATTTGGTCCCTCAGTGAAAAAAATATTTGATAGAACAAGATTTGCCCCTGAAAGCTCTCCTGCTTTTGGAAATGTGCCTACCCACCCTCCAGGCTTGGAGGATGACTTACTGGACAAGTTCAGCTTCATCACTGTAAGGTTCCTGCCCCCCAACACTACTCCTCTCATCTAGCCCATCAGCCAGCAGGTCATTTCAAAATTTAAAAAGTTGTGCACCAAGGCGCTTTTCCAGAGGTGCTTTGAAACCACCTCCGACACCCAGGTGACCCTCACAGAATTCCTGAAGGAGCATTTCAATGTCCTGCACTACCTTAACCTTATTGATAAGGCCTGGAACGAAGTCTCTTACAGGACAATGAACTCGGCATGGAAGAATTTGTGGCTATAAGCTGTGACTCAGAGAGACTTTGAAGGGTTTGAGGCAGACCCCAAGCCTGCAGGTACAGAGGGTACAGTTGAGCAGGATATTGTATCTTTGGGCCAATCCATGGGTCTGGAGGTCAACGCTGATGATGTTGAGTTAGTGGAGGAACATGGTGAAGAGCTCAGCACTGAGGAGCTGCAGGAACTACAGAAGGAGCAGCAACAAGAGGTGGCTGAAGAGATTTCTTCAGGTGAGGAGGAGATAAGGGAGGATGTCTCCAGTTCCTTGACAAAAGAAATGTGTGCAAAATGGGCAGAAGTTCAAAATTTTGTGGGGAAGTATCATCCAGACAAAGCTCTGACAAGCAGAAATGTGAATTTATTGAATGACCAAACAATTTCACACTTTCGAAGAATTCTGAAAAGAAGACAGAAGCAGTCCTCATTGGCTAAGTTTTTAGTGAGGTGACAAAACATGTGTCAGAGCCTGCGGTGCAAGTTGAAAAAAGGTAGGAGAAAGAACACCTGAAGTGCACATGCCTGATGTTCTATTGGAGGGGACTCTCCTTCCAAGCAACACTCCATGTGACCTCTCCCCCTCTCCCCTCTCCTCCCACCATCCCATTAGGCCATGGCCTCTTCTCAGTACAAGTAAAGTGAAGTTTTTATTTTATTTAATCTAAGTATTAATTTTTAGGTTTATTTCTCATATAAAGTAATGATATATAACCCTATCTTTTTACGTATTGCCTTAAAAAGGTATATTGTCTTCGGTTTGGGAACACATTAAATTTATTTACATTATACCTTATAGGAAAAATTTGTTTGGTACTCGTCATTTTTGGTACTCCCAGAACCGATTAACAATGAGTACCAAGGTACCCCTGTATTTGACCACTTTCAAGTGTACAATTCAGTGGTATTAATTACATTCACGGTGTTGTGATGCCATCACTAGCATCCATTGCCAGAACTTTTTCCTTACCCTGCAAAGACGTTCTGTACCCAGTAAGTCGGTCTTCCCCCTTCCTCTCCCTCAGCCCCTGATGACCTGTTATCTACTTTCTGACACTATGAATTTTCTTCTTCTAGATATTTCATGTAAGTGAAATCATACAATATCTGTCCTCTTGTGTCTGTCTTATTTTGCTCACATGATGTCTTCAAGGTTCATTTGTGTTGTAGCATGCTTCAGTTTGCTAAAGGCTGCCAATGCAATATAGCAGAAATGAGTCGGCTTTTATGATGGGAATTTATTAGGTTGAAAACTTACAGTTCTGAGGCCGTGGAAATGGCCAAATCAAGACATCATCAGAGATGCTGTTATACCACATTGCAGCTGTGAGTGATCCAACTTGAGATAAGGTATAACAGCAACTCTGCTGGTCTCTGCCTTCTCCTGCAGGCTAACTTTCTTCCCGAGCTCCACTGTGGGCAGTTAAGCTGGTCTCTTCCCTCTCCTCCAGTCCTCCTCTTTTTCAGCCTCTCTGGGGCCTCTTTCCATGCCTCTGTGCTCTACTGTTTCCAGCCCTTGGCCTCTGGGACCTCTTGCTCAACCTCTTGAGGTTTATCTGTCTCTGCAGCTTTTTGTGTGTCTGAGGCTTTTATTCCTCCATTTATGAAGTACTCCAGTAAAAGGAGTAAGACTCACCCTGGGTTATACTTTACTGAAATGATCTAATCCAAATGAAGATCCTTTAACTGAATCTAGTAAAAATATTCCATCTAAAATAAGTTTACATGAATAGGAATGGATTAGCTCTAAGGGCACGCTCTTCTGGGGTCCACAAAGCTTCAAGCTGCCACATAGCAAGTATCAGAACTTCATTCCTTTTTATGGCTAAACGATATTCCATTGTATGGTTGTACCACAATTTTGTTTATCTATTAATCTCCAAGTGGATATTTGGGCTATACCCACCTTTTGTCTATTGTGAACAGTGCTGCCATCAACATGCATGTACAAGTACTTGTTTGAGGCCCTGATCGCAGTTCTTTGGCGTATACACCTAGCAGTGGAATTGCAGAGTCATATAGTAATTCTATGTTTAAGTTTTTGAGGAATCGTCAAACTGTTTTCCACAGTGACTGAACCATTTTACATTCCCACCAGCAACGTATGATTGTTTCAATTTCCTCATGTCCTCACCAACACTTCTTATTTTCTTTTCTTTTATTATTATTATTATTATTATTATTATTATTATTATTGTCATCCTAGTGAGTATAAAGTGGTAGCTCATTATGGCTATTATAGGCATTACCCTAATGGCTAATGATGTTGAACATCTTTTCATAGTCTTCATATGTTTTTGTACTTTACAAATATCCATGTATTTTTAAATAAGGTAAAATAGATTTTGAATAACCAAGGAAATTTTATCTGTGGTGAATTACAGAGGGTAGTTATTAGTTATTGTGAATATGTTTTATTAAGCCATTTATTTCATGCATACTATATCATTTTGTTTCAAATGCCACTTTCCAGCCAAAGGACATAATACACAAGTGACTCAATTTTTCACAAAATAATCATCAGAAAGTACTAGTGACTAAAGCATGTATGCATTTCTCAATTGCATTGTGATATAGAGTGAATGTAGAAACTACTCTGTGCAGCAGCAATTCTCATGTTTGGGTAATAATAAAATTTGATACATACAACACATACGTTATAAAAATCAAAGACACTAGGCTCCATGAAATTTTACAGCTTGAAAGAGGAAAATTAACTGTGTAAACAAATACAGAAAACTATGCCGTAATTCCCAGTGTTATGGAAATTTTCCTTATAAACTATTTTTAAAACCTTTTAGAAGCAAGGGTAAGTTTGTGCCATCCCACAGAGAACATCCAATGTTCCTTATCCCTGGGAGTTTATAATTGTAGATGGATATTAAGGATTATGTTTACAAGGCTTGTGGCTTATGCCCAATTTTCTAATTATATTTTCTAAATATACATTGTTAATTTTTATTATGTTCAGAGTGCACAATCTAAGCTTTTCCTCTAGTCTTTTACTACTTCTTCCTCTAAATCATTGACATCAATTACATTCTACCCCATTGTCATTTAAAATTATTTGCTTGTTGTTATTGAGGTACAAATGATCTAATTGTCATCAATTTGCAGTTCCAATTACCTGGTCACAACCTTGCCTTAAGGTACCTCATCTCACTAGCTGCTGTGAAGTTGGCAGAGAGGAGGAATTTAATCAGATTTTTCTGAATATGAAAAAGAAAGAATGAATGACTCCTATTCGTTCATATTGTTGTACATATTCCCAGTTGTGCAATTGTTCCTTTCAGATCATTAAATGATTTCTCAATGTAACCAAAAACCAAGCAGCTTTTATCCTGAGAAGCTTTATGGTCTGGTTTATGGATATCAACTGTAAAACTACCAAACCCCTCTCTAAGTGTTTAAGACAACCAGTTTTGCAATCAGACAGACCTGGATTACATTTGGCACTTCCATTTACAAGCTGTGCAACCTATGAAAAAGAAATTAAACTCTCTGTGCTCCAGTTTCACCATTCTTTCTCTTCTTCCAAATTACCAAGTTCTTTTGTGCTCCAGGGCCATTTCCATTTACTGTTCTCCCCAGGATTGCCTCTCTCTCATTACTCAGATCTCAGCTCACATGCCTATACCTCACAGAGTACTTTCCCCAAAGAATCCATCAAATGTAGCTCCTCCTCTCACCCCACCCCACCTATTCAATGTCCTGTTTTATTTTCTTCAGAAATATCTGATCATCACTGATAAGAGTGATGAGACACTTTACACTGTCTTAAAGTATCTTAAGAATTTGTTTATTGTCTGCCACCACCACTCAATTTTACGTGCCTTCATGAAAACAGGGATCATGCATAACATTTTCACTTTAATGTTTCTTATCCATTGACTATTATCAGGGATATAATAGATGCTCAATAGTCTCTCTTTTATTATTTTTTGGTGTCATTTATTTTTTTTATGTATTTATGTTTACTAGAGAAGTTATGGGTTTACAGAACAATCATGGATAATATACGAGGTTCCCATGTACCAACCGATTATTAACTCTTTGCATTAGTGTCATACATTTGTTCCAACTCAAGAAAGAACATTTTTAGAATTATACTATTTTTTAAGTAAACTTTATTTCAATTCAGAAAGTGAAATAACAGACAGAAGGCAGCTTAACAAGTTATGGAAGCATTACTCCAAAAAATTCTGTCTAGGCACTTTTATCACATGTAATCCTAAAAACAAACTCAATTGTTCCCTCAGTATCCAGAAAAATAACTAGATGAACACAAATTGGTCAAATGACATAATGAAGGTCTCCCTGTTAATGAAGAAAAAAAGAAGAAAAAAAAAATGCCCGATTATATGCATAGCTAATAAAACTAAATTATTTTTATGTAATTATTTTATTATAAAATATTTCTCAATTATCTTAACATAATTATACTATTTACCATAGTCCGTCATTTACAATAGGGTTCAATCTTTATGTTGCACACTCCTGTTTTTTATTTTATTTTTATTCTATTAACATTTATACAACCCCAAATTTCCCCTTTTCAGCACATTCACACATATAATTCAGTGCTGTTAATTATACTCACAATGTTGGGCAGCCTTCACCTCCATCCATTACCAAATTTTACTAACAACCCAAATAGAAACTGTGCAATTTAAGCATTAACTCCTCATTCCCTACCTCCACCTGTCCCCTGGTTAGCTATATTCTAGATTCTGACTCTATGATTTTGCTTATTTTAATTACTTCTTATCAGGGAGATCATACAATATTTGTCCTTTTGTGTATGGCTTATTTCATTCAACATGATGTTTTTTAAAGGTCCATCCATGTTGTTGCATGTATCAGAACTTCATTACTTTTTATGGCTGAGTAATATCACATTCTGTCTATATATACCACTTTTATTTTTGCATTAAATAAATGGATTTATTTATTTGTGCTGCTTCCACCTTTTGGCAATTGTGAATAATAACACTATGAACATTGGTGTGCAAATATCTGTTCGAGTTCCTGCTTTCAAAACTTTTGGTTATGTACCTGGAAGTGGGTTTGCCAAGTCAAATGGTAATTCTACACCTATGTCTGCGAGGAAGCAGCAAATTATATTACACAGCAGTTGGCACAATTTTACATTCCCACCAACAGTGAATGAGTGTTCCTGTTTCTCCCCATCCTCTCAGACACTTGTAATTTTGTTTTGTTCTGTTTGTTTAATAGTAGCCATTCTAGTGGGTGTGAATTGGCATTTCATTGTGGTTTTGATTTATCTTCCCCTAATAGCAAATGATGTTGAGCATCTTCTCAAGTGTTTTATGGATATTTGTATATCATCTATGGAGGAATGTCTATTCAAGTCTTTTGCCTAATTTTTAAATGGATTGATTGTCCTTTTATTGTTAAATTGTAGAATTTCTTTACATCTTCTGGATATTAATCTTTATCGGATATATGATTTCCAAATATTTCCTTACATTGAGTATGTAGTTTTTACACATTCCTGATAAAATACTTGCACAATTTTTAAAACTTTGATGAGGTCCCACTTACTATTTTTTGTTGTTGTTGATTGTGCTTTGGGTTGAAGTCTAAGAAAACATTGCCTAACACAGGGTTCTGAATATGCTTCCCTATGTTTCCATCCAAGAGTTTTTTAATCCTGGATCTTATATTTAGGTCTTTGGCCATTTTGAGTTAGTTTTTTGAAATGGTATGTCATAGGGATCCGTTCTTTTGCATATGGCTATGCAGTACTTCCAGCACCATTTGTTAAAGAGACCATTCTTTCCCAATTGAGTGTACTTGGCATCTTGTCAAAAATCAATTTACCATGGATATGAGTGTCCAATTCTGAACTCTCAACTTAAATCTATTTGTCTGTATAGCTATCCTTGTGCCAATACCATACAGTGTGACAACTGTAGCTTTGTAATAAGTATTAGTCAGGAAGTGTGAGTCCTCCAACTTTGTTTTTCTTTTTCAAGATGGTTTTTGCTATTCAAGGACACTTATCTTCCCAAATAAATTTGATGATTGACTTTTCTATTTCTGCAAAGAAGGCTTTCATAAATTTAATTGGAATTGCGTTAACTCTGTAAATCAATTTGGGCAGAATTTATATCTTACAGTATTTATCCTCCAATCCATGAATAGACAATTTTCTTCCATGTATTTAGATTTTCTTTGATTTTTTTTTTTTAGCAAAGTTTTGTAATTTTCCATGGATAAGTAAACTATTTCAAATTCAGAAAGTGAAATAACAGACAAAAGGCAGCTTAACAATTTAACATCCTTTGTTAAATTTATTCCTATTTGATTCTCTTCGTTGTTATTGTAAATGGAATTTTTTTCTTGATTTCATCCTCAGATTCTCAATACTAGTATGTAGAAACACTACTGATTTTGTGTAGTGATCTTTTATCCTACCAATTTGATATATTTGTTTATTAGCTCTAGTAGTTTTGCTATAGATTTTCCAAGACTTTCTATATATAGGATCAAGTCATCTACAAATAATAAAAGTTTAATTCTTCCTTTCCAATGTGGATGTCTTTTATTACTTTTTCTTGCCTAATTTTCTGGCTAGAATATCAAGTACAATGTCAAAGAACAGTGGTAACAGTGGGCATCCTTGTCTTTCTAGATCTTAGAGGGAAAACTTTCAGTCTTTCACCATTGAGCCCCTTATCATGTTGAGGAAGTTTCCGTCCATTCTTATTCTTCTAAGTGCTTTTATCAAGAAAGGATTCTGGATTTTGTCAAGTGCCTTTTCTGTGTCAATTGAGACAATAATGTGGGTTTTTTCCCCCTTTTGTTCTGCTCTTGGGGCATATTAACTGTTTACTTATATTGAACCAACCTTGCATACCTGGGAGAAATTCCACTTGATTATGGTGTATAATTCTTTTAATGTGCTATTGGATTCAGTTTGCTATTTTGTTGAGGATTTTTGCATCTATATTCATTAGAGCTATTGGTCTTTAATTTTCTTTTCTTTCTATATACAGATCTTTTTCTGTCTTTGGTATTAGGGTAATATTGGTCTCATGAATTAGGTAGTATTTCTTTCTATTCCATTTTTTGAAAGAGTTTGAGAAGAATTGGTATTAATTGTTTCTAAAAGGTTTGATAGGATATATCTGTGAAGCTATCTGGTCCTGGGCTTTTTTGTGTTCATAGGTTTTTTATGACTAATTCAATCTCTTTACTTTTAATTATTCTGTTGAGATCTATTTTTCTAGCATCAATGTAGGTTATTTGTGTGTTTATAGGAATTGTCCATTTCATCTAGATTGTCTAATTTGTTGGCATACAGTTATTCATAGTATCCTCTTATGATCCCACATATATTGAAGATACATTACTCTTGGGTTTTGCATTTAACCATTTAGTTACCTTTGCTGAAGACCCTCACTTCTTCACACTGCTCCACGCCACACTCTCCTGACTTTTTCTTTCAACCTGAATAACTCCCTTTAGCAATTCTTGAAGGGCAGATCTTTTGTGATGAACTCTTTCAGTTTCTGTTTATATTTTATACTCCCCCTAATTTTTTTTTTTTTTTTTTTTTTTTTTTTTTTTTTTTGAGGGAAGCAGGCACTCAAATGCTTGAGCCACATCTAACACATCTGCTCCTTTTTGAAGTACAGTGGGACTGGATAAAGAATTTTTTGACTGGCAGTTTTCTCTTTCAGTATCTTAAATATATGTTACCATTGCTTTCTCACTATGGTTTCTGATGAGAAATTGGCACCTAATGTTATTGATGATCCCTTGTATATGATGAATCACTTTTCTCTTACTGCTTTCAGAATTCTTTCTTTTATCTTTGGCTTTGACATTCTGATTACTATGTGTCTTGGAGTAGATCTATTAGGGTTTATCCTGTTTTTAGTATGTTGCATTTCTTGGACATGTATATTTATGTCTGTCATAAGAGTTGGGAAATTTTTTGCCATTATATCCTTAAATAATCTTTCTGTCTCTTTTCTCTTCTTCCATGATGCATATATTTGTATACTTAATGCTGTCACACAAGTCCCTTAGATACTGCTCAACACTGTCTATTCTTTTCTCTATCTGTTCTTCTGACTGTATAACTTCAATTGTCCTGTCTTCTAGTACAATGATTCTTTCTTCTACCTGTTCTAATCTGGTGTTGTATGCCTCTAGTGTATTTTATATCTCTATTATTGAGTTTTCATCCCCATAATTTCTATTTTCCTTTTTAAACTTTCTATTACTTCATTTTGCTCACACAATGTCTTCCTAATGTCCTTTAGTTCTATATCCACAATTAGTTTATTCCTATCCATATTTTCCTTCATCTCCTTGAACCAATTTAGGACTTGTTTGAATTTTTTTGATTGATTGGTCCAGCATCTGTTTCTCCTCTGATTTTTAATTTGTTCCCTTGACTGAGCCATATCTTCCTGCTTCTTAGTATGGCTTATAATTTTGTGCTCATGTCTGGGCATCTGATTATTTAGATGCACTAACTCTTACGGTCAGTTCCTCTCTCTTGCCTAGGGTTTTAATGTTGACTGGCTATGTGTTAAGGCTCTTCTTTGAGACTTGTTTCAACCTATACTTGATCTTTAGAGTAGCCTGTATTTAACTGTTCAGATTTCCTCAGGTCTCCTGTATCTATTTCTTGTCCTGGACATGCAGTACATGTGTAATTTTTTTATGTGTAATTGTTTCCTCCAGAAGAAAGCTTCCTTTCCTCTCTTCCTTCTCCAGGAATCCTGATATGTTCTGTTTGGTTTTCTGTAGAATTTTCTCTCTGACTCCTGTGATTTGTTCAACTGCCCTCACTCACTCAGTGCCCCCTATTCATTACACTTTTCAGCACTGGGACCCATTTTGTCTTACAGCAGTTCAGTCTTCCCACCCCACCCCCCTTTCTTATTTTCCATGAGGTTTTCTGCCTCTGCTTATTTCCCCTTTAGGGTATCCCATGCCAGGGAGCTGAATTAGGTCATTGTTCCAAAAGGTTGGATTTTTTTTGGTTAGGTGATTCAGCAATCAGATATTGGGTCAAGTATAAGCACCTCTTGCCAACAGTTCTGCAGGTATCTCTTATTTCCTTTTGTATTCATGCACTTGCTAGCTGCTTCTGTTCTGCCCTGAGTTTCTGTGGACTTGGGTCCCTGTGCTTGGATATGTGTGGGGTCCTAACTCAATACTATGAGTAGCTCTATGGCCTGAAAACATGGCAGAAAGGACTTGGGTCATGACGCCTCTGGGTGACTCCCAAGCTGCACAGGCCCAAGTGAAGCAGAGGGATCCAGACTGCCAAGTTCAGGTACTAGATCCTTGGTGGTGTTTTGGGGTTCTATTTGTTTGTTTGTTTGTTTGTTTACTTTTCATTCACGTAAGCATTTGTGACATCCTTTTCCAGTCTCTATCATCCAAGAGTTCCAAGTAAGTGGGATTTGTCATCACACATAAAATAATTTAATTAAAATTTGTTTAAGTAGACTTTTGCAGGGGATGGCTTATGTCACCATTTTGATGACATCACCCACTGTTTCCTCAATAAACACCTTTAATGAAAATAAAAATAACTAAAGAAATATATAATAGGATAGTTGTACCTATTGATAGCATTGCTATTTGTATTAGTTTTTTTGTTTGTTTGTTTGTTTGTTTTTACCTCTTAGTAAAATGCATGGGATATATTAAATATTTACCAAGATGTCAGCACAAATGCATACATATATACACACATGAAATACATGGGGAATATATACATATATGTATATTCTGATGATTATGATACATACAAGAGGATTCTAGAGACTGAACAATAAAAGATCAATTTATTACTGCAATTTCCCCAGTATAACTCACTTCCTACCAATTCTTGGCTAAACAATCCAAATTATTAACAACTTTTGCAGGCTTTTAACCATTTATTACAGAGTTAAGATTGAGAGCAGCACTGTATAGTCATTTCGGATTATAGACTGGTTTGTCTATCTTAATAAGATTTAAAGATGTAAAGGGACTTAGAGATATTCTCCTCCAGGTGTGTGTGGTAGAGGGGAAGGGGTGGGTGTAATTCACAGACAAGTTCTTCAAATCTTAGGTCTAATATTTAAATTAAGCAAATTAGTTTCAATCTTTTTTAACAAGAAGTAAGAAGAACAAGAACCTGCCCACTAAACAGTCTAGCAAGTTCTTGAATATCTTCTCAGAGCACAACTAATAAACCACAGATCTAATATGATCCTCTTTAGCAAATGAAGAAACTGAGGTCCTGAAAATTTGTGACTTGCCAAAGACAAACATGATTAGTGTGCCAGGATTAGAGCTTTTCCCATTAAAACTATATCTGAGACTTATACTTGTATATATATCAGATTTGTTTATTCATTCATCCAACAATTATTGATTGAGCATTCACTCTGCACTGGGCACTTTGCTTGGCCTCAGGATAGAGTGGTAAACCAGGAGCCACAATCCTTTCTCTGAATTTGCTTTCAATCTTTTGAGGAGTGAGCCATTTAAAAAATCATCACACATAAAATAATTTAATTAAAATTGTGAGAAGGAAAACAGTAGGAGATTCAAGGTCAATGGTGGCCTAAGGTCAATTTCTGAATCCACCTCCCTCACCACACCACTGAACAGCAAAAAATAGCCATGACTTCCTATTGGGGACCTGTTGAAGAACAGAATAGGTATGTGAAATGTAGAATTCTTAGGAAGGAGGTTGAGGTTCAGGGTACTATTTTTCTAGTACCAGGGATCAGACGGGATAGTTGATAGCTCAAAGAAATTGATTTTTTAATGAACTAAATAAAGCCCATACATATCTGTTGGCTCGTTGGCAACTACTACAGAAGCTCCTCTCCAATATGTGGCAAAAATCCTGTAGTTTCAGTGTCATAAATAGGCTGTGGGAAAATTAGGTAAGCTTTCTAAATCTTCAACGCACCATGCTCTTCATGGGCACATGGGAAATCATTCTATTGCTCCTGTTTTTTCCTTGAGAAACCTTGTGAGGGATGCCAGGCCCATTGTCTTAGAGACATAGCACAGAATCACTGCTCCAAGCACACATTAAGAAATAAAGGTCATTTGAAATACCAATGCTATTACAGGGTCTGCCTGGGGATTCCCATGGAATCTCCAAATCTACCTTTCATCTCTTTCTATCACCCCCACCAGGAAGAGGGCTGAGAGAGATTGGGGTACAGTAGCTTTTCTCTGGGATCCATCATTAAATACTCTTCACTTAATCTCAAAGATTCCTCATATACAGCCCTGCAATATACATAATTGAACTGTGGTGGTGTGGGGTGAGAGGAGGTTCTTACTGATAAGGTTTTTTTTTTTAAAAAAAAAAAAAAAAAAAACATTTCCTTTGCCTTTTTTTCCTTGTGAGGCTAGGCTAAATCTTTGACTCTGCTGTTTGTAGAAGGTGCTTGGTCATCCCTTATATGAGTCATTCTTTCTCTCAGGCAGTGAATGTAGAATGCGTTAGCTGGTTCAGTAATGAGGAGCAAGGGAAAAATAAAATTCTTTGGGTTATATACTGAGATTTTTTCTGAACACATTGAATTTATAAATATAGGGAAAGTCTAATTCTGCTAATAGTTTTTAGGGAATATACTCTCCCACCAGAAACAAGAAAAGATGATGGACATAAAACATAAACACAATTTTTTAATAGGAAAGACTTGATATCATGCAGTCGAGATAATCACTGTTAAGAGAACATGTAGTAATTAAAAGAGTATGGTATTGCTGCAGGGAAGAAAAAGAGAAAAGAGGGAGAGAAAATAGACCAGATGAATAGAATAGGGAGCCAAGAAAAATATGCTGAGCATATGGCAATTTAGGAGAGCACAAATCCAATTTAAAAAAAAAAAAAAACAGCAGTGGTTAAAGAATGGACTACCCAATAATTGATGCTGGAACAATCTACTTGATAAGGAAAAAAGAAAAAGAATACTTATCTCTGTGCTATACCATACATAGATATAAATTCTAGGCAGATTAAAAGCCTAAATGTTAAAAGCAAAGCTTAAAACTTTCAAGAGAAAACATAAAAAACATATTTACAAAAAGCAAAAGAAGAGTAAGCAGGAAAAAGATGACAAATTTGACTACCTTAAAATTAAAGATACTATAAACAGAGTATGAAGTATAAGCTACGTACTAGAACAGATATTTATAATGTAAATAAAAACAAATTATTTATCTCAAGTATAAATAATGTACAAAAGAAAAAGTACAAAAGAAAAATGAGCAAAATACACTTAATAAAATTGCTAGAAAAATCACCCATCAACATATAAAAAGATACATACCCTCAATAATACTCAGAGGAAGTCATATTAAATTATAATCTTCCATTCCCCTGTTTGGCAAAATTAAAATTTCTGACCATGCCAATTATTAGTGAGATTGTAGGGAAGAGGAAAATTCTCATACTTTGTGGATGGGAGTGTCAACTGATAAGGCAATTGTATTAGTCAGCCAAAGGGGTGCTGATGCAAAATACCAGAAACTTGTTGGCTTTTATAAAGAGTAATTATGTGGGGTAGAAGCTTACAGTTACTATGCCATAAAGCATAAGTTACTTCCCTCACCAAAGTCTATTGCCACTGTTGGGGCAAAATGGCTGCTGATGTCTGCCAAGAGTTCAGGCTTCTTGGGCTCCTCTCTTCCCAGGGCTCTTTTTCTCTCCAGGCTCAGCTGCTGTGCTCGCTCCACAAGGACAGCTGTAGACTTGAGAATACCATAAATACTGCCAAATGGCTACACTCCACCCTCTGAATTCCAAAAAGACATTACAATATTCAATATTCAAAAAGCCTTATTTCAGTAACAATCTAAGTTACTAAATACAAAGTACAAAACCATATCATAATCAGTTTAAACAAATAGTTTGTTTTGGGGCAAAGTCCTGTCAGCTGTAGACCTTTGAAACTTACAAAATGATGTGTAGCCATTGGGCAATTTGATGTAATTATGAATTCCAAAAATATAATTGGATCATGCTTGTAAATTGATCTGTTAATCTGGGCATGATTAAGTTATGATTAGTGTGTTGACTGGGCCACATCAGTAGGGCATTGAGCCCTGGGGGTGGGGGAAGAAAATATAAAAGGCATCACAAAGAAGAGAGTTGCAGCAGTTTTTGAGATGCATTTTTGATGTTGGAGTTTTGATGTTGGAGAGAAGGCCCCAGGAGAAGAGAAGCAAGCCGTTCACCTAATAGTCTACAGCTGACCTTGTGGAGGAAACAGAGGAGCTAAGCCCAGAGAAAAACGCAGCCCCAGGAAGAGAGGAACCCAAGAAGCCTGAACCCTGGCAAACGTCGGCAGCTGTCTTGCTCCAACATGTGGCAATGGACTTTGGTGAGAGAAGAAACTTACACTTTATGGCCTGGTAACTATGGACTTCTACCCCAAATAAATACCCTTTATAAAGACCAATCCATTTTTGGTATTTCACATTAGCACCCCTTTGGCTGACTAATACACCATGTAACTGCATTCAATACACAAATGGACAAAGGATAAACATGTTCATTATCATAAGGAGAAATTGGGAGTGAAACGTGAGTCATGAGTCCTCTACATTTCAGTAAACCTGCAGGATATACTTCATTAGATGTCAAAGTCTGAGAGTCATTCTTAAGACAATGGTTTCTCTGCCCTGGAGCCTTGTGGGGACCCACCATTTCCACAGGCTTGCCTAATAGCCATTTTCTTGGTTCCTCCCTCATCAAGCATCTGGGTGTCAACCAAGCTCTAGACCTCAACCTCCAAGAGCATTGGGGTGATTGCCACATTTTACCCAATCTTTGGATTAGAGTCTTAAGCCCCTAGTATAGTGAAGTGAAGACAACATCCTCCCTAACCTCACAGAAAAACCACACAGCAAAGAAGGGAGGTTGGAGTTTTGAGCTGGAGCCCAGGAAATGAACACACAGAAGAACACAGAGGAATAGAGACAGCTCCTTAGATACAGCAGAAGCCCTGGGGAGAGAGACAGAGTCATTTGTCTGATAGTCTATAGCTGTCCTTGTGGAGAGAGCACAGCAGCTGTGCCCTGAGAGAAACAGAACCCCTGGAAGAGAGGAACCCAAGAAGCCTGAACTCTTGGCAAACATCAGCAGACATCTTGCCCCAACACGTATCAATAGACTTTGGTGAGGGAAGTAGCTTATGCTTTATGGCCTGGTAACTATAAGCTTCTACCCCAAATAAATACCCTTTATAAAAGTCAACAAATTTCTGGTATTTTACATCAGCACCCCTTTGGATGACTAATACAGAATTTGGTATTGGGAGTGGGATCATGCTTTTATAATTACCAAAATGCTGGAACAGTTTTATAAATAGGTAAGCGGTATTTTTTGGAGGAATTGTGAGATGCTTGGTAGTAAAGACCTACAGTGCTTTCAAGAGACTGTTGATAGTAATATGGACTCTAAAGAGACTTCTTATGATACCTTAGAAATAAATGATGAAACTATTATTGGAAACTGGAGGAAAGGCAATCCATGTTTTAAAATTGCAGAGAACTTAGCAAGATTAACTCCTGATGTTTTATGGACGATAGAATTTGAAAATGGTGAGCCTGAGCATTAAGCTGAAGAACTTTCCAAAGTAAACTCAGAGATTATGGCTTGCCTTCTCCTTGCAGCTTATAGCAAAATGCTGGACGAGAGAAATAAGCTGAGAACTGAACTGTTGGGCACAAAGAAAACAGAAACTGATTCCAGAACTTTGAAGTCTCGGGAAATCAAGCTCCCAGCAATAGTGCCCCATTTGATGACTTAACTAAACTTGGAACTTGTAAATCAGAATTGAAGATGTGGATATCTAGGAATGATTTGTGGAAAGTCTTACCATCTGATGGCTTGGACTCCCTCTTCTTGCATGCTAAACCAACAAGCTTTTTGAGAAAGCTGTATGAACAAAACCACTATCAGCTTGAACTAAAAGGGACATGGAAAGGAGAGATTGAAGGAAAAACAGCTTTAAGAGGAAAACCATGGAAGTTGAGATCTGGAATTAAGACATCAGCTTGGGTCAAGAGAGGAACCCCACCCTTTGTACAGAGAGGGTGAGTTTTCCCCAGGATTTGAAGAGGGTGGATGTTCCTGCCTGATGTTCGGGGAGAGTTTTGCCACCCCAGGGTACAAAGAGGGTGGAGCACATTCCTCAAGGATTAGGGCAGTTAAGGTCCGCACCCCATAGGTCTGAGAGGGGTGGACCTGTTCCCAATGGATTAATGAAGGCCAGGGTGTCAACTCGTTGCTCTGAGAGGGTTGAGCCTCAACATCCTCCTGACATGGCCCAGTGAAAGCCTTAATCATTATTTAATCAAGTAAACCTCTGAATCCAATATAATTTAATATGCCCAGAGGAAAAGACCAGTTCACAAACATAATCCAATATCTATTTTTGGAATTCATAAATAATGCCAAACTGCTACAGCAATTTAGAGAACAGTTTGATATTACCTAGTATAGTTGAAGATGCATTTACACAACAACTCTCAAAGTTATGTTTAGGTATTCCCCTAAAGGAACTCTTGCATAAGAGCATAAGGAGATATGTATAAAGGTGTTTATTTTAACACCCTTTGTAGTAACAGAATAATTTATACAACCTGAAAGTCTGACAGCAGAAGATAGGTAAATAAAATATTATTTAGTCATATAATTGAAAAAGATGCAGCAATCAAATTAAAAGAGCCAGATTACATGAATATACAGGATAAATCTGAAAAATATAATGGGGGGAATACAAGTTGCAAAATAATATGCTTAGTATGATATAAGTTTTGAAAATTTTAAAAAGACACAAAACAATAGTACATATTGATTATGGCCATATAGATATTACATGTAGTAAAATTACCAAAATATATGTGGGGATGCTATACACCAAAAACTATCATAGGTTCAGGATCATAAGATTTCTGCCAAATCTTATTCCCATGAACAGGTCCTTTCTGACAAGGAAAGCCTCCTTCCAGAGGAAAAGACTTTGGGGAAGGGGAGAAAGGAGATGTTATGAGCCTGAAGTTTTCATGAATCTATAATGCTTTATTTTTCTTCAAATGCAAAGCGATCTGAAGAAAACATAGAAAAATATTTATATATGTTAAACCTGAACAATGGATAAATGGACATATTTTTATTTTAATTTAACAAAACTTTAATAGCACTTTATATGACAGGCATGCATTTGGATTCTTAACACTTATTAACTCATTTAACCTCATTATATTTTTCTATATTTTGAAACCCCTATTTAAATATTTTGTAATTATTTTTAATCTAAAAGAATAAGTCTAACATTTCCTAAAATGGGAAGGAATTTGAGGACAAGAACAAGAGATTATTATTTTTATTTTCTACCCTGCTATATTTTTTGTTCAGCTAACTTATGTTTACTTGTAGTTTAAAAATATCCAAGCCATTTAATACCATTACAAATATGCTAAGCATTATGCAGTGTTTGAGCATCAGTACAGGGATATAAAGTCAAGGAACTTATTTTTAAGAGGACCAGAAAGAAGCCCAGCAGAGCCAGAACCTTTTGTTAAAGGGAAGGATAGAATTGTAAAACTAGTACAAATAAGCAGATTGATGATGGCCTGAGCAAACTGTAGTTCCATATTTCACACAAGGCTGAATTGTAATTTGCATGATACCCATAATCAAAAAGAAAGACGCATCTTTAAGCAGAATGACTGTTTCACAAGAATTGGAGCTTAGACTTTTCTCAAAGGTGAGGCGGGAAGAAGTTAAGTTAATGGAGCAATCTTTTATATTTTGCCAAGAAACTCGAAATAGGTCCAGTGGGACTGTGATGTGGGACTCCAGCTGCACTGGAAACCTCAATTGTCTTGCCCTCCGGAATTCCTCCTAAATGACATGTTCATGAGGGAAAACACAATCTTGATTCCCAACCCTGTGGTGATGGTGCTTGGACTCCCACTGAGCCAATGTGAAATGAAGACTTTGAGAAGGAAATCTGTTAACATCAATTAAGCCATAAATCAGTCACACTAACCGATAATGTGTGTGAGCCTGTCTAACACATTCCATCTCATTGAGAAGATCTTGGTTACTGCATTAATTACTCCTTTTAGGTCTTGCATTGTAATGATAACAATATCCTCCATGGAAATGCTTCCTCTTGTTCCATGTATGGTGTTTTTCTGTTAAAAGCAGAAATGATCAAAGCAATATTCTTTTTTTTATTATTATCATTAAAGATTTATTTATTTACTTTATCCATTTTAAACCCCCCCTTCCCCATTTTGCTGTTTTTGTGTCCATTCGCTGGGCAATTCTTCGTGTCTGTTTCCTGCCATCTCTTCTCATCCTCCTCCTCCAGTCTTCACCAGGATTCGATCCTGGAGACCTCTGATGTAGGAGAGAGGTATTCTGCCACCTGCACCACCTTAGCTCCTGGCTTCTGGAGCTTTCAGAGCATCTCGTCTTGTCTCTCCCCTGTTACGTCATCATCCTGCTGCATGGCTCCCGGGGCCCGATGGGTCAGTGGCACACAGAGCCTGGCAGCCCATGCGCCTTCTATATCTATATTTTTTAATTTTACTGGGAGGTCCCGGGGATCGAACCCAGGTCCCTCCATATGGCAGACGGACGCCCAACCATTTGAGCCACATCCGCCCCCCAAAAGCAATATTCTTTTTTTTTTTTTTTATTGCTAGAGCTCTGCCACGTCTTTATTTTATTTTTTTTTCTTTCTTTTTTTTTTTTTTTATTATGGGTAAAAATCAAAATTCTCACAATACATACAAACATTTGTAAAATGATATATAAATATATATGCATATATGTGTATTTGCTTACAATAATGTTATTTATATATATATATATATACATATATTTTAAGAGGTGCTTAGATTACCTAAAATATTACACGGAACCCACTTGGATTCAATATTCTTAAGCTGTCAAGAGATACACAACGTTGTATCTCTTTTAAGTGATTTGAATTTCAGTGATATTTTCCAAGGTCACTTCAATTTGGATTAGTCATTGAAGATGAACTTTGGAATTGTCAACCTCTGCTGTGTATACTCTAGTTGGCCATCCTAATATCTGTTCTGCCTCCCCCCATGTGTTTATTCAAGTATTTATCTCCTATTCACTTATCCCATATGCTTCAGAGCAACTGATACCTGCCTTATCCCCACCTTCTTCTCACTACCTTGATCAGCTTCAACAGCAGGCCTGTTAGTCTAGGGCTGTGTTAATTCTTTGTCTGTAGACATTTAACCCCATAGTCATCATCCTTTATTTTCCAGTGGGGACATGTAAGCCTGCAAATACCATTTCTTAGACTATCATGTCAGTTGGGTATTGCCAATAAGAAGCAATGATAGAAAATAAGAAGGGGTAGGCAGGGAAAAGTAATTTTCTTCCTGTTTCTGGTTCTGGCAAAGGAATCAGCAGCTGTAGCCTCCTGCAGGGGACTACGGGTTCTAGTGGGGTGAGAGGAACAGAGGTCTCCTGGTTTATTACTCAGTATCAGAGTGGCAGTTTCATCAGTCCACTTAGTGCACTCTGGGTTAAACTCCTTTACCCCTGTTTCTCCTCCAGGTATAGGGACTATTGTCACTTCTTGCAGTTACTGATCTCTGGGTAACTTCTCTGATCCCATTGCTCCTTCTGTCCTTTTAACATTTTTGTTTCTGAGTCCTTGCATTTCTCTTTCCTTCCAGGGCAGACTGGTTCTAAGAGTAACCTCATCCCACCACCAGTGATTGTCCAAGAAGGGCGTATCATTCAATTTGAGCCAATGAGAATGCAGGAAAGATTTGCCTATAAATTCTGGGATAATTTTTCCTCTGCTTTCTACAATAATTTCTAGTAGCTTCTCTCTCATTCTTTCTCTAAATACTGTCACCATTTTATTACTTTCCTGAGGATTGAGTCCACACGCAGAGGAAACCAGTGTCAAAAGAACCATAGAGAAATGACACCAGAGCAAGTAGATTATATCATCCATGATATATATCATACTTCTGGATGTTTAATTATGGGAAGCCATAAATGCCCTTATTGTTTAAGTCAGCATAAGATGGGCTTTCTCTTACTTCATGCTACCTGATGCAGCCATCATCTGCTAGATGCAATGTCCAAGAAGAAAATCCTAAATCTGGATGTCTCAGTGGATTGACAAGTTGGGTATTTAACCAATCTTGTGATAAGGACAAAAGAATTCTCTATGTGCTCCATCTTAAGATATGTACTTTGGGGCTTCTTCAGGAGTTCACTTGACTTCTAAATGTCTTTTCTATAAAATATAACTTGAGGGAACCTAAATGACCATGTATGAATGTTCAGGATATTTTGATGTCAGAAACTCCATCTTTAAGGTAAAAGAGGTTGCACTAGAATCTCAAACTCAGGGCCTCAGGACAAGCCTCAGATATTTAGTAGCCATAACACCTGAGAAATTTAGAGACTAACTTTTTTTTTTCTTTTTCTGTCAGGGGCACTTTGGGGAATTTAAAACCCAACCCAAATTAATCTGCTCCTCATCCTGAAATCCTCATCACATTAATGACTCAACTTTCTTCCCAGGCATCTTTAAAATTATACGAAATCTTTAGTCTCTTCCTCCTCTGAAGTATACCCTTCATCATCATCATCCTGTTAGTGCTCTTGATTTCACTTTCTAAATCTTCTTCCATTTAATCACCTCCACCCCAGCCATTAGCTTTGTGCTGGCTACCCACTTCAGCCTGGAACTTGCCTCCTTCCTAACTCATATCTGGATTGATAATTATTTTTTGTCGACATAAATCCAGGTCTTCACTTCATTTAATTCCCACCCCCACTGCCATTGCACCAAAGCTATGCCCAAGCCCATTTTTAATCTGATGCCAACTGGCCTTTCGACTCTTATCTCTGCCTTTTTCTGATTTCTCAACCATTTTTAATCCTTACTCTGTTTTCAACTGGAGGAAGACTTTTTTTTTTTTTAATTCAAACACATTTTCTTTCACACCTGTGTCATGCCTAATGCTATTCTCTTTTGTTGGAAAGCTCTTTTACTTTTCTACACCTAATGAAATCTTGCTCATATATGCATTCAGAATATATTTATTGAAAACATTCTATGTGCTGAACACAGCCCAAGGCACTGGGCATTCAAAATGGCACCTGCCCATGTATAACTCCATAAGGAATATATAAATGTACACAAATAAAATACATTGTCCTAATTACTATAATAGAGTTGCATTTGAATCATGGGTGAGAGGGCAACTGGTTTTTCAAAACAAAGTTTAAATATTACCACATTCTTTAACCTATTAGTACAAACTTCAGACAGAATAAATCAGTCCCATTTCTATATTCCCATCATATTAGACAAATGCTTAAAGCATTTGCCCCACTATGCTATAGTTTTAGGAGTAAATATCACATTCTAAGCACAGTTTCCTCATCTAAAAATAGAGATAGTAGTAGTCTATACCTGCCAGAGGTGTCATGATGAAATAAAATAAGCCATCTAAAGTGCTTTAAATAGCATTCAGCATATTACAAAGTACATGTTCAATACATCTTAGATAGTGTTAGCTATCTCTATACTATAAACTCTTCAAGAATAGGGAGTGTATCATACACATTTTGTATTTCTCCTCCCTGCTCTAGAGCCCATAGAGAGCTGGTTGAATGAAAGAACAAATGAATGAGTGAATGAATGACCGAACGAACAAATGAACGAACAATGAATAAGGTACTTTATAATGTAAAAAGAGCAGCCGGCTTTTTAAATTGGTCTAGCTACACTGTTCTGCATCTGAACTATTGACATTTTATTTTAGTATGAGAGTTCTTTTCCCATTAATCAACTCTTACAGTAGAAAATGACTCTGACTTCAGGGACTGCTTGCAGGGGAGAATGTTAACAGACCTGCAGTTTCCTTGTTGCCCATTGATGGATCAAGAGCTAATTCCCAAGCTATTTTAAAGCCAACCTGGTAAGTACATAATATTTACTCAAGCGATACTAAGCCATTTGGCATGATTTCAACAGAGGGGAAAAGGCACTTTGAGGAAGAACTTGTGGCATAACTAGGGTTTGCTCATAATTGTATGGGCAATGCCTCTGTTCATCTGATAAACAGGTCAGGGGAGAGTTCTTTAGAACTAACACTGTTTAATATTTTGTTTATTCTTTCTGCCTCCCTCATTTCAGATCTGAATGACAGTATAACCAGCCAGAACTAAAGTATAATCCTAGGGACAGAGGTGATTAGGCCCTATAGATAAATCAAGTAAATTCTAGTTAAGTCAAGAAAAAAAGTGTCCAGGCTACAAGAAAATGACCAGTTTTTTCAAGCAAATAGAAATTTTATCAGTGACAAATGCTTGCTTAGGTTTATTTTCTGAAACCATTCTCCTGCATTCATAAAGAAGAAGTGCTGAGAAATTGAATTCTTATATTCCGTTCATAATGGCTTTTAGCTTTGATTCCATCGGATTTGTGAAAAAGACTTGTCACCTCTCCTAGGCACCTGTGTGAGACAGCATTCCTTGTTCACGTTGTGAGAACAGAGAAATGGTTTTAAATTATAGCTTTCTTAATTTCAAAAGGGACCTTACAGAACCAGTGCTGTAAGAAGGTAAATGCCTTAATTGTGTTTGTTTATGGCTCACAGCGTCTTAATTCTAGTGGTACAGTTAGCCCCTGAAAAGACTGTGTCCAAGATGGGAATTGCAGTGAAACCCACAGAATAAAAGGGACCCTGCCAGTGGGGGGTGAAATGATTTGGCCCCAATCCCCTGAAATAAAGCAGGATACAAAGCGCTTGGGAGCAGGCTATGTGGGGCATCACTGGGAGGATTATGTTAGGTTTTTACCCCAATCACATAGTAAGGGCTCAAGCAATGTAGAGGAAAAGCCAATATCCATGACGGGTAACTACTCAAGGATCTAAAACCAATACCAGCCTTAATACAGATATCAGTGTATTGCTTAAGTACTGCCTAACCATAGGCAAGGCTCTGACATTGTAAATGGACCTGACTTCATTTTGTATTCTCATTCTATCCAAAAATATTTCAAAATATATCTCCAAAGGATAAGGACTCTTTAAAAACATAGCCACAGTAGTATTAGCAAACATAGAGGAAAAAAAAATACCAGTATTTCCTCAATACTTCATATAGCTAGTCAGTGTTCAAATTTCCCCCAATGTCAAAACACCTTTTTACGACAAGTTTGCTTGAATCAGGATCCAAATCATGTCCCATACATTATGATTGGTAGATATGTCTTTTAGGTATCATTTTATCTCTAGGTTTTCTCTCCATCTTTTCTTGCTTTCTTGCAATTTATTTGTTGGCAATCCCAATTGTCCAGAAGTGAAGCACAATGCCAGGAACATAGTAAAGGATTTGTAAATATTTATAGGATGAAGGAGAAAAGATTCAGAAAAAGTATCCTACTCTGCCATGGCTTGAGTGGCAGTTTGGTATTGTTCATGAATTCTAAAAATAAATATTGCATTGTGTTTGTAAACTGGTCTGATCCTCTGGGTGTATTAGATTGTATTAGATTCAGAGGTTTCGCTTTTACTTTATTAAATCAAGATTAAGGCTTTTATTTGACTGTGTCATTAGGGCCACTCGGTTTGAGTCCCCAACCCCCTCTGTGGGCTTTATAAGTGGATGCTCAATCAAAGACAGGGAAGAAAAGAGAGGGAGAAGAGAAGGAAAACACAGAGAGTTTACTTTTGGATGCTGGAGCCCTGGGGAAAGGAAGAGAGCCAAGCTGTTTGCCTGATAGTTTGCAGCTGAAGAGACCAGAGCCCTGAACAGCTGAGAAAACCCAGAAACCAGCCCTAGGAAGAGAGACAAGCCTTATGCCAGCCTACAGCTGAGATCAGAAGGAGCTGAGACCACGGAGCCACAGGAGGAAAAGGAAGGCTGAACCCTCACAGAGACCAGCAGCCATCTTGCTCCAATACAGGGCAACAGACTTTGGTGAGGGAAGTAACTAACTCTTTATGACTGTAAGCGTCTACCCCAAATAAATATTCTTTATAAAAGCCAACAGATTTCTGGTACTTTGCATCAGCACCCCTTTGGCTGACTAAAACAGCATGTGTTTGAAATATAATACTTTCCAGAATGATCACCTTTCTGCTTCTCCCTTTCACCCTGTTCAGCCTCTCATTCAGCTTTCGCTCTGCTACACATGCTGAGGAGGCAAAGGAGGCTTCTCCATGTGTACTCGCCAAACACGCCCGCACGGATTCCTTCTCTGTGCTTCTTTCATGCCCCTTCACATCTCATAAAATACTGAATAAACCACTTTGTGTTTTCCTCCCAAAATGAGGGCACTGTGAGCAACTTGGAGGAAATGGCCATTTTTAACTGATCTCCATATCTTCGTCTCCTAAAACACTTTCCATCACACAGTAGACACTAAATGAAAACCTACTGTTGTTGATTAAGATCATAACTAATTTTTTCTCCTTTTTCAGCACATTTAAAGCTTACAGAGAAAAGGCCAGAGAAACAACTAAGGTTTTTTTTCCTCAAGTGTTGATTCCCTACACAATCAACAATTAAGCGTTGCCTGTTTGAATCACCATGTGCATTTAATTAAGAATGGGTATGGTTTTTTGGATCTATGTGCATGCAGCAGTTTTCTAGTGTATTTTATTTAACTCTAATTTTACCTTTTGCACATAGGATAGTACTAAAGAAGGTGAGAGAAAATATGTTTCTAGAGTGAATGTCAGCATTGGTGCCCCAGAGGGAAGAGCCAAGCTACCATTGCAATTCTAAATTGGAGTTTGCTACAGGATTGTGCAGGAGTAAAAATAAATTTTCAATCTGAGAACAAAGGCTACTGTTCCATTTCTGATCAATAGTGAAGATCCCAGCTAAAGCATGGCTAAGGAGTCAAGTCACTGTTTTTAAACATGTTCCTTCTTTCCAGTCATTGCAGTTAGTGGGAGGCTGGTGCCAGAGACACAGTGATATAAAATAGGGCATATTTTAAAGTGACAAGGCAATCTTCACTTGGCCTCCCTTGCTCCTTACTCTTGTCCCACTTAAAGTATGATCAATTTTAAAACTCCAAATAGCACTTTACCTCTCATCTCAGCATCTGAAATATGTACTTATGTCCCAATTAATATTTAGATCTCTGTAAAACCAAACTTCAAGGCACACCTTTTATTTACTGTCAACTGGCCTGAAGGGTAAAAATAGAGATAGATTAACCTGCCAGATGACAAAAATTGGGTGGTGGTACAGATTCCAAGAAGTATAAAGCAAAAACTGTAGGTGCCTGAGCTGCTTCCAGATGTCTGGCATGAAATAAATTGGTATAGGAAATGTAATGGACTTGAACAAAAAGAATCGAGAAAAACAAGTATTTAGTTGTGGAACGGGGTATTTGAAAAGGGGATGACCTAAAAACTCCTTTGGATACTAATGGAGCTATAAACCATTTATCAGCCTTTCTTCTGTTTTCCTCCCAAATCTCTCTCTTTCTGTCTCTTGTTCCTGATTTCCAGAACTAAATTTTAGCCTAAACTGTGGAAATATTCATAGTCACATTGAAAACATGAGTATTAAGTCATTACCTACCAATTCCTAAAATGGTATTGATAATACAAAACGGAAAATAAATACAATTAAACTCTTGTTGACCAAACCTATTGTGGACAAGACACCCTGGTTAAGAGAGTTATATCATTTATATGATATTGGGATGAATAATTTTACTAAATTAAAGTGCTTCAAAAAAAAAAATACACTCTCAGGGCCAAACACATGTATCAAAAGGCCACTTTAAATAAACCCTATAGCATTTCAAACAGTAATTGTAAACAGTGTTGTCAGAAAGTCTCCCATCTGCTTTGCCCACCCTGGAAGTAAAGGGCAGTAGTCCCACAGCACTGCATATCTCCTGTTTCTGTCCACTGGGGTACAATCTGCCCTGAAAGCTCACAGGGTCCCTCTGAGGCAGGACAAAGTGCCGGGGGACTAATGCTCCCAGGAGGATCCTCAACTTCTGACACATGGGAAGTGGTACACACATAACACAGTTTCTTGCTTCTCAGTGGGCCAATTCTGTTGTGAGTTCTACACCGTCTTTTAGTGTCCCATGGACTAAACCAGGGTTTCCCACGGCCCTCTTCATTAGCTTTCTGCCCTTTCCTGTCTCCCCTCTCCACTCCCTCACTGTGTTTCCTGGGCTTCCCTCCCAAATAAGCTGCCACTATCCATCCTTGCCTCAAGATCTCCTTTAGGGAGAACTCAAACTTGGACAGTGGTTCTCTACCATTTTTATTCATTCCTATCAGAAACAGTAAATCAGTGTCATTAAAATAGTGTCTCCCCAGCTTCATCCATTCACATTTCTTCATCATAATTTTGCCATACTTGCATTAACATCTGTACTATTGTTTAATCAGTGACTTTTCTAAGTCAGTTTAAAATTGATTCACTTTCTATTTGGTCTCAGATGTGGAGATATTATGTATTAAATCACATTGTAATATGATAACAATACATTTTTTCAAATACATATTTAAAATTAAATTTTTTTTTGTTTACTTCCATGTCATCTAAAGTGATGCTGCATGCTAATTGGTACAGAACACTGGGCTACAGTGTAGATAAGAAATATGCATGTTTTCTCTATTACCAGTTGAGAATTGTTAAGTTCAAAATCTGTGGACTTTTTGGCTAGACACTTCGCTTAAGGTATTAGAGAATTCCACATTTCTTGTCAGATGATCTGTCTGAATTGAAAGTGTCCATTTTGAGATATGAGCTCCTACCCAGCAGGACAAAATGTGGCAAAAAGTGACAAAATGTGTCTTCAGGAATTTGATTATTATTACTAATTTGAGAATGTGTGTCACTTGTTATAAACAAATTCTAATTCATGAAATACGCTACTCCTCTATTTCTAGAGGGGTGTGTATGTGTGTGTGTGTGAGAGAGAGAGAGAAAATAGAGATCTAGGAGAAAGATTTCATCCATTGGAGTCACTGTGTGTGCACTTTACAGACAGGATATGAAATTGTATAGATAATGAACATCTCTGGTTGATTAAAAGGAAGGGAAATGCATTTTCTCTTTCATGTTGGAAGAGGCTTAACATTAAAAAACTAATCTTTTTGCAGATAAAGTTCATTAACACAATGATTATTCATTTGGCTTTTATGATGATATTGCTGCCTAATCACCAGAACATTGCTTCCTGTACTCGGTGGGAACCAGCAGGAAACATTTGAAAGGCGCGAGTCTTGCTGTTAATGTGACGGTGAGGGAATGGAATTCTCACTGCTCTTCATTTTAATAGTACAGCACACTCCTGCTCAGAAGCCTAAAACCTCTTGTCCGACAGCGTGAGTTTTAAACCCCACATTAAACACAGAATAAAGTTATATAACCCTGAAGGCTAAATCTTTGCCTCAGGTCTGCTGTTTCTCTCTGGATTACACATAAAATTTCTCAGGGGGAACATTTCCATTATAAACCAAGATTTGAGAGGGTTTTTTCTTGATGGTTGCAGATATGATTCTATCAAATTTGAGATCTCATTTGACTGTTTAGCTCAGTAGGCAAAGACATGGAAAAGATAAGACGAAACTCTAAATCTTTAAAGCATATCCACCTTGATGCTAGTTGAAAAATAATGGACCACTAAATCTAAAACACGGTACCTTTGCAAAGAAATCAGAATGAAAATATAACGATAGGATGTCAGGAAAGAAAACTGTTAGTGTGGTTTTGTTTTGTTTTTCATTAATTCACAGTAGATTCTTTTGAATGCAGGAACTGACCTCCTGTAGAGAGCTAAATTATTAACAGGGTGTAAAATGCACTATTTTCCAATAATATGTATTGCAGAATGTAGCAATAGTGGTCAGAAGTGTATATTGCAAGCAATGGAAACCAGCTTTGGATGTTTTAAGCAGAAAAATGAATGTACTGAAAAGATATTGGGTCATTTACAAATTGTAGGATAAATCAACTTCAAAAATGGGGCAGGAACAAAGGAATGACTTAATAGGGTCAACACCAATGTCCTCCCACAAAACGACTTAAATGAGAACAATTTCAGGAACGCTGCACCTCTCAGCTCGCACTGCTGTTACCATCAGCACAGCACCCCAGAATTCACATCTAGAATCACCCTAGAAATGTGAGGTCACTGCCATTAAGGCTACCACCCACCACCAAAATGGATTCTCTACCGCTTCTTCCTCTTCAGCTTGAAAGCTGGCGAGTTCAAGTAGGTGCATCTGCTTGGCCAGACCATGTGACATACCCCTGCCCTTGCAGCCGAGAGACTTAGTTCCAGTTTTGACAAGACTCCTAAAATGGTCAGCCAGTATATGACATATCTCCATTATCCACCATCAAGTAAGTCTGACACTATTATACATTCATAATAAGGGGATACTGAGGGCATATATTTACCTGACTTACGAAATTCAATCTGGTTAGTCAAAATTTGGTTTACAACTTCTCAAGCAGCAAAACATGCAGAACCTGGCCATAAGCTCCTGTTAGAAGTTTCTCTAACCAACCCCATTACTCCCTCACCTTGCTCCAATTTGCCCACAGCCCGTCAGATAACCAGTGGGAATTGTAGGAAAGGAAGAACAAAGAGAAGACTTGTAAGTAGCACAAGAAATTGTTAAAGGACGTTTCCTAGGCCTTAGGTGTGTCTTTACAATATCAATTCACATTTAAGAGAGGGACGTTTTAGAAAGAGGGTGTTTAGAAAGGAGTAGATGTCTGTGAAGTGTGCCAATCCCTTTTTGATCACATCCAAGGGGTTTCCAAGTTTCAAACGTGATCCTAAATGATTTTGGAATTCATAAAAAAAACATGACATCAGGAATGTGCACTTTCATTACAGTGTTCCATTTTAATTATCATTTACCTTTATCCTGGTAATATCCTAGTGAATATATCTGACTCCCTCAGCGATCAGCTGTGAGAAATTCCCACAGAGACAGGAACAAATAGGCTGAAAATCAGAAAGAGTTCACTAATAGAATGTAAGAAGTTGTGTTTTGACATTTGTCAAATGTTAACAAAAACAATGCACATTAATGCTTTACCTATGGACAGTAAAAGATAAGAGCGGAAGCAAAGGGGGCATGGAGAATCCAAAGCATGAGCTAAGGTGAAAATAATTTATATTTGATTAGTGGGGACATTAAGTGTTTTTTCAACATCTATTTGATCTTCTATTTTTCATCGGCTTGCGTTATAATTGGGTTGAATGTCCTGAGGAAAAACTAGCAAACTGATGATTTTGCAATTCACCATTTTTCAGTGAATAAGGATTTAAAACTTGCTCACAAGCAACAGAAATCTTATCCAGGTTCATATATGTCAGAATATATACTAGTTGAAATCACAGAGATGCTCTCGACGCAGAAAATCCTTTAAGCAGGGACGTCTCCAAAATAAAAAGCAAGCAGTTTTGGAAAAACATGTGTAATGGAAGGTAATGAGGAACACTACATTTAAAGGGAATTTTGATGAGACGTTTGACTGGGAAACAAGATGTTCTTCAGTTAGGGACACCGCCCGCAAGCAAGTGTGAGGCAAGCACTGCATGCAGAGACTGCAGTCAGCCCTGGGGCTGGACTCGACAGCGAGAGACTGCAGCTCAGCACCGCGTCTGCAGGGAATGCTCAATTAGTGTGGAAGATGATGAGTTCCGTATCAATTTCTCTGTCATATCCAGACCCCCAGACCATAAGCAATGAAGCAGTGTCTTTGCCTGAGTTCAAAGGACAAATAGAACTGACTGCTGCAGGATTTGCATGTTATGCCTGTTTTTCCCATCCCGTAGAATCTACCTTTGAAAATCTTAAGCAGAGAGCATTTTCTGACCACAGTTTTAGATTGGGTAAACTTGAGTATCACTTAGACATACCGTGAAATAAGGAACACAGCCCTGCATTCAGTTGCAGACACTCTTATAAAATACTGACATGACCTCAAGTCAGGCTACCTAATCTTTCTGGGTCTCAATTACATCATTTGCTTAATGAATGGTCCATGAGAGACAACATCATCTAAGATCCCTTTAGTATTGGGAGCATCAAACTCTGTCAGCCCTCATACTACAAATCCCTTATTTAGAGGTGTGATTTAAATGTGAACTATCACAAGAGTTTTAAATTAGACCAAAGGAAGGGCTTTGTTTTTAAGAAGCATTTAGAAGTGTTAACTTAAGACTTTAAAGGCAAATCACAATTATTAAATATTACATGAATATGATAGAGAGCTCTCTATGCTAAAGAGCATATAACTAAACTAGATGAACTCCCAAAATCTCAGCCAAATCTTAATATATCAGTGTTGATTTTATACAGAGAAAGAGAGCTATTTATTTGCTCTCATTTCTGCCTTTAAATTATTTTGAATGACTATGGTTATTTCGCTTTTATGAACAAACTGAACTAATATTTTTCCTTTGAAATTATATATGTGGAATAATTCAATGAAAACTATTGATATTATAGAAAGGTTGGCAGGAGATATGGACATGTGCATGCATTTAATGAACTGAGCGCCCAAAGGATTATTAGAGTCATCCAGTCTGTAGATCTCTAAAGCCATCATCATCCTCAACCTTTTGTGTCACTGTGGTGAGGAAGGAGAGATGTGATGTGGTAAATCTTAGGAACGCTTGTGCTTTTGGAAGCAACTTTAACAAAAATTAAAATTGTTTCATTCCCAAGTAATAGACAAAATTCTCTAAAATGAAAGATTTTAATTATGTATGCTCTCTAAGATCAATTAAGGAAATCTAACTTTCATTCTTTGTCTAAACCTGAACATGATAACTTATATAACTATGGGAGACTTAGAATGTAGTACATAAATCTCAGGTGCATTTTATGCCATGGTTGCATAGAAATTTGATTCAATGTTGTAGCATTTGATCTGAGAGGTCAGAATCTCAAGTGACAGATTTCAAACACTCTGTCTGCCAAACCCTAAGATAGGAAAGATATGGGATTGGCATCAAAGAAACATGTGGGAGAAGCTTAGAGTCTAGTAGAAAGGAAAAATTGAATATAAATAAAGTTTTCCCTGAGATCTTTTCCAACAAACCCTGATATAAGCAATCCTACTTCATTGGATTCCTGAAAACTGAGATGTCATATAGCTCCTTTTTGTTGTTTTATTTCCTCCAGATTATCAAATAATATGCAAAGGGAGAGTAAGTCAGCAATAAAATTCTTCAGCATTTACTGAATGCAGAAACGTTTGTAACTTTCACCATTTTAACAGTATATCATAGACACTTTTTGCATGTGTTCTTATTACAGATATAGGTTTATAGAAAAAAGCATATGGAAAATACAGAGTTCCCATATAAAGCCCTCACAGACAGTTTTCCCTATTATAAAACTTTGCATTAGTGAGGTACCCTTGGTAAAACTAATGAAACAATATTATTATAATTATATTTTGAATGTTTGTGTTGTAAAGTACTATGGTTTGTTTTCTTTTTAGAAAACACAAACAGAAACTCTGTACAAACTAAGCACAATGCCCCATTCCCTACCACACCCCAGGCCCTAGTAAACTCTATTCTAGTTTCTGACTCTATGAATGCACTTATTCCAATTATTTAATATCAGTCAGGAAAATATACTTATTGTCCTTTTGTGTCTAGCTTATTTCATTCAATGTCTTCAAGGCCTACCTATGTTGTTGCATGTATCAGAATTTCACATATTTTCACAGTTGAATAAGATTCCATTGTATGTATATACCACTTTTTTTTTTATCCATTCATCTCTTGATGGACACTTGGGTTTCTTCCATCTTTTGGCGATTGTGAATAATGTCGCCATTAACATTGGTGGGCAAAGATCTGTTCAAGTGCTACCTTTGGGTATATCTCTAGATGTAGGAAGGCTGAGTCATATGGTAATTCTTTACTTAGCTTTCTGAGGAACTGACAAACTGTCCTGCACAGTGGCTGTACCATTTTTACATACCCATCAACAATGAGCAGATGTTCCTACTTCTAGACACCATCTTTTATTTTTTTTCACAGTAGCCATTCTAGTGAGTTGGAAATGGTGCATACTTGTGGTTTTGACTGACATTTCACTAATGGCTAATGATATTGAGTATCTTTTCATGTGCTTACTGGCCATTTGCATATCTTCTTCGGAGAAATGTCTACTCAAGTCTATTGCCCATTTTTTATTGGGTTGTTTGTACATTGCTGTTCTGTTTTAGATTCAGTTGTGTATTTTGAATGTTAAACCCTTATTGGATATATGGTTTTCAAATATTTTCTCCTATTGTGCAGGTATTCTCTATATTTTCATGATTAAGTCCTTTGATGAAAAAATATTTTTAAGTTTTATGAAGTCCCATTTAACTATTTTTCCTTTTGTTCCTTGTGCTTTTGGTATATAATTTGAGAAAACTACTTAATACAAATCCCTGAGGATGCTTCCCTATCATTTCTTCAAACAAGTTTCATACTTTTAATTCTTATATGTAAGTCTTTGGTCAATTTTGAGTTGATTTTTGCATATGGTTTGAGGTAAGAGTTCACCTTTATTTTTTTCATATGGCTATCCAGTTTTCTGAGCACTATTTGTGGAAGAGATTAATCTATCCCATTAGAGTGGTCTTGGCACCCTTGTCAAAATCAATTGGCCATAGATATGAGGGTATAATTCTGAACTCTCAGCTCAATTCCATTGGTCTATATGTCTGTACTTGTGCCAGTACCGTGCTGTCTTGATTACTGTAGGTTTGTAATAAGTTTAAAAACTGGAGAGTGTGAATCCAAGAACTTTATTCTTCTTTGTCAAAATGGTTTTGGCTATTCAACACCCTTATTCTTCCATATAAATTTTATGTTTGGCTTTTCTATATCTGCAAAAAAAAAGGCTGTTAGAATTTGATTGGGATTGTGTTGAACCTGTATTTTACTTTGCATAAAATTGACATCTTTACAATATTTAATCTTCCAATCCATCAACACAGTTTCTCTTTGATTTATTTAGGTCTTTTTTGATTTCTCTTTAAATGTTATATATTTTCTGTGTATAAATCCTTTACATACTAGTGAAATTTATTCCTAGATATTTGATCCTTTATTTGCTATTGTAAATGGAATTTTTTTCTTGATTTCTTCTTCAGATTTTTCATTACTAGTGTATAGATATGCTACTGATTTTGGCATGTAACTCTTGTACCCCACTGCTTTGCTCAATTTGTTTATTGCCATCAGTAGCTTTGTTGTGGATTTTTCAGGATTCTCTCTATATAAGATCATGTCATCTGCAATTAGGGAAAGTTTTAATTCTTCCTTTCCAATTTGATGCCTTTTATTTTTCTTGCCTAACTACCCTTGCTAGAACTTCCAGTAAAATGTTAAATAACAATAGTGACAGCAGGCATTCTTGTCTTGTTCCTGATTGAATACTAATAGCTTTCAGTCTTTCACGATTGAGTATGTTAGCTGTGAGTTTTATATATATGCCCCATATCATGTTGAGGAAGTTTCTTCTATCTGAAGTTTTCTAAATGCTTTTATGAAGAAGGGGTGCTGGATTTTTGTCAAATGCCCTTTCTACAACAGTTGAGATGATTGTGGTTTTTCTTTTCCTTTGTTCTATTTATGGGGTATATCAAAAAGTTGATTTTCTTACCCTTGCATACCTAGGGTAAATCCCACTTGATCATGGTGTAAACCTCCTTTAATATGCTGTTGAATTTGGTTTGCCAGTATTTTATTGAGGATTTTTGCTTCTATATTCATAAAGGATAATGGTCTGTAATTTTCTTTATCTGTCTATGGTATATTTATCTGTCTTTGGTTTCTGGGTGATGTTGGCCTCATAGAATGGGTTAGGAAGTGTTCCCTCCACTTCAAATTTTTTAGACGAGTTTGAGTAGGATTGATGTTAATTCTTCTTGGAATATTTGCTAACATTCCTCAATGAATCCATCTAGTCCTGGGCTTTTCTTTCTTGGGAGTTTTTTGATTACTGATTAAATCTATTCACTTGTTATTGGCCTGTTGATATCTTCTATTTCTTCTTGGTTAAGATAGATGGGAATTGGTCCATTTCATCTAGGTTACCTAATTTGTTGGTGTAGGATTGTTCATAGTATCCAGTTATAATCATTTATATTTCTGTGGGATCAGTAATAATGCTCCTCCCTTTATTTCTGATTTTAATTGTGTCCTCTATTTTTTTCTCTTTGTCAGTCCAGCTAAATGGTTGTCAATTTTATTGATCTTTTCTAAGAACAATCTTTTGATTTTGCTCATTCTCTCAATTGATTTTTTTTAATTATCTAAATTAGAGAATTAAAATTAGAGAATTAGAGCATTCTCTGCTCTAATCTTCGTTATTTCCTTCCTTCTACTCACTTTGGGTTAAGCTTATTTTTCTCTTTCTAGTTTCTCTAGTTGAGAGTTTAGGTCTCTGACTTGAGATCTTTTTCTTTTTTAATCTAAGCATTTAGAGCTATGAATTTCCCTCACAGCGTTACATTTGCTGCATTCCATAAGTTTTAGTATGTTGTGTTTCATTTCCATTCACCTCAAAATATTTCCTAATTTCCCTTGTGGTTTCTTATTTTGACCCTTTGGTTGTTTAATATTGCATTGTTTAACTTGCACATATTTGTGAAATTTCCGGTTCTCCCTCTTATTGTTTTCTTGCTTTAATCCATTGTGGTAAAAGAAGATACATTGTATTTCAATATTTTAGAATTCATTGAGACTTGTTTTGTGACCTAACATATGGTCTATCAAGGATAATGATCCCTGTGCCCTAGAGAAGAATATATATTTCACCGCTATTAAGTACAGTGTTCTATACATGTCTGTTAAGTATAGTTGGTTTACAGTATCATCAAAATACTCTAGTTCCTTATATATCTACTGTCTTGATATTCTATCCTTTATAGAAAGTATTGTATTGAAGTTTCCTGCTATTAATGTAAAACTGTCTATTTCTCCCTTCAAATGTGCCGATATTTGCTTCATATATTTTGGGACTCTGCTATTAGGTGTGTGTATATATATATATATATATATATATATATATTTTTTTTTATTGTTATGTCTACTTGTTGAAATGACCCACTTGTCAGTATATAGTAACCTACTTTATCCCTCAGAACAGTTTTTAACTTAGTCTATTTTATCTGATATGAGTACACTGACTCCAGCCACTGTTGGTTACTATTTGCATGGTATATTTTATTCTGTCCTTTCATTTACAAAGTACTAGTGTCTTCAAATTTAAGGTGAGGCTCTTGTAAACAGCATATGATTGGGTCATTCTTTTTTATCCATTCTGCCAATCTCTGCTTTTTGACTGGAGAGTTTAAACCAGTTACATTTAAGGCAGCTACTAATAATGCAGGAATTCTTTTTGCCATTTTGCTATTTGATCTTTCTAAGTCTTATAGCTTTTCCCCACTTATTTCTTCCATTAATGCCTTTCTTATTTATTTGATTTTTTTTTGTAGTGTACCTATTTGAGTCCCTTATAATTTCCTTTTGTACATATTTTTCATATATTTTTCTTTGTCATTCCCATGGTACTTAAATTTAATATCCTAAATCTATAAAAATCATGTTTGATTTGGTAGCATACACATACATTCTTCCTACCTTTCCATCACCTGACCTTTTGGTTGTACTTGTTACAAATTATCTTTATCCATTCTATGTCCAATACCATAGATTTATCATAATTTCTATCCACCTGCATTTTATAAGCTGTAGGATGTAAAAAGTAAAGTTACATGCAAAAAATACAGTAACTTCATGAGTTTACACGGTATATTTAGTTCACAATAGCACAGTCATACAGTATTTGTCCTTTTGTGTCTGGCTTGCTTCACTCACCATAATGTCCTCCAGGTTCATCCATGTTGTCATATGCTTCACAACTTCATTTCTTCTTACAGCTGCATAATATTCCATAGTGTATATTCACCACAATTTGTTTATCCATTCATCAGTTGATGGACACCTGGGTTGTTTCTAACTTTTTGCAATCATGAATAACGCCTCTATGAACATCGGTGTGCAGATGTCTGTTCATGCCTCTGCTCTCAGTTCTTCTGGGTATTAACCTAGTAATGGTATTGCTGGGTCACATGGCAAGTCTATATTCAACTTCCTTAGGAACTGCCAAACAGTCCTCCATTGTGGCTATACCATTCTTCATTACCAAAACAACTGTGAATAAGCATTCCTATTTCTCCTCATCCTCTCCAACATTTACAGTTTTCTGACTTTTTAATAGTGGCTAGTCTAATAGGTGTGAAATGACATCTTATTGAACTTTTGATTTCCATTTCCCTAATTGCTAGTGATGTTGAACATTTTTCATGTGTTTCTTTGCCATTTGTATTTCTTCTTTGGACAATAGTCTTTTCAAGTCTTTTGCCCATATTTTGACTGGGTTGTTTGTCTTTTTACTGTTGACTTGTATGATCTCTTTGTATATCATAAATATTAAACCCTTATTGGATATGTGATTGCCAAATATTTTCTCCCATTGTGTTAGCTGTCTTTTCACCCTTTTGACAAAGTCCTTTGAGGTGCAACAGTGTTGAATTTTGAGGAGGTCCCATTTATCTATTTTTTCATTTGTTGTTTGTGCTTTGGGTGTAAGGTTTAAGAAACTACTGTTTACCATAAGATCTTGAAGATATTTTCCTACATTTTCTTCTAGCTGTTTTATGGTTATTGCTTTTATATTTAAGTCTTTGATCCATTTTGAGTTCATTTTTGGATAAGGTGTGAGATAGTGGTCTTCTTTCTTTCTTTTGGATATGGATATCCAGTTCTCCCAACACCATTTATTGAATAGACTCTTCTAGCCCAGCTGGATGGCTTGAGTGCCTTGTCAAAAATCACTTGACTGTAGCTGTGAGGATCTATTTCTGAGTTCTCAATTCAGTTCAGTTGATCAATATGTCTGTCTTTAAGCCAGTACCATGCTGTTTTTACCACTGTAGCTAGATATTATGTTTTAAAGTCTGGAAGTGAGAGTCCTCCAACTTTGTTCTTTTTTAAGATCTTTTTGGCTATTCAGGGCCTCTTATCCTTCCAAATAAATTTGGTAATTGGTTTTTCTACTTTTGCAAAAAATGCTGTTGGCATTTTTATTGAGTAGGTCACCAGAAAATAGAAGGAGGGTACAGAATGGAAAACTGAGGGTTAACCTGTGCAGAATTTGTAAAAGTTGCTTGTAAATCTTTGGAAATGAATAGAATTGGTTAAATAATATCATTGTGTTTGTAACTGATAGTGATATTGTGAGGTATGACTGGTTGAAATGGAAAGTCTAAGGTCATGTATATTACTAGAAGGAAAGCTAAAAACTGTAACACAAGACTGTATGAAATAGTAAAGCCTCATGTAAGGCATAAGTATGGGTGATATTGCATATATAAGACTTTTTACAAAATATAAATATGCTAGAGAGAAGGAAAAAAGAATAGCAGCTATATACACAGGGGAGGCACAGAGAGATCGAGAGGTGATGAGTTTTGTTTGTTTTTTGTTAATTATTATCATTGGTAGAATGAAAGTGCTCTGGGAGTGATTAGGGTGATGAATGCACTAACCTGATTATATCGAATATCATTGATTGTACTCTTAGGATGAATATATGCTTTATTAATATGTATCAATAAAATTGTATTGCCATTTATAATTACCCATACTGGAGTTCTTTATTTCTTTATGCTGCTTTGATCAACGGTTGAGTATCCTTCCTTTCAGTCTGAATAACACTTTAGCATTGCTATTAGGGCAAGTCTACTGGTGACAAACTCCAACTTTTCTTTTTTAAAGATTTATTTATTTATTTATTTATCTCCCCCTCCCCCCTTGTTATCTGCTCTCTGTGTCCTTTTGCTGTGTGTCCTTCTGTGTCTACTTGTCTTCTCTTTAGGTGGCACTGGAAACCAATCCTGGGACCTTCCAGAGTGGGAGAGAGGTGTTCAATCTCTTGTGCCACCTCAGGTCCCTGGTCTGCTGCGTCTCTCATTGTCTCTCCTCTGTGTCTCTTTTTGTTGTGCTATCTTGCTGTACCAGTTCTCCTGTGCAGGCCAGCACTCCTGCATGGGCCAGCACTCCACATGGATCAACTCACTGCGCGGGCCAGCTTGTCTTCATTAGGAGGCCCTGGGACTCGAACCCTCTACCTCCTACATGGTAGACGGGAGCCCAATCACTTGAGCCACATCTGCTTCCCACAATTTTTGTTTATCTGGGAATGTTTTAATATCCCTCAATTTTGAAAAAGAGTTGCACCAGATATAAAATTCTTGGTTTACAATTTCTTTCTTTCAGCACCTAAGTATTTCATCCCCACTGCCATTTTGCCTCCATGGTTTCTGGTGAGAAATCAGCATTTAATCTTATTGGAAGTCCTTTGATCATAACACTTGATTTTCCTTGCAACTTTTTCAGAAATCTCTCCTTGACCTTGACATCTGACAATTTGACTACTATGTGTCTAGGTATTGTTCTCTTCAAGTTCAGTCTATTTGAGCTTCCTTGGGCCTCTTGAATGTGCATACTCATCTCTTTCATTAAATTAAGGAAGTTTAAGGGTATTTTTCTTTGAATATTCCTTCTGCCACTTTCTCTCTTTCTTCTCCTTTTGGGATTCCCATGATGCATATATTGGTAATTGATGGTATTCACAGGTATCTTAGGTGCTGTTCACCCTTTTTGTTCTTCTTTCTTTGTTCTCCTCAGCCTGAAACATTTCAATTATCTTGTCTTTATGTTCTCTGTTTTTTTCTTCTACCAACTCAGATCTGCTGTTGAAACCCTCTAGGAAATTTTTCATTTCAGTTATTTGCTACATGCAATTCAAGTATTTGGTTCCTTTTTAAATTTTTAACCTCATAATTGAGATTCTCATATTGTGCATTCATTGTTTTCCTGATATCCTTTTGTTCATTTTCTGTGTTTTCCTTTAATTCCTTAAGCATATTGAGGATTTTTTTTAAATATTTGTCCAGTATATCCAAAGTCTGGTTTTCCTTGTTGATAGTTTCTGGATTTTCATCTTGTGCCTTTGGATGGGCCATCATTTCCTATTTCTTTATTTGACTTGTGGTCTCTGTTGCACATTTTACCTTCTAATATTTTAAACTGTTAAGTTGAAGTTTAGTTCCTGTTCAACAAGTTTGCATCCAGATAATAATAATATGATAGAGATTTAATTGATTGCCAAGAACTAACAAAAAAATAACAAAATACATCTTTTACAGTCTATGCAAATGGGCTTTGCTTTAGGAAACTACATTCCTTCGTAGTTTAGTCCTCCTATCTAAGAAGATCAGCCCAAGGTCAACATGAAGAAGTACAGGGTCCTATCCATCTCTTTCAAGCCCATATCTTGTCCTGGGCTTGTGCTTGCTCATGTCTTTAGGAATTCCTCCACTTACAAAAATTCAAATTCCCCAACTACTCTCTATGTAATAGACTTTCTTCTTCTCCCAGATGTTCTATTGTATAACTTAAAGCTGGTAATCCTTTGTCCCAAGGGTTTTTATTTAATTATTTCTTACACAGCTTTTGCTGTCCACAGCTGCTTCTGCCTGCAAGGAAAATTCTGAAAGTTTAAGACAGAGACACGTTTCCAAGTTTAAACTTTCAGGCTGCTTCCTAAAAGATTGGTACTGATAGACTAGCAACTATAAACAGGCAGTACATAGACAGTATGTGAATAGAGGTTACCTGTTCTCTCCTGAATAGGGCCAGGGACCCACAATGGGAGTAAAGGCTGACTCCACACCCTGCAGGGGAGGGGATGGGGGAAAGGCCAGCAGGACTGCTACGAGCTTCTCCTACCATTTTTCAAATCTGTATTTTCTTGATTCAGCATTTGCCCAGTTACTGTAATCCTTAATTTGTTATCTGAAATTCAGAGGTGGATGGATGGCTCTGTTAGTTTTTGCCAGTTGTTCAAAGATTCTTTGGGGGAGTGGCATCCTAGAGCATCTTATGCTGCCATCCTGGTTAACCAGAACTCATCAAGATGTTTTAATATGAAGCACAAAGTTTTTACTGTGGCCTGCTAAGGCCCTGAGTGATATGGCTTTCAGGACGTCTCCAACCTCATCTTGTACATATTTCCACTTTGCCCACCATACACAGCCTCCTGTTCTTGCTAATTCCCGAGCATGCCAGATGTAACTACCTCTCAGCACTGTAGAACTTATCTCTTCTTCTCCTGAACTACTCTTTCCCCAGACACCTCCATGGCTATTTCTTCACTCTCTTCAGATCCCTTCCCATAGTTATCTGATCAAGACCTTCCCTGACCACCTTATATAAATAGGAAAACTTATGACTTGTCTAGTCTTACTTTTTCTCCAAGGTACCTATCATGATTAGCTCTACTAGTATTTTCTTATTACTTTGTTTTCTTATCTGTCTCTTCTCTCTAGAAAATAAATCATATAAAGTAGTTGACTTCTCTGTTTTGTTCACTATCTCAATGACTCAAATAGTGACTGATACCCAGATATTCCTTTGTAAATAATTTTCTGAAGAAATGAATGTATGAATGGATGATTATACTTATATATATTTGCATGGATAAAATGCACACATATTCAAAGCAGTGGTCTGGATATAGAAATCTGAGTTCTTTTTGTTTTCTATTCAATAATTATCTATTTTTATAATAAGCACACTTTATTTCTACAAATAAAAAAAATTGAAGTTGTTTGTATTAAAAATAAAAATCACTAGCCTGCCTTGAATTAAAATGGCACAGGATCACCCACAGTGATATTCACTCGTGTCCTATTTCTAATCATTTCCAGAGAAAATAATCCCAACTTCAGCACCAAAGTAACTGTCCCAGCATTCATCATTCTTTGTTATAAGGAAGTCATCTTTTAGTTCATGTGAATTTTCTTTGTTTCATTTTTCATACAATCTGTCCTTGGGCAATTGATGATAGAAATAATCCCACCACAAGGAAAGACGGCAACCAGTTACTCCAAAAAAAGTTGATGGAACATGAGATATGTATATGTTAAAACAATCAACACTCCATGGTATGGGAAGTGAGTGTTGAATTGGGGGGGGGGGGGGAGTTTTAATTCAAATGAAAAGTACCATGCAGATGCTGGGCAAATTTTTTTTTTAAGTTCTGGGAACTAAAGAGCAAAACGCTGTTGAATTTTCTCGCAATTCTAAGAACTGGTTCATATTTTAGTAGGTAAATTTTTCATAGAAATTATTTAACAATATAAAAGATGTGTGTATTTGTTTATATATAAAAAGATTATGGATGTATCTTTCCCTCTACCTTCAAAGAAGATAATGGTGATTACTCATGATACTATTTTTCAAGTAGAACAGGAATATTAGTTAATTATGTGATTACTATGATTTCCCCACTTAGTTTTCTAAAGCAGTGACAGCTTAGATTTTGAATTGTACATATATTCAAAACAAAATATTGCTCAAAAATATCTATCTATCTCCCTATAGGATTTCTAAGAAGAAAACAAAATATATCATGTTTTCACTAACTAATAAAAGGTATTATATTCAGTTCTCAACCAAATTGCAGAAAATTATTGACAAATCAGCCAATAAAATATACAGTTAATAAATGTTAGAAAGAAGATACAGGACATTATATGATTATATGAAAATGGTTGACATAGCTAAATTCTAACATAAACGATTTCATACTGTGCTATGCCTCACTATTAAGTAAATAACGGAATCTCTACAGCAGAGATTCAAATGCAAATTATCCACGATGCGTTTTGATTTTGTATTAAAAAGGAGAACTGCATGAGTGCAACTTTTAAATTAGCAATATTTTTCTCATCAAACTTTCAGATATAATAGCTAAAATTATTCCTGTAACTTATTTACATGTGAAGAAGTTATTCTAAAAATTTATTCCTTTGAAATAGGCATTTATGATTCATTTTATTCTTAATCTATTTTTTCTTTTGCTAACAGGTTTTACAAATCAGAATTGATTGGATAACAAATATTTCCTGCTAAATGTTTAGAATTAAGATTGGCTGGTGATTTTCAAAACTACCGGGCTATACATGATTTTCACTGACCAGAACCACTTGCAACACAATCTTCTTCCCAAATACAATATTTTATATCTCTTCTAGTAAGCCTTGCACCATGAATGTAGTTTTTCACGTGACAGCAGAATACAAAATATACTTATAAACTATGAATCATTCTTTCAATTCTTTATTGAATTAAATTCAGAAGAGTTGGGTTTGACTCCTCACTCCCTCTTAACTAGCTGTGCTACTCTCAGCAATTCATTTCTGTTTCTCTAAAGCTGGATTCATGTCCAGTGAATGGTGACAGCCAATGAGATCTACCGTAGAAGCTGCTATGAGGATTAAATAAAACAGCATATGTAAACCATCCAGCCTAGTGCTTGCACATCAAAGTCATTCATCAAAATTTTGGTCCTTTTGTCTTCCAAGTCTTCTCCCTGAACCACCCTTGCAAGCAGCTTGGATCTTAGCCAAACCACTCAAACTTTTTTGAGCCTCAGTTGGTTTACCAATAAAATTAGGATAATTTTTTATGCCTTTCTTAATGTCTCAATAGAATTCAGCCTCTTTAATTCTAGAAAATGTATATTATTATAAATTTTGCTCTTTGTGGAATTTATTTTTAAACAGAAATCAATTATTTTCTCTAAGTTCACATTATAAGTGATGCCACTTTATTTCAAAAACTTCGTGACTGTGCAGTTAATACTGTTATCTTGATAGACTTCTATTTATTTAGTTCTTTTTATACTATCAGTGCATATGTGTTACTCCAATCAGGTGCCATGAAAAAGTAGGTAATACATTGGTGCATGAGCACAAATCTGTTTTCACTACTGGAAGTATACTTATATAAATACGGGCACATGGGTGTACTCAAATAAATGTATGAACATACTTGTGTACAAGTGTTTGTATGTGCCCATATATTATTTCATTCAATTGTTCATCTGATATTTATTGTGTTGATGTGATAAGGACCAGAATGAATGAGTTCAAATTCTGGCTCTGTTGCAAGCTGTGACCTTAAGCAAGTTGCCTAACCTCTCTATCCCTCAATTTTCTCTGCAATGTAAGAATCACAGGGTTGTTGTGAGAAGTAAACATGTTAATACATGTGGAGCACTGAAAACAATGTGTGCCTTGATTATGAGTTCAGATAGTGCTAGCTATTATAATTTTTAAGCACTTCACTATGCCAGGGGCTCTTCTTACAGTGAATGAAACAAAATCCCTGCTCCTGTAGAGCTGACAATCTAGTGGTAAGAGTGGAAGGACACAGAAACCAAACAAGAAAATGAATGATAGTTTTATATGGTAATATGTGCTATGATAGAGAAATAAAACAGACTCATCTATTAGCAGTGAATAACTATGCTAGCTAAGGGTGGCCAGAGAAGGCTTCTCTGAGGTGACAATTGAGCTGAATTCTAATGACAAGACAGAGCCGGTTATGCAACAATCTGGTAAAGAAGCAATCCAGGGAGAGAGAAAATCATATTCAAGAATCCTAAAGCAAGAACAAGTTTCAAGAGCCTCAGAAAGGAGGCTGAATCAGAGCAATCAATGGATAAACTAGTAGAGGAAAGCTAGATCGTGCTGAGACTTACAAGCCAGGATTAGATGTTCAATTTATTTTCCAAGTGGAATTAGTTATGCATTTGCTTCTGAATATTTGTAGATAATTTTCCTTGTAAGGGTAACATTTGTATTAGGTAGGATCCAATATAAATCTGGTTTCCATCTACATGTGACAATGAGCTATCTGTGTAGTATTATTGTATTTTGCTTTTAGGTTGTGGCATGTCTTGGAGTGAGCCACCTGGGGAAACAGAACACTGGTTCTTTATATGTAAAACTGAATCTCCTGCAGAAAATTCTCCCAGCATCTTAAGACACAGTAGTCTGAATGTGATCTAAGCTCCTTTTAATCTACACTCTTACTGTTTAGCTCCTGTGGGGGTGCATGCCATTTGCCAAAATGACAATAGCATTAAACTTATTGCTATTATTGGTATTAATAGTTATAATAATATCTACCTGATGATTTCGGTGCCAAATTACCCCCAGGGCTAGTGAAAAATGAACTAATTTGGTCATAAAAGCTTTTCAAATGTTTTAGGAAATGCTAAGTTATTACAAATCGCCGAAGAGAGATTGTACATCCCCTATGAAACAACCAGATACAAAGAAAGCAACATTAGCTTTGAAAATGGCATTGGGAGCGCTGAAGTTTATTTTCAAAATCAGTGTTACTATCTCCACTTTAAAGGTGAAATGAGAATCATTTCCCTGGGGATAAGGAAGCAGAGGATGGTGCAATTGCAGACCTGAACAATGCCTTATTAGGTTTCTCTGGCAGATATTATCTTCAGCAGTTCTCCTCACATGCCAAGCAGCATGGACAAGCAATGTCACCCCCAAAAGCTTTCAATAGGCTCATTACTACGAGCTCAGCAGCCACCTACTAAAGGTAAAGCACAATAGTGCCTGGTCTGAAGACAGTAACAGCAACAACACAAACCTCTCTACCTCTTAGATATGAGAATGAAACATATAAACGGCAGAGATCGGGGCACTGGCAATCTGGAAACTTGGTTTTAGCAAAACAAATTCTAACAGTGGGAACACTAGAGCTCTCTGCAAAATGCAATTATATAGTAATGCCTATATAATCTATTTAGTTCTGATGACAATCTAAAGAGGTAGTATATGTAAAAACCCTTCTCAATTACTAACTTGTCAAGTTTTAAAAATATGAATTGGTTATATAGACTATAGCATTTGACAGTATAAATTCAGGAGTCATGCAGTTTGTGGTTCCAATGCCAGCTCCCCATGTATTAGCTCTGTCACACGACAGGAGACATAACTTTCTCTTGGTCTCCGTTTTCTCACCTTTAAATGAGATCATGGTACAAGGATCATAGAGCTCTTATAAGAATTCAGTGGAAGATACAGCACCTAGCACATATGTGCCTGGCCGGTAGTATGTGATGGGAAAAAAATATTGCAATTTGTTGTCGGTTTTTATTATAATTGTTGTACAATTGGGCTCTTAAAGCAGGGAGGCACAGCCTCCTACTGGCTGGCTTCAGCTGGTCACAAAAACTTAGTAATATGTATCAACCCTTAAAGCAGAAGACCGTGCAATGGACTATGCATAAAAATAATGCAAAGAAAACGAAAACAGAATTCCTGATTCATTTGTTGGAGGAGTATAAGAATCTTCACTTTTAATACACACTCACAGGTGACCCTGGAGTTTAGGAAATACAGAACTCCACTTCCAACATCCTTTCTAAGTGCTTCGAAGCACACTCCCCACCATCAAGGAAGAGCTTGGTATGTAGGATTTACTCTGATTGGCATCATCACTATTAATCCCACAAACTTCATCTAGAGCTTGTTTCTGAAATTTGAACACATTTGTAGCTTGTGGCTACAATGACTGAAGTGCAAAACCAATGAACATGAAAGCTTTTTGAAATTCTCTGAAGACAAGGCCTCTGATTCACTAGAAGGTAAAAAGGGATGGCTCTTTGACAAAACAGGACTGGGAGAGAGGCCAAGAGGGAAATACATTTGCATGGAGTTTTGTTTAAAGAAAAAAGAGGAAAAAAAAACAACCAACAACAAAAAAGAATTTCAGTATCTTGTGTCCTTCCACCACTCAGCTTTGGGCTATACTTTGTTTAGTAGTAAAAAGAATGCCTAAGAGTGGGAAAGAAATGCTTATGGAAATTTACTTGGCAGGAGTACAATAATTTCACTATGTCATAAGACACATAGTCATGTCATTTTTCCTTGACTATGATTAGGGTTGGTAGACACTCAATTTCCTGCAGTCTTTCTTTTCTCCACATCATCACAGATTGAGGGTGAACACGGTATGAGGGTTACATGGGCTAAGAATATGTAGCTCTTATCTAGTGTTTGGATAAAAGTTTATCTTTCCTTTTTTTTTTTTTTTTCACTGCAGCTATCATTATCTTGTCATTTAATAAGCTTTCTTTTGTGGGACATCTGCTTTTGGGTCTCCATCAGTGACTTTTATGTGTGCAAGAACATCATCTGAGCATCACCAGTAAGGCAAGAGTTAGCAAGTACTGCATCCTCAGACTAAAGGTAGGCACTGAATCTTGTCCGTGGCGCCTTGCGGTTGACTGCAGCTGAGCAGCCAGATCTGTCTGCTACTTGGTGTTCCCATGTCCAGGGACCTGTCTTCAGAAACTATTAAGGTGACAGGCTAACCTAGAGCCGCCTTCATTGTTAGGCAGAAATGAGTTAGCATCCTGAATCTGCCCCTTGATAGCCACATGATGGAGAGCAAGGCAATGAATTTTTATAAGTCTCAGGTTGTTCATCTGTAAAAGGTGATAATAATAGTGCCTAATTCATAGGGTTGTGGGGATTAAATGAATAATGGGCAATACCATTTTGGTATTACTGCTAATGTTTATTAGTGACTTTTAGAAATGTCTGTAAGTGAAGATTCTTGAGTGTTCCTCCAGGCAAATGAATCAGGACCTCTGAGTGAATTCTATGCACTACTACAATTTGAGATGGCATGTTTTCTACTATTTTGTTCACTGATATATCCCTAGTGATTAGAACAGTGTTTGGCACATAGCAGGTACTCAATAAAGAATGATAAAATAATGAGCAAATGAATTAATAAATAAATATTAGTATTTATAGTTCCTTTCCTTCCTTGCTTGTGATTGTCCCATTGCAGTTTCGTAGACAATTCAAGTATCCTTTTTACGTGAGTTGTGTGTATTACGTACACATTAAAACCAGCTGAGGTGAATTCTTTTGTGTGGTTCCTAGTCCTTCACTGTAGTCAAATGTATCACCCTTACAATCGCCCAGAGATCTCAGAGGCTGGTCCTCCCATCACCGCATTTCACATATAAGGAAACCAAAGCTTGGAAATGTGAGTGACTTGCCCAGGTTTACACGTTATTGAAATTTCAGAGCAAGGATTCTAACTCAGGAATCCTCCTACAGAATCTGTGCCCTTAACTACTATGCCAACCACTGTCCACACAAAAAGTGGATTGCTTTTTGTTACCTAACCAAACACAAAAACACCCTACGTACAGATTCTACTTACTATCAAGTCATTTGTTCACTGAGCATTTCATGAGGAAGTGCTATTTATCTAGCCATTCACGGATTCATTTAAGTTTAACAGATTTGTATTGAGATCTCAATGGAAGTGCTTCTGTTTTCACAAAACTTACAATCTAGCAGCAGTGTGGTAGCAGCGATTGGTAATAGTATCATGGATGGTATCACACAGATGATACTATCCTAACACCATTTGTTCTTCTTTTACTTTCATTTTGAAAAAAAATTACAAATTTTCAGAAAAGTTTCAAGAATAGTACAAATAATTCCCACATAACCTTCACTCACAGAACCCATTCATATTTTGCCAATTATCCCAGTTATGTCCTTTGTAGTAAAGGAGTCCAATCCCACATTATGTGTGGAACCCATTTGTCATACCTCTGTAGTCTTCTTTGATCTGGAACAGTCCTCTGTCTTGACTTGACTATTTTGACCTTGTCATTTTTGAAGATTACAGGCCAGTCATGTTGGAGAATGCCTCTCAATTTGTGTTTATTCATTGATTCCACCTAATTAGACCAGATTGTGTGTATTGCCTGGCATATTGCAGAAGTGAGGCCAGTTGTTCTCACTGAGTCTTACTGGGTGGCACAGAGATATTGATTTGTTACATTAGTGATAGTGTTAACTTTTAACACTTGAATAAAATGGTTTCTGCCAGATTTCACCACTTAAAAATGATACCCCCTGTTGTGGAACAATACTTTGTGATGATGTAAAATTCCATTCCTCCACACACTTTCACCCACTGGTTTTCATTGAAGTGTCTTTAGTGAATTAATTTTTATTATGATGGTTGTGGTGTGATTTTCTAACATTCCTTCTATATTTATTTGTTGGCAATCTACTCTGAAAGAACTTTCTTTTCATACCATTTATGTTTTCATTTATTTATATCATGCAGAATCTTTCATTCAGTAGACAATAATCTGTTTCTGTGACTATTTTTGTTGTTGTTGGACAGATTATTCCAGATTTTGCTAGTGGCAGCATTTTCGGTCTGGCTTCTATGACCTTTCGACACATCCCATCATCCTTTGGACAGTTCTTACTTTCTGGCACAACAAAATGTTGCAGGTCATTATGTTCTCCCCCTGCTGCAGCCCTGGAAACTGCTATTTCTCCAAGGATTCCTGGTTCCTTTTAGTGGATAATGGCATTTCGAAACCAAGATATGGGCCTTAGATAAGCCTGTTGCTACTAGGGTGTTGCTGATCCCAGGCCCTTCTAGTGGACACATGCATTTACATCTGTATTTATTTCTATATCCATCTCTATGCATTGAAATCAGGAATTCACACCAATACTTCTACTTCCACTCCAACAAAAGCAGGTTTGTTCTAGCTTTTTCCACTTCCATATCTCCCTCCTCTAGCAGTGAGAAAACCAACCCCCACTATCTTCAATATATGCATTTATTTGCTCAATCTCCTTTTTATTCTTTTTTTAAGGAGGTACCAGGGAATGAACCCAGGACCTCGTACATGGAAAGCAGGCGCTCAACCAACTGAGCTGAACCCGCTCTGCGCGATCTCCTTTTATAGTCAGTCTCCCAACCCCACTGAACTGCTGCATATGGGCCTCGACTCCAGGTGGCTGCTGCCCCTCTGATAGCCTCCTTATATGGGGCCAAACCTGGCAGGCAGGAAGGAGAGAAAGAAAGAACAACATTATTGTTTTAAAAGCAAATTTAGGGAAGCAGATGTGGCTCAATCGATAGGGCTCCCGTTTACCATTTGGGAGGCCCCGGGTTCGGTTCCCGGGGCCTCCTGGTGAAGGCAAGCCAGCCAGTGCGGCGTGGTGAGCTGACACAGCAAGATGACGCAACAAAGGGAGACAAGTAGACACAGAAAAATGCACAGCAAATGGACACAGCGAGCATAAGCAGCAAGGGGGGATAAATAAATAAATAAATAAAATCTTAAAAAAAAAAGCAAATTTATACAAATATTTCAAGATGGGCAGAGAAACAACAACAACAACAAAAACGTAAGGGGCAAAATGTCTATGCCTGCTAATCTGACCCACTACAGACATTTCCTAGTAAAGGATGAGAAATCAGTAATCCCTTCTGTGCAGTCTTTGTGAAAGCTTTCTTTGGGATGACTAATGTTCCAACACAGCATTATTCTGAGGCCACCAAGGGCCACCAAAAGGCTTAAAAGTGGCGGTGGTAGGGGGAGGGGCGAGTGGCAACCAAGTTCATCACCATCTAGTAAATCATCTGATTTGAACCTACCAATTATATAAAAGTCAATTTGTTCCAATAATTCCCGATAACATTTTCAAACGACAGGAGTAAGAGAGTGCAAGGGGTTGCCTTTGTAGAGGGATAATTGGGCAGATGTAATTAACTACACGCCACATAAAGCGCCCCTTCATTACATAATTATGTTTGTAATTATTCCTCTTGCTCTTTAATTTTAAGTGAGAAAGTGCAAGTGTCGAAAGGTAAAGTGGTAAACATGAAAGCTAGGCTTGGAAAATGGGATTGGAAACTGCAATGTTTGGGGAGTTGGTGTCAGGATGTTTTTTTAAACAAACAGGAACCTTAGACTCTCCTGGTCAACTAATTGGCACAAATTAAAAGAAAACCTGCTTGCGTTGTGCTTCTGCTTACCAACTAACTCGTTTCCACGCTTTCTTCTTTTTTTAAAATGAAACAAGTAGCTCCCGTTTAAACTGAACCAGACGGCTCCCAGGTGCAGCTGTCTTCTGAGAGAAGAGAAACGAGATTCTTCAAGAAAATGAAAAGGTTTCATGTCTCCCTTTCATCTACTGAAAGGTTACTTTAAAAAGTTAACTCCTGAGGAGAAACAGATGTGTCCAGAAATTAAGTATTCAAAGCCAGGCCAGGAGGAATTCTTTGTACCTGGCAAAGAAATGGAAGAAGAGGCTTTGGTTGCTGAAACAATCGCTAAGAATGGTTTTTCATCAGGAGCAAAACGAGTGGGGAGGGTGGAATGGGAGGAGGCAGAGCTCTTTGGTATGGGTTTCTGTTGTCAGTCATGGTGACCTTGACAGACTGTTAGGTGTATTAGGACAAAACACCTGCTTCCTCTTGTTACTATTCCCCATCATAACACGCTATGATAAATGTACAGAACAAATGGGGCTACCTTCTGTTTTTTTCTCTGAGCAAATAAGGTTTACTGCAAACATTTCTTCTTATTCTGAAGATATTTCCTCATTTTTTTAGGCAATGTCCCCCGGAAAACCAGATTACAATTTTCACTGGATAACTAGGTCACTTTGAAAAGGGATACCTTGGAAGTGAATTTAAGAGTACACATATATGACAAAATAAGCAAAAGATGACATGAATCAAGAATCTTAATGACTATGCATGATGCTTTTATAATTGCATTTTAACATAAACAATCAGATAATCTGCTTTATCATGCATGGCATGTCATATAAAAGAAACGCAGTCCACCCAATAAACTTATTTTTAAAGATCTTCCTTCACTCATCCTGTTATATGTTGGCATTCCCAAAGATCCCATCTTCTTCACTCTGCTTCTTACATTGTGTCCTCCATTCCCTGAACTTAAATGACCAGTTTAGTGACTCTATCTGCCATTCTGCCTCTCCTGCTCCACACTTGAGCTCACTTCCACTTACGAGTTTTTAGCTGCATACAGGTGATTTCTACATTGGTGGTGACCTTTCAGGCAAGTGCAAACATACCTGATATCGGCTACCTTCAGGAAAATGCATTGTCTCCCCTCTTCATCAAGAATAGGAACTTTCTGGTCAAGTTTTCAATTCTTTCCATCCCCTGTCAATTCATATAATACTTTCAAAACTCTTTCTTCAGCTTTTTAATCTTATTCCCACACATACTGTGCCAGTTATAGTCCTAATCATCTCAAGGATACTTACCCTTTTATCTCCTCAATCTTATTTTTGGGGCAGGTTATTCAAAATCTCTGTCACAATTTTCTATTCAATAAAATGGGCTTAATAGTAGCTATCTACATTGTTTAGGAATGCAAACAGCTATAAGAAAAGACAAATCATTTGCTTAAACAAGTTTGGAGTAGATTGTTCCCACAACTCATCTTCCAATTGCCAAGGCATTCCTCACGTTGCTGTCAGAGGTTAATGTTTTGGGGTATTTTCTTCTAATAGATTTATGTGATTGTTTTCTTCAAATGCCAAAAGAAACCTAATTTTATACAAAAGTAAGGTTATACTTCTTAGCTTTACAAGAGCAGAAACTATTACATCTTTCTAAACATTCTGCAGTCCAGCATTAACAAAAAAAAACTAGCATTTTTCTTATCCCTACTCTGTGGACATCTATTTGTGCATAATCTATCCTTCAAACTCTAGATCAGAAGACAACTCCTCCATAAGAACATTCCCTGCTCCTGAGTATAGATGCATTCTGCATTCCCATAATACAGCAATTATACCTTTCTTAGAGCATTTATTGAAATATTCCTAACAGTCAAGTTAAATAGAATCTAATGTTATATAACAGTAACATGTATTTTTGTAATATATGTTACCTGCTATGTACTTTTAAGCTTCTTAAGGAAAGTAATCATGTCTCATTCACAAAGCTGGATATGTAAACACTTAGTAGATATTTGCTGAATAATTAATATTTTTAAGTTAATCTTAGATTTCAAGCAAGATGGCATACATCTTCAAATATGGCATCATAAACGTATGTATCTTTGATTTCAGGAATGATGAAGATTTTGAAACAAAGATATTTTCAAGTTACCTAATTTGTTAACGTTGGCAAAATCTAGTCAATTGACTGATGGCGAATAGTTGGGGAGTGTGCATGTGTGTAAATGTCTGTGTATGTGTCTGTGTTTGTGTGTGTGTGTTGGGGGAGGGTATTGTTTTACACTGAATCTTGGAATTGTATTGACATAAAATGGAGAAATTAATGTTACAAGTCAATGAAAGATTTTCTTAATATGAACTGTAGCAGTGGACCTTGTTTAACCCACAGACAACCAGGTTGGTTTCCTTATATTTGAAGCCAGCCCAGTGTTTTCATCATATCAATGTTGCATTAGTAAGAACAACTAACATTTACTGAATGCTTAAAATGTAATGCAGTGTTTTCATGTATTATATCATTAAAATATGCACCATAGTTCAATAAACAAAAAGTAAACACTAAAGCTATCTAAATCTTTACTACTGTCTCTTTAAAAGAAATGTGAAAGGGAAAGTGTATTCATAATAGAAAACAAAACTTCTTAAAAATCCTATTTTTCCACAATCTCACTCTCAGTATCCCACACAGTCCCTAGAGATGCACCCCACACAATTTTCTGCCCCAATGCACTCTCTAAAATCTGTCCAGATCAGCCAGGCAAGTTCCTTCATCACTCATCACCTTCTACCTTCGTGATCTCGGGAAAGTTATTTAAACCCACTGTGACACAATTTTCTCATCTGTGTACTAAGAATTGCTACTGGTAGTTGTTGCCAATGAACTCCTGCAAGAAAAGATAATCCATTATTTAAACAAGTCTTAGGATTTATAGCTCACATAGTAAGAAGTCTGGAGGTAAGTGGTTGCTGGCTTTGATTTGGGAACTCAGCAACATCAGGCCCTGTATCTGTACATTTATGGGCTCTTCTCTCATTTTCACAAGGTTCTGCAGCTTCAGCCTCCATCTCCATCTTTGAAACAAGTGAAAGAAAGAAGGAGAATGGAGTTGCACCTGCATTAAAATAAAGCTTTCCCCTAAACTTCCAACTGATGTCCACCTATACCTCATTCTCCAGAATTGCTGCAAGGGAATCTTGTACAGTGAGTAATTCTTCCTGGAACATTGCTCCAAACAAAATTGGGATGTCCTTATTGAGAAAGAAGTAGGGAATAAGTCATTGGTTAGAAAACTAATAGCTGTCTATTACTGTGTCAACACTACTTTTAGGGTTGTTATGAAAGTAAATGAGCTAAAACCTGTGATCTACTTAAGAGTGCCTGACAAATATGTCTTCAGTAATGGCAGCCATCTTATAGTTAACAATATCCTCTCTTCTTCTCCTTTCACTTGCCCTCTACATTTAAAATTTTTTCTGCTATAATAATCTACTCATCCAAATCAGATTCCCCTACCCCTACCTCTCCTCTCTTTCCCTGGCTCACTCCTCCTTCTTCAATCCAGTGTGCACAATATGGTCTAGAATTGGAAAGGATATGGTGCAGAAAATCCCACACATCCTGCTTTACCTGGAAGGGCAAAGAAGTTTTTAAAACATCTGCTATTTATTTTGTTCCTGTCACACCTTCGAAGGAAAAACCTATGACCTAGGAACAATCAATTTAAAGAGCTAGTTTATTTAACACCTTTAGCTAGCAGATGAAAGTTAAAATGTGTTCTTCCCCAGTGGCAAGGTGAGGTAAAGATGTGCATAATAAGACATATTAAGGTCATCAGCAGTGCTACTAAACTTTGAAAATAAGAGCCTTTTGAAGTCTATAATTAATAAGCACTATGTTAATTAGGACACTTCAATCTTAGAGATTTCCCTTCTTTATTTGAGTGAATCTGTGATGTGGAGGATCAGGGGAATTCTTCTGGACACTTTTTTATTGTAAATTCCAGTTAAGCAAAACAGTCGTCAGTCACTACACAATTGGCTTATTATAAAAATCTCTCCCTTTTAATAAAATCAGACTACCTTGTGTCATTGACTAAAAATAAATTTCCCATAATTTTCCAAGGCCGTACTTTTTTTCCTCTTCAGATTTTAAGTCACTTGATTCCCACCTGTGAAAACAATGTCATGCCAAGCCTTAAGATCATCATGTGCTTATGGGGAATATTAGAATCTCTAGTTAAATAGTTGAATGACATGCAATAAGGTGAAAGGTGCTAATAACACCTTTATTATGTTAGGTGATCCCAGTTCAGATAATTGGGTCTTGGTCTTATTTCTGAGACCAAAGTCCTGCCTATAACAGATTTCCAAAAACTGGGTCATTTTTGCCATTTCCCCCATTTATGAATAATAGATTCACTAACCTGTCTAGAAATAACTTTGCCTTTTGTTTTCTGAGACTATGTACAGTCATTGTGTTTACCAGTTTAGTCATAGGAATAGAGTTCTCCACTCAACCTGACCCCTGGTATCTGCTGTTGAATATCTTGGATGCCAAGAACTAGCTTGTAGAATTTTAGTCTGGCTGTGATGGAGCAGCTGATTTCAAACTCTTCACCCCATTGTAAACAAAATTATAAACTGGAAATGTATATACAATGACTGTTTGCAGGCATTGTACACCAAGAAAGACAAGGTTATTATCCTGGAGAGAAGGGAATCATGGTTTCCCTCTGAAGGCACTTTTTGAAATACTACACAAGGGAATAAAGCCCAAAGAGAAGCAATCTTGGTAGGCCGAAGAAACAGATATTAAAATTAGGACTTCTAAATTGACCAATATTTGGAGGGAATGGTATTAGAAACAAAACCACATAAATAATCTGAGTAAATCTTCATCTTGGCTTGGACAACTCCACTGTAAAATGTGCTATAGAAAATTCTGGAAAGATTAGCAAAAACAAAAACAAACAAACAAAAAACAGTATCTACAATCTCAAAATACAATAACAGTTACTCTATATTCGGTGAAGCATTTTTCATTGAATTGGTTTCAGACTAGACCTACTAGAAGAATGGATTAGTGAACTCAAAGACAGGTCAATAGAAGCTCAAGCCCAGTGAGAAGAAAGAATGGGGGCATAATGAAATGAATAGTAAGATATGTGGGGCAAAGTGAAAAACTCTGAAATGTATGCAATTAGAATTCAAGAATAATAAGAGCTGAGAATAGATATTTGAAAATAAAGCTAAGAACATTCCAAGTCCAATGTAAGTCAACAGCATCAGTTGTAAGGAGCGCAGCAAAACCCAATCAAGATAAAAACAAAGAAAATCAGACACCTAGGCACATGGTAATAAAATGCTATAAACTAAATATTAAGAAAAAAATCTTTAAAGCAACATAAGTGGTGGAGGGGAAACTTCAGGGGAACAACAATGACAATGAATGCACTCAGCAGAGATTATGGAAACAAAGATAATGAAATGGCAATTTTAAAATAGTGAAAGAAAAAATACCAATTTAGAATTCTGAATTCAATAAAAAAAAATATCAAGCAAAAATTAAGGTAAGGAATGGATGTAGTTCAGTGGTTGAGCACCTGCTTCACATGAACAAGGTCCCAGGTTCACTCCCCAGCTCCTCCTAAAAAAAAATAAAATAAAAATTTAAAAAGTAGATGAAATAAGGCACTATCAAAGAAATGCTGAAAGTTCAGAAAAACCCCAGAAATGTAAATATATGGGTAAATAGAAAAGTTTATTGACTATTTAAAGCAGGGATCCAAAAACATTTTCTTAACAACTGAACAGTAAAATATTTTAGACTTCACAAATCATAATGTCTCACAACTACTCAACTCTTGTTGTAGCATGAAAGCAGCCATTAACAACAAGGAAACAAATGGGCAGGGCTGTTTTCCAATAAAATGTTATTTACAAAAAAGGATGATAATTTATCTAAGGTGTACAACCAATGGCATTTAATATAATCACTGTGTTGTGTATTGATCACTTCAATCAATATTAGAGCATTTTCATACAAACAAACAAAAAAGCAAAACACTATCATACCCACATGTTAGTGCTACTAATTATAAATCCTATGATGTGCTTTCACCACTTCTATTCATTTCCAAACATTTCCAAACAATTCTTACCAATTCTGCACAGATTAAACCTCAGCTTTCCATTCTCTATCCACATTCTTTTCTCTAGTGACTTATATTCTAACTATTAACTCCATGAGTTTGTTTGTTATTTTCAGTTCATAATAGCAAAATCATTTAATATTTGTCCTTCGGTGCCTGGCTTGCCTCACTGAACATAATGTCCTCCATGTTGTCATATGTTTCATGACTTCATTTCTTCTTACAGCTGCATAATATTCCACCATGTGAATATAACATAGTTTGTTTATCCATTCATCAGTTGATGGACAGCTGGGTTGTTTCCATCTTTTGGCAATCATGAATAATGTCCCTATGATCATCATCAGTGTGCAGATATCTGCTCATATCACTGCTGTCAGTTCTTCTGGGTTGATACCTAGTAGCAGTATTGCCAGGTCACATGGTGATTTATATCTAAATTTCTTAGGAAATGCTAAACGGACTTTCACAGTGGCTGTACCATTCTACATTCCCATTAGCAGTGGATAAGCATTCCTATCACTCCACATCCTCTCCAATACTTGTAATTTTCTGTTTTGTTAATAGTGGCCATTCTAGTAGGTGTGAAATGATATCTCATTGTGGCTTTGATTTGCATTTCCCTAAAAGCCAGTGATGTTGAGTATTTTTTCATGTTTTTTCACCATTTGTAATTTTTCTTTAGAAAAATATCTACTCAGGTCCTTTGCCCACTTTTAAATTGGGTCATTTATATTTTCACTGTTGATTTGTAGGATTTCTTTATATATCGTGGATATCAGACCCTTGTCAGATGTGTGATTTCCAAATATTTTCTCACAGGAGTAGGCTGCCTTTTTACCCTCTTCACCAAGTTTTCTGAAGTGCAAAATTGTTTAATTTTGAGGAGTACCCTTTTATCTATTTTTTCTTTTGTTACTTGTGCTTTGGGGGTAAGGTTTAAGAGACCCTCACATACTACAGGCTTTACAGATGTCTCCCTATGTTATCTTCTAGGAGTTTAATGGTCCTGGATTTTATGTTTAGTCTTTGATCCATTTTGAGTTGATTCTTGTATAGGGAGTGTGATAGGGGTCTTCTTCCATTCTTTGGATTATGGATATCTAGTTCTCCCAGCACCATTTTTTTAAAAGACTGTTCTGTCCCAGAAAAGTGGACTTGGAAGGCTTATCAAAAATCATTTCACCATAGAAGTATGTATGATTTATTAACAAAAAAATAATAGAGTGGGTTGGGGAAAAATACGTGAAGTATAAAATACAGACTATAGTTAGTAATAATAGTTTGACAATGCTCTTTCATAATTTGTTACAAATATTTCACAAAAATGTAAGGTATTTGTGGTGGGGTGGTGTATGGGCACCCTGTATGATGTTAAGTATATTTGTTTTGTAAGTTCACAACTTTTACTATACACTTATTGTTTATGTATGTCCATGTATGAATGATATACTTCAATAAATTGTTTTTAAAATAAAAATAAAAAATTAAAAAAAAAACAGGCTGGCAGCATCAGATTGTTATTTACCAACTCCTGGTTTAAATCAGTAATAACCATATTTTTTGGGTTGTTGACGAGTAGAAAAACAATATTTGACAAAAATAGCAAAAATCATGGGAGAATTAAACTATAGTTCTCATGTAACTTGGAATGTGGTAAATACTAACATCAAGTAACTCTAATAACTTAAAATGCATTTTGTAAGTTCTAGTGTAAAAAATCAATACAGCAAACATGTTAATAGAAGGGATAAAATGAAGTAATATATAATTCTTGAATAATATAAGTAACACAGGATGTGGGATGTGTTAGTGCTTGCTGCACAAACCTTTGCAGATTAAAACAATAACTATTTTATTTAGTTCATGATTCTTTGGGTTGACCTGTTGGTCCATCTACTCTAGATATCCTAAGCAGATAATTGCTGGGATCTTTCATTGTCCATAGTCATCTGGTAAATTAGTTGTGACTGACTAATCTAGAATGGTCTCACACATGTGCAGTCAGCATGGGCAAAGGATTATAAGAAATATTGAACTTTCTGAAAAAGAAGAAAGATGGCAACTACAAAAAAAATGGAAGAGAAAGGTATAAGAATAAGGAAATTTAAATGTTTGTTGATTATTGTCTAGGTAATAGATGGTAATAAAAGGATACCAGAGGGAAGCAGATGTGGCTCAAGTGATTGGACTCCTGTCTACCATATGGGAGGCCCTGAGTTCAGTTCCCAGGGCCTCCTGGTGAGGGCAAGCTGGTCCACGCCTGTGAAGAGCTGACGGCCCGCACCATGGAGACCTGGCACAGCAAGATGACACAACAAAGGGAGACAAGCAGACACAGAGGAAACACGCAGCGAATGGACACAGAAAGCAGACAACGGCCACAAGCTGCAAGGTGGAGGGGAATAAATAAATAAAAGTCAATCTTTGAAAAAAAAAAAGGCATACCAGATAAAGGGTAAATAAGAAGAAAAGGGATTGGGGATACTATAAAAAGTATTAATATAATCACTAGAACAGAAACTTAACTAAATATCAAAAGAAATTTTTTAAAAAGGATACAAGAAATGGAGACTAAAACAGTAAAAAATAACAATGAAACACAGTAAAGAATGCATAATATCATAAATGACATACATATATACACACCGAATTTACAGCACAAGAAATATGACAAAATTGAGACCAAACATACTGAGAAAAAGGGGGAAATCACAAGTATACAAAATAAGAAGTGACAAATGGAAATAACTATTGTTACTGAGGATTTTGAATATCATAAAAGATACATTGCACATCTTTATGCAAATGGATTTGAAAACCTAGATGAAATACATAATTTCGCTGGAAAATACAATTTAACAACAGAATAAATAGACCAATTTCCATAGAAGAAACAGAGATAATCTCAGTGCTACATAAATTCTTGCAGAATACAGAATATGAAGGAAAACATCCAAATTCTTTTTATGAAGCAGTCACAACCTTAAATACATAAACCTGATAAAAATAGCAATGAAAAACAAAAATTATAGACCCAAATCCCTGATAGTTAATTTAAGAAGAGTTAACTGAAATATACCAACAATGAGGCTTTGACACCACATTATGAAAATAATACACAATGGTTATGTTGTTTTTAAATCAGAAATGCAAGGATGTTTCAATATTAGGGGATTTGTATTAATACAAGTGACCATCTTAATAGATCTAAGGAGAAAAAGTAGGAATATTTCCATAGATGGAAAATATTTTGATAAAATACAACACTTATTATTAATATAAATTATTGAGAAAGTATGAATGGTGCGATGCATCTACAATATGATCAAATATATACCTCAGAACTGAAGAAGCATCTTATTTAATGGGAAAACAATAGGATGTTTGGCCACTAAGCCCAGGAACAAGGCAAAGGTAACCATATGTCCACCACAATTTAACATTGCTCTAGAGGAATTATCCCAAAAAATTAGAAGAGAGAAAACAATTAGAGGTATAAGAATTAGAAAAGAAAGATTATAGAATCAATCTCTAATTGCAGGTGCTATGATAGACTTTAAGATAAGAATTATGTTGAGAGATACAGTAGAATATTTCATAATGATAAAATGGTTAATATAAGAGGATGATAAAACAATCCTAAAATTGTTTGTACCCAATAAGAAATTTGAAGCATTTGTACATTTCAGACATTTGCAAACAGATGTATATTAGAAGAAATCAAAATACATGAAGCAAAATTGTCAGAACCAAAACAAGAGAGAGGAACATCACAATCCTATGTAGAATGCTAACACTCCTCTCTCAATAACTGATAAAACAAGTAGACCAAAGCAACCTGTAATGATATATAAGACTTGCACAACACAATTAATCAAGCTAATCTAATTGCCTTATATAGAACACTACACCCAATAATTTTAGAATACACATTATTGCCAAGGGGACATAGATCATTTAGACAAATAGACCATTTTCTTGAAAATAATGCATGCCTTAAAAACTTTCAAAAGATTGAAATCATACCTTGTATATTCTCTGAAAATGTGGCATAAAATTTTAACTCGGTAACAGAAAAAATATCTAAAAGTCCTCAAATATTTGGAAGTTAAGCAGCACACTTCTAAACAAACTATGCTTCAAGGAAGAAATCAAAATTGAAATTTGAAATTAGCTAAAATACATTAGAAATATGATCTATCAAAAGGTAGAATACAGCTAATGCAGTGCATTAAGGATATTTTATAGCTTTAAAAGCATATATTCAAAATGAAAAATGTTGAAATGTACGGATCTAAGATTCCAAATCATAAAACTAGAAAAGAATATCAAATTAAACCTAAAGAAAATAAAAGGCAGAAAAATAAGCCATTTAAGAGCATAAATACTTGAAACAGGAAATGTGCATGTAATTGATAAAATCAACAAAGCCAAAAGTTAGTTCACTGAAAAGATTAAGAATCACCAATCTCTAAGCAAGAATGGTCAGAGAACCAAAACATCACCACAAATCCTACTGACTAAAAAATAAGATATTATTTAAAGAATTTGTCAATAAATTTGAAAATTTAGATGAAATTCACGAATTCATTGATAAATACAAGGGATTGTGTGTGTGTGTGTGTGTGTGTATACACACTAACTCAAGAGAAAGAGGAAACATTTCAATAGCTCTACATTACAAAAATTGCCACCAGAATTAACATCAGTTATAATCAACCTCTTCCAGGAAATAGTACAACAGGGAATGCTTCTCATTTCATTTTACCAGGCTAGCATTACCTTGATAATAAAATCAGACAAGGAATATTATCTCTGGTGAAAATGAATGCAAACACCTAAGCAAAATATTAATAAATAGAATCAAGCAATATATAAAAAAGATATGGCATCATGAACAATTAGGGTGTAAGCCAGGAATGTGATATCAGTTTAACATCCAAAAATCAATACATTTAAATTACCATAGTAACAGAAAAAAGCAGAAATATCAAATGGTTATCTTAATAGAAGAAAAAAGAAATTTGATAAAAATTATATACTTGTTCATAATAACATCTCAATAATTACACATATTCAATGTTAAAGAAAATCCACAAGAATATACAAGTATATGATGAAATTAATAAGTGAATCTAGCAAGGTGGCTGTACATAAGGGGAACAAAAAATAATTGTATTTATATTCACAAAAAATAAACAACTAGAAAATATCAAGGAATATATCTAAGGAAAGATGTGCAAGACCTTTACAGAGGAAACTACAGAATACTGCTGAAAATGTTTACATAGCTGGAGATACATGCCATGTTCATGGTTTGGAAAACGAAACATTGTAAGTATGCTAATTCTCCTCAAATTGATATCCACATTTAATGCACTCCTAATCAAATCCAATGAGGTTTTGTGTTTTGGAGAATCCAAGAAGATAAAAAGGTGAAAGATTTACACTACTAGATTCCGAAACTTAATAGACTACTATGGTGTGGTGTTGGTTCAAGAATGAATCCAGAATGGACTTAGTGAAATACTGAATTCAATGAGTCCAGAAATAAACTAAACCTATCTCTTGCTTGATTTATTTCAAAGGTGCCACTGCAAATCAACAGAGGGAGAGTCTTGGAAGAGTTGAAGAAAAAAATGAGCCTTACCTATATTTCACAACATGTACAAAAATTAATTCAGGAAGGTTTTAGACCTAAATATGGAACATAAAATAATAAAGCTTCTAAAAGAAACAAGAGGAGAAAATCCTTATGACTTGGGGTAGAAAAAAGCTTCTTGAATAGAATATCAAAAAGCATTAACCACAAAAGAAAAAAATTGATAACTTGACTTCATTAAAATTAAGAATTTCTGTTCATCAAAAGACATTATTTAAAGGTCACAGGCTAACCATAGACTGGGCAAAGATCTTTGTGATAAATATATTTCACAGATGAATTACATCCTGAATATATAAACAGCTTCTACAAATTAAGAAAAGAAAAACAATCTAAATAGAAAATGGGAAAAATTTAAACATACATTACACAAAGTGTATATCCAAATTTCCAAAAAACCTCTGAAAATGTACTCATTGATAAGGATTGTTCAACAAGGAAATGCAAAATTAAAACCATAATAATATACCCCTGCACACCCAGTAAAGTGGTTACAATTAAAAAGACCGACAATACAAGTTGATAGTAAGGATGCAGAGTAACTTAACTCTCATACATTGCTGTTGAGAGGGTAAATGATATGAAGTACTTTACAATACACTCTGGCATATCTACTGAACCTAAATATGTGCCTACCTTATGACTCATCAATTCCACTCATACATGCATATATACATATGAAAAATGAGTGGATATGACCAACTAAGACATGAACATATATGTGTATTTACCGGATATCAATTATAATTTATTTATATTTATTTTTAAAATAACTAATTTATATCACTAGATCTCATATTTCCTTATATCACACTTACTGAACTATATGATGGTAAACTATAGGTAAAACTCCTCTGTCTTTTGTTGGCTTCCTGGTATTGTAAACCTGCCTGCCTTGATTATCTATACTCGATTCTGTGCCCTTCATGATTTGTTGAACAATTTCCCATAACCTGTACCTAGGCTTACCCCCAAGCATGAGCTACCTTGAGCAGACCTTCATAGCTGGGCTGGTAATAATGATCCTTGAGGGGTATCTGTTAAATATATAGTTTACCCCTGGCAATTCATTTTCAGACATTCTCAGTTGGAGCCAGTAATTTTTTTTTTTACATCAAATGCCCCAGGTGATTCTTTTCTTCAGCCACATTTGGAAGCAGTGCCCTAGGTGATTTGATTTTAATTACTGGTATGATTAATTGCCATATTCTGACTTGTCCCACTTCTTCACCTCCCTTTCTGAAGAGGTCTACAAGGCATCCTACTTATTTTCAAGACTGAAAGTTTGAAAATGAGGTCAGAGAAAACACTCAAGATAATTTCAGTAAAATTAAAAGTTAAGGGAAATGGTTTATTGAGGAAATTGTGGGGGGGGGGTTTGTTTTTTTTTTTTTTACCTTCAATGAAGTAAAAGTCATGATATGAAGAAGTGGAACTCAATGATTTTAGTGTCAAGAAGGAAATTAATACACACTCATTTTGTTTGGCTCAGCATATTATCAAGCATTTAATATGTATAGTTTTCTCAGGTTTGGAGACCACAGAGTTACCACCCTTATATCTGAATCTATGCAGTAGTGTTATGTGTTAGTGCAAGGTCTTGCAACATCTGTAATATCGTTCTCACGAACTTTGCAAGTGGCTGATTTTTTCATTGACCACTTCATGTAGAAATGAAGATGCATTAAGGACCAAAGTGGGTAAGAAATAGACATGCTCATATTATTTTGATAAGGGCATGCACTATTCATCCATTTGACAAGTATTTATTGAAGACATGTTATGTGCAAAGCTTTTGTAAGCTATGGGTTCATAGCAATAAAGAAGAAAAAACATAACCCCTTCTTACTATAATTCCTATTAGAAAATTATTATAATTTTCTCGTATGGAAGAGAAATGTTTTTTTAAGTTTACATATTTTTCTTATATCATTGCAGTAAGTTATGCTAAGGAGAAGTTCAGGATACAATGATGTGTTTAATGAAGAGAACTGAGCTAAGATTGAATCACCCATGAAAGTGATAGTTAGACTATATATTTTACCTCTTATTTTTACATCTTATTTTTCAATAAGTGAGTGTATTCAATTTTGTCACAAAAGGGAATTTTTTGAAACAAACAAACAAAAAGCAGAGGTTTGCAGTAACATGTGATTTGATTCCTTCGGGGACATATCAGTTAATATCCAAGGACATCTTCTAAAGCCAAAATACTTTCAGTGTCATTGTGATTCTGTTAGAATAATTGTAGGAAAGCCAGCTCCTCTCTTCCTTCTGTTTTCAAAATGAGTAGCCCACTGCAGTTAGATTCTTTGCAGACAGACAATAGAAATAGATATGAAAACTTTAAAAAAGAAGAATGAATATATTGAGGTAGGCGTATGTGTGATTTTTTTTCCATTTTTTATTGGCTCTGTTCTAGATACGTGACTCTAGAGAACATCAGAAATAGCAGTTAATCAGAAAGTACCATTTCTATTTCTACATGAACCCAGGGAGATATGTTACATTTTACACTTCCAACTTGACGCAGTGTCTCCATGAAAGTAAATGCCTATAAATAATATTCAGGGAAAAAAATGAAGGCTCATTTGTAGTTTCTCATATACAATGGTCACTGATTCTGTTTTACCAAGTTGTTCTGGATTAGGTCATACTTTACATCCAATAGCTAAACATATCTTTGATAGCTATTAAGCTTGGTCTGGATTTTACTTTTGAACCACATCCTACATCAAAATAAACCTAAATCCAAAAAAAATTCTTTTGGGGCAAGAAGAAATTTATTTTCTTCTGAAAATACTGAATTGAATTTTCAAAGGCAAAACCCTAATATGACAACTTAGAATGTAATTGTGGGCCCAGAATCTTGCAATAGTTTTCCCGATAAGATGAAGTTCAAGCTTATACAGCTACTACCTAGCAAAGGCAGAGAAAGGTACCTGAAAACTAATCTCCCAACCAGTAAAGGCAATGCTTTACCTACAGACTGGTTCCAGTGATCCTGGGCACATGTGAAGGTGTTATTTTTAGCCAAAGTATAGACTCATTTGTGGATAGGGGTGTCAAATATCCTTTTTAGTTGGAGCTAAATTGAATCTGGTTGGGCCTTACTTTATATGACTGGAGTCCTTATAAAGAGAAAATTGGGATGCAGTCAGTCAGAAGAAGCCAGAATTCAGAGAGGGGAAAGAGATCACCATGTGACAGAAGACTGCCATCACCAGAACACTAGGAGCTCCTGGAAAAAACATGGCCTTGCTGACATCTTGATTTGAACTTCTGGCCTCCAAACTGTGAGCCCATAAATTCTGGTTCTTTAAGCCAACCAATTGTGTGGTGCTTGTTGTAGCAGCCCTGACAAACAAGACAATGGCTCAACCTTTTGGTGGTAGTGGCATCTTTGGTGTATGGGTATGCGTATGCATGTATGTGTGTTGGGTGTTTGTTTTGATAAAAAGAGATCTGCTTCTCTTTGTCCTCTTTATCTTGGAAGACAAATTCTTATAACCATAGAAACTTTTGTGTTGATGATCTGTGGTGCTAACCTAAAATTTTACTGTTCTGTCAACCTCACTTGAGGCTACATATAGCTCCAAGGCATACAGGTTAAAATGTCAAAGGTAAATAGTGGAAGACTATTTGTATGGTATTAATTACATGATATTCAAAAACACAAATAACTAGATTCTCTAAGACCCAGAGCTGGAGGAATCTGTATACTATAGACATCATCTAACCGCAGTGTTTCTCAAATAATATTTTTACTCATAGATCAAAGGATTCCTTTAGGCAGAAGCATGAAAATATAGAGATAAAAGCATAACAATAGTTTCAATTGAGGTGTAGATGAGAGATTGAATAGCCACCTCTCCATTCCTCTTTCATAGCCCCTGGAATTGTTCTGGGGAACAAAACTTCACCCAAATGTAAGTCATCTAGATGCTGCCTCCATTTCATTCTGTCCGTCTCTGAACCAAGACTTGACACCTTTATTGAACACACTTACATAGCACATAAATGGGAAATGGAAGTTTTGCAGAAAATTCTGAGTGGAAAGATAGAAAAAGTAAGTTAGCCACGTATACCATATGATAAAATTACATTGAATTACTCATTAAACATTTTTACTTCAGAGTTTCTCTCCCATGCCATCTAATTCATTCACCACCCCCACATAGCACCTTTCAAATTTTTTTCTATTGTCCTGAATAATGACTATTATATGACATTGAAATAAATACGCTTACTTAGTTTAAACTACCCCCTCAGGCACTATGTTTGTTGCTTTGCATGCATCACCTCTTTATATTCTCATACCAACTCACTGAGGTAGTTAGTATTATTGTCCCCTCTTTTATAGACAAGGCAACTGAGGCAAAGAGAGGTCAAGCAGTTTGTCCAAGGACGTTTGGGTAATAAGAGGTAGAACCAGAATGCAAATGCCAGGCCCACTGCTTTCTAAGAAATACAAAGAATTATGATTACCCATTTAGATCTTTTGGGGAATTCACCTCCCACTAACCTGAAGAAGATGCTCGAAACAGGCACCAAACAAAACCAGTCACCTCCTGAGGTTGTGTAAGAAAGGATCATGATTCTTCTTGAAGAAAATACAGTATTCTCCATGAGGTTACAACTGTTTGAAAACCACTAGGTTTTCTGATCCTCACATTTTTAAAAGGCAAAACTTCTGCAGCAAGCCATCAACAACATTTTATAGAGCTGATTTTCAGTATGGCAAATTCTATGTCTCAAAGATGTTCACAACAACCTCTCCCATCCCACAGGGCTCTTATTATAATGTTACTTTGACATTCTTCCCTCAAGATACGGGATATGTGTTCCCTCCTCTTGAATCGGGGTGGGCTTGAGACCATGGTGAATGTAATGCTATGTGGTTTTCAAGGTTAGCCTCCACCTGGCTCCTGTGGCACACTCATTCTTAGAACCCAGCTGCCATTCTGTATGGAAACCCAAATTTGCCCACATGGAAAGGCCATGGAGGAGGACATATGTAGGTGTCCTGGCCAACTGTCTAGCTGATAGCGCAATCAATAGCCAGCATTAACCTTCAGATGATTCCCATCCTGAGTATTTGAGTGACCGCCAAGCCTTTGAGATTTCCTAGCTGAGCTTCCAGCCTCTGTGGTGCAGAGATAAGCTATACAGGCTGCCCTGTCCACAGAATCTATGAACATAATACCATGGATATCTATCTATCCACTAAGTTTCAGGGTAGTGTGTTAAATAGCAATAGTAACTAGAATAGTGAGGAATCAGGTTCAAGGAAGAAGGGAGCTCTCAAAGGTCCTAGAACACATACTCAGTACTCTCTCAAAAATGCTCATTGATTTTAGCTGCAACATAGCAACAGAGTATTAAAATCTATGTAGTACCCTGTTTGCTAAACTGTGGTATTTTCTCCAGTTAGTCTTAAAAGTAATAAAAAATAAAAAGGAGATTATGCTCTACCAGCTATTAAAATCCATGGTAAAAGGATTTTTAAAAATATATATATTGCTCAAGTTCTTGAAAATAGTTTGTTCTTATGAATAAGTTAAATATTCTTCCAAATATTTAATTTATACTTTCAAAGTATTTCTTGACTTTTCTTTCCCACTCTACATGCCTCCTACATTGCTTTCTCACTATATATTCTATATATTCCCCCTCTCTCAGTCAGGAAGTTTGGTCCAGCTTTACTTTCTAGCTTATGTAATAAATATGGATACTGAATATACTTTTTCAAACTAACATGTTTCTGGGCAACAGATTCTGCTGTATCTCCCTACCCCCACTGAGAGTCACTGCTTTATGGCGCTGCTTCAGAAATCATTTTATTTTCTTGTAAAAAGGTAAACACTAGCTTATTCCCCGTCCAAATTATTTGATGTTCTAATTAGTTGGGTCCAAATTAGCCACCTATTATTCTCTCCCAGATTCTCTGCCATACTTAACTATTTCTGAACAAACATCAATTGTGCCAATGTCTTGAGCAGTGTCGATTTAAACTGAATTGATTCCAGCATCCTTAATATCATAACCAACTGTCTTATTAATTAATTAACGATGCTGTGAATAATAAAGTTCTAGTGTTGTTAAACCCGGCAAAAGGCAGTAGGTGGGCAACAGCAGCACGTGCTCTGGCTTACCAGTATGTCTATCGACAAGCTAGAGGGAGAAGGTGAGCTTTCTTCACTGGGCATTAGAACAAACCAAGTAGGAAAATATAATAATAATAAATCACAATTGGGAGCAAATTCCCTGATTGAATTCTTTAGAGGTGATTTGTTTCTCAGGTTGTTAAGTGGTTTTTTTTTTTTTTAACTAAAAGCCCCAGGTTTCTGCCTACTGGTAATCTGAGTTTGGAAATGCTGGTTCCCCTGGTGTTTGTTTTAAAGCACCTTTCAGAATTTGGGAATAAATGAAATTCATTGGACAGGCCACACAATGAATAGGTTTTTCAGTCTGCTCTGTCAGCTTTATGATGCTGAAAGCAAAGGTAAAACAAGAAGAGTATGTATTTGGGATAAAATAGAGTAAGTAATAAGAGAACAGCAAAGCCATCCCTAACTGTTAAAAGGAGCTTTTACTCAAGTATTAAATAGCAGACTTATTTTTTCCCTTCCTCTAGTCCAGGGGAACACAGTCCGAAGAGACAGTCATTGCTTCAAATGACTGATGTTATTTCATAGAGTGTGTCACCATTACTACAAGTCTGATCTGTATTACTTTGTTTGCTCGGCTGTTCCTGGCCCGTTCATCTCGCCTGGAACCAAGTAAAAGGAGAGGAGCGGGAATCATGGATCCATCAACTGCCTGGTGGAGCCCTGCGTTCACCCCCACTCCTCCACTCATCAATCTCCATTGTCCTGACAAGAGGTTAACTTCTGGGCAGTACATGCCACCCTTGAGCTGAACAGTGCAGCAGTGCTTTCTGAGGAGGCTAAGGTTGCTGTGATTAAAGACACCATTGTTCATTCATGGAGTGCGGTGAGGGGGGCTTAGGGAATTTAGCTGGCATGTTAGTTTCTACCCTGTGAGCAGTACAGTGCCATTTCTTTACATATATTATTGTCCTTTTAGGCCTTCCAATAATTCCATTTTACAGATAATGGAACTGGGGCTGAAAGATAACAAATAATTTGCCAAAGATTATTCAGCTCTTAGTAATTCAACTCTAAGGTCCAGGAATACAGATATCTTGCTAGGTTTTGCATACTTTTCTGTCCCCAATTCCTATCCCAGTGACAGGCACTCAATATTTGTTGAATAATCCGTGAACTAATAAATAAAATAACAAATGAAGTGGCAAACTAGCATTTGAACCTGAAGCTTTGATTCCACATCCCATGATATATCCTTACAAAGTAAAGCAAAAGCAACAACAAAAAATGCACACAATTAAACTATGTTTGGGGGACAAAAAGACTTAGAGTTTATTATGAATTGACCCCATTTGATGAACTTTTAAAGTTTTATACCTTTTTGATGTACAGCCTTCATTTAAGCAGAACAAGTATATGACTCATCCGTTTTAGAATTTTTGTCTTTGGGTTGTTGTCTGTTTTCTCTTTTCTATATTGATGTTGCTGGGGCGTGCTGTTAGACATCTGGGCAGAAGAGTTGAGTTAATGTTGTAAGTAAAACATTTAAATTAAAACTTCAAATATCTTCTCAACTTATAATTAAATGTACCATATGGTTCTATTTTATTGAAAGTTGGATCCTAATTTAATGTTTTCCTTTTTCAGCAACAAATTTTATTGGCATGTTCTCAATCATTTTTATGTCAAGAAAGCAATTACATCCAAGGCAATATTTTGAGGTTATCAGACAGAAACAATCTCTTACCTGGGGATAAAAGTATTGGTTTTGGTGTGGCTATAACATTATTTAAGCTCATCTGGGAATTAAAAATTAGTCACTTAGCTTAACAATTGTTATGCCATTGTAGGAAAGGGTCACACTTTTCTCCAGGTTTCATCATCTATTTTTTATTTAATTTGAATGCAACCTGAGACAAAATGCTGATTTTTGCACATTTTAATAGATTATGGTTGAACACCATTTGGGGCGTCTTAAAATTGTCCAGTAAGCAAGTTATAAATACAAGACCAACTTTCATCATCAGAAAAAGTTTAGATCTTATCAACTTCCCTAAATGAGGAAAGTGAGATGTGGAGTGTGTTAGTTAATATTTAAAGAGAATAGCCTTTAAAGAGGCAATTCCAATTTCCTCTCCACATTGCTTCTAGGACTACAGATATGTTCAATGGCTAGAGTCAACAATACTTCTAATCCATTTTAGTTTTACAAAAGAAGTATATCATAGTTTGTAATCTTTCCCACCAAATGTGTTTTATTTGCAACTTTTCCTCCAGCCACTAGTAGTCACTGACTAAGTAGGTATGTGCCCATATGTTTTACAGCCTTAAATCCTTTGTCGTTTAAAAATGTTTGTTAGACCCTACCTGTTCCAAGCACTGTTGTGGCTTTTCTATCAAAGAAGTGAAGGGCATAGTCTCTACCCTTTGAATACACACAATTTAAGGCAAGTGCATTCAAGAATATGATCATGACAAAAGGGAGAATGTGAATGAGGGGCAGTTCCAATAACTTCTTTTCCACAGGGAAGGATTCATTTAAAGGAGATATTTGAAAGTTTCAATAAAAAATATGATTTAGAGTGATTAAATACTTTACCTTTTATTCACATTGTAGAATACCATGAAGATGTGTGAAAAAAAAAAATGAGGTGGGCCCAAATCCAGGTTCTGACATGGAATTGTCACCAAGACATATTAAATTTTAAAAAGCAAGTTATATTTATACAACCAATATTTAAGGAGTCCTTACTATGTACCAAACTTTGTTCTAACCTCTGGATACATCAGAGAACACAACAAAATTCCTGCTCTTATAGAATTTATATTCTGGTGTAATCCTGTTGTGGTAGATTGAATTATGTCCCCAATTTAGACTTTTTTTTTAATCTTAAAAAATACTTTTTTTTACTTGAAATGTTTTCAGACTTGCAGGACAGTTACAAAAATAACACAAACTCCATACTGAACTCCAACATACTCCTATCCCACCCAGACACTGAGATCCATCAATTTTAACATTGTGCTATATTTGACGTATCATTCTACTTCTCTATCCATCTATCTATCCATCTATTTATCTGTCTGTCTATTTTCAATCCATTTTCTGAACACTTGAGTGTAAGTTGTATATGTCATGCCCCTTTGAACACTTAATACTGCCTTGTTCATTTCCTAAGAAGAAGGATGTTTACTTATCTAACCATCTAAGGGCAGTTATCAAGTTAAAGAAATTTACCATTGATAGAAATATTAAATTCTGTAGTCCAATTTTTTCATATGTCCCAGTAATGCCCTTCTGAGCTTTTTCCTCCTCCATTATTAGATCCCATGCAGGATCATGTATTGCATTTAATTGTCATTGTCTCTTTTAACTGCACTGTTATTTTTAATTGTGGGAACATAAATACAACAAAAATTTTCCCATCTCAATGAATCCCAAATATACCCTTTGTGGCAGTTTTGAGATTATTTATGAATCCCAAAAAGAGAGATTATGTTTGTAAACTAATCTATTCCTCTGGGTGTGATTCCCTTTGAATGCATTAGATTCAACTGCCATGTCTTGATTAAATTACCTGTTAAGCTTAGGGCTTTGATTCAACCACATCTGTAAGGCATGAATCAGATTGAGTCCCCGCCCCTTTGGTGGGCTGATATAAACAGACAGTCACTCAAGAAGATACTCAGAAGAGGAGAGAACTCTGTCATGTTTGATCCTGGGGTCCCAAAGAGAGCTGAGCCATTTACTTGATAGTTTGCTGCTGAGCAGCTGAAAAAGCCTAGAAAGAGATGAGCCCTTTGCTAGACTGATATGGGAAGCCCTGAGAGACAAGCCCTATGCCAGCCTACAGCTGAGATTAGCTAAGCCCATGGAGCTTTAAGATGAAGAAAGGAGGAGAGACCAGGCAGGGATCGTCCTCCATCTTGCTTCAACACATGGCAGCTGAATTTAGTAAGAAAGTACCTCTTATGGTATCTTGAGTTGGACTTTACATGGCCTTGGGACTGTAAGCTTTTACCCCAAATAAATATCCTTTATAAAGCCAACAGATTTCTGGTACTATGTATCAGAACTCCTTTGGCTGACTAATACACCATTCAATGGGATTAATCATTTTCACAGTGTTGTGGTACACTTAACATCTTCCATTGCTAAAACCATCCCAATTCCCCAAACAGAAACCCTATACCCATTATACATTAACTAGCCATTCTCCCTGCCCCCAGCCTGCCCCCAGCCTGCCCCCAGCAACCTGTACTCTAATCTCTGTCTCTATGGCATTGAATATTCTTTGATATTTTCTTTATAGTTGCCATGGGGCTTAGGTTTAACATCATAAATCTATAACAATCTTATTTGCTTTGATACCAACTATACTTCAATTATATACAAAAACTATAACCTATACCCCTCCATCCCTCCAAATTTATGTAGTTCTTGCCACAGATTACATGTTTTATACATTATGAATCCAAAACCACTGATTTATCATTACATTTTTTGCATTTGCATTTTAGATACTTGAAGAGGTATAGAGTTACAAACCAATAGTACTGGCATTTACATTTACCCATGTCATTACCCTTATTGAAGATCTTTATTTCTTCATGTGGTTTCAGTCTATTATCTATTGTTCTTTCCTTTCAACATACAGAACTCTCTTTAGCATCATTGTAGGGCTGGTCTAGAGATGAGGAACTCCCTCACCATTTTTTTTTTTTTTTATCTAGTAATAACTTAACTTCCCTCTCTCTCTCTCTCTCTCTCCATTTTTGAAAGATGTTTTTACCAGATGTAGAATCCTTGTTTGACAATTTTTTGCTTTCTGCACTTTAAGTATGTCTTCCCACTGACTTCTTGCCACCATGTTTGTTTTGTTTTGTTTTGCTTTGCTTTGCTTTGTTTTGTTTTGTTTTATTTTTTAGGTATTGGGGGCCAGAGATTGAACCCGGGACCTCGTATGGGGAAGCAGGCATTCAACCACTGAGCCACATTGGCTTCCCGGAGTTATTTGTTTTTCTTATTGTTTTTTTGTTTGGTTGTTTTTGTTTTCTCAGGAGGCACCAGGAACCAAACCTGGGGCCTCCCATGTGGGAAGTGGGAACTCAACTACTTGAGCCACATCCACTCCCACCACCATGGTTTTTGATGAGAAATTGGCCCTTAATCTGAATGAGGCTCCCTTGTAAATGGCATGTTGCTTGTCGCTTGAGGCTTTCAGAATTCTCTATTTCTCTTTGGTATTTGATAATTTAATTAAAATATTAGACATGTTCTTTATCTTAATACACATTCCTATGAGTGTAAACCCACTGTAAATATTATCTCTTGAAGATAATATTTTAGTTAAGATGTGGCTCAACTGAATGAGGGTGGGCCTTAATCTGGATTACTAGAGTCCTTTATAAGAGGAATAAATTCAGACAGTCTGAAAAAGCCACAGGAGGAGCTGGAAGCCAGAAGTCAAAGGAATACATAAGAGAAAAGAGAGTCCCTCACCAGGTGATACAAGGCAGGGACACATGCACAGGAACCCCAAATATCACTGGCAGCCAGTACCAGAATATTACTGATTTGGGGAGAATATATTGCCTTCCTGACAACTTGACTTTGGACTTCTCCTAGCCTCAAAACTGTCAACCAATAAATTCCTATTATTTAAGTCAATCAATTTGAAGAAGCAGACACCCATTTATGTTTTAAAAAAAAAATCAGTAATAATAATAACAAAACATCTACATATATATAAGTAAATCTCTTTGGGTTTCTACACAGAAAGGGCCTGAAAGGATATAACACACACTGTAGCCAAGTGGTTGCGTCTGGAGAGCAGAAAAGGGGAAAAGAGGTGGAAAAGGGAAATTTGACATTGGTTTAGCTTTATATATTGATACATTATTTCAATATATTAAAATAAAAATTCATTTCTGTCTTCCCTTTAAAAATAAAACGGTAAAGAGAAAGGTAAAACAAAACACACAAGCAAAGAGGAGGTATTTATTACGTAGGGAACAATTTCAAAAAGAGTTGAGGATGGCAATGAAAGCTAGCAGCTCCTCGAAGATTATAAAAAGTATGTCCTGAGACTTCCCATAATCCCCAAATTTGCCAACACAGTTAAGTTTCTCCAGAATCATGGCTCCATGTAGAGTCACACACATTATCCACTGTGTGTAACATAAAATCCCTAGTTTTCTGTTATTTAAGTTTTCATTGTTTTATTTCTCACTTGATGTACCTGAACAAAGAAAAAAGGTATCATCTTGAGTTGGTGACAACATGGGCAGTGAAAAGGGCAACCAACAAAGTTCAACTGAGACGTGACTGTTCAGCTGTTGGCCAGTTTTGCTGCTGAATAAATGATTGGCTCTGCACATCAGCTTTATAAGGCGTGATAAGAGTAATTCAGATTCGTACCTCAACAATAATGACAAATTACTAAATTTCCAGGATTCCTTCACGGAGAATTGAAATTATAAATGTAGAACCTGCCAGGTCACGGGTCCACACTTAAAAAAGTGATAATAAAGGAAGAAAGGAAAATAAAGAAGTAAGGCAGATTGTATCTGGAATGTTGATCAATTTTATTCTGATGATCTTCTGAAAGGCTCTTTCACGGCCAAGCAATAGGGTAGAAGTGTGCAGATACAATCCATAAATAACCCAGAACAAAAGCAAGTTAAAAAATGAAAAACCATGGTGATCACTTACATCATATTGCTAGACTGGGCAACGTGTGCAAATATCTTCAAGTCGGTGTAGGATAGGAACACCACTGGATTTCTGCCTTAAGATGCTCCCTTTTGACCTTTCATTTTGGCCTTCTTGAAGAGCAAAGAAGGGTAAAGAGTAGGTAGCCGTGATCACTTTCCTAAGTACCTGTTTAATACAGATTCTTTCCAGCAGTCCAGTGGTCTCTATCTGGGACTTTTTGGTGTGATGTACCAGTGGGATGGTCTCTCATAGGTAGGTCTGGCTCAGGCCTCGTTTAAAGAGGTTTGAATGTGGGAGCATTGAGCAGCCCTGGTGGGAAGTGTCTAGTTTATAAGGCAGGTCTACGACACAGAGCCCTAGGCTCAACTCAGTGAGTGAAGCTCCAGTTCACTAAGTATGGGGACAGACTCGTATAAATATCCAAAATATTACATATTCCTAGTTGTTTCATGTCAAAATAAAGATATCTGAACTTTTTCCTAAAACTCCAAGTTACAATTTGTGCACCTTCAAAGTTGCCTTTCCAGGGATAAAGGGCTTGTGCTTATTTCCTCAATTAAGCTATTATAATAGGTGCCTTTTAATTTTTTAATATATATATATAATTTTTGGGGGTGCTTTTGAGCTATGATGCAAGGTTAACAGCATTTTTTAGTGGATTTTATCATGGTATTCCATAAATAGTATCAGGACAATTGGAAAACTAAAAATAAAGCATTTAAAAGGCATTTGGGGATGTTGGAAAAATGTCCATCAGTGGCAGTTAAAATACTCATTCAATCAAAGCTGATTTGTGCTTTAGGAGAAGACGACCAAATTTTAAAACATTATTTATTTCCTCATTTGGTCTTCTCAAGTGTGCATTTTCCTGGAATACAAGGTCATTCTTTACCAGTAATGCCTTGTCATATACGCAACTGATGTCTCCTGATTTTTTCAGTTCACATTATCAGCTTCAGCAAGTTGATGCATTGCCAGCCACACACACATAGATGAGATAAAAAGAATTGGAAGAACTGTTGTGTGCTTCTTTAGTATGTGAAATGTAGATGCATAGGTCCATGATCAAAATAGAGTGAAAGGCACAGCAGTTCAAGTCTCCAACGTCCCATTAAAATACCTCTTGTGTCTCAATAGGTCTATTTGCCTTCTCCTTACAGATCAGATTTCAGATCATTCATATACAAACACGCTTCAGACAGCATGCTTTCTTCTAGCCACAGGAAATACTACTCCCGTTATACAATTTCTTATAATTAATACTTTTCCCACAAAAATTTCCACAGTAATTTTTCAAATGGTTTGAATCTTTTTGTTGTCTTGATAGAGAAAAGGCTCTGTGGCATATGAAGAATGACAAGGTGATTAAATTATTCAAAGGCCCTTAAAGTTTGATGGTGCAAAACCCCAAGAAAAGTCATCTCCTTAATATTTTAATGCAAACTATAAGGACATTACCACTTGCAAGAAAACGACCTTCAATCTTACTAAATATCTCTTTCTACCACTTGACAGAATATTAAGAGGGTATTTCACTTCAATTGTTTAAAAAATAAGAACATTAAGCTGTAGAGTTTCCTCTTCAATACTAAAATGTCTCAATGCTCTTATATAAAGTAGAATTTTAAAGCACCTAATCTTTGCATTTATACAAGGAACAAAGTGATTCAAGAAAATGAAACCCATTACATTTCCTTGATTTGGCTAAGGTTACTGAGACGAATAATAAATATTTGTTGCAATTCATAAAACAGATTGTCTTTGTTAAAATTTGCTTATGAACTAGCAGCAAATTAAAGTAAATATATGCATATTGAATCAAGCTGAGAAATCAGATAATTTTCTCAAAATCTGGGGATCCTGCTAAAATGACAGTATTCATTTTGAGTAGCTGCTGATTAAAATTGCCAGAGAATCTTTCACAACTTCTCTTTCAATTAACCCATAAAAGTAGATGTAAGTATGCAAAATTAAATAAAACAAACATGCCAGAGAACTTGACTAGTGACCTGTGTTGAGCTACTTTCTTTTTTCCACAAACTCTTCTGATGGAATTTAATCAATGGAAAATAATTTGGTTTATCCAAGTAAGTTTGTGCATAATTATATTTATGAATCAGATAGTTTCCCCTTTAGAGACTTGCAAAGATTATTTAATAATACAGTGCAATAACTTAGAATGAATTAGTGTGTCAAAAGGGCAGCCTTGCTATACAATGACTCCTCAGGAGCATTTTGTAATGCCACTTTTCAATTAAACAGGCAGGAATTATAAGTCCTTATTGTGTGTAACACACCATGATAAGTATAGGAAGAAAGGAAGAATAGCTATAAAGATCAATAAGATCCAGCACTATTCCCAACTTCAACACTGTTTTCAAAACGGGAAAATTCTGAGAACAACAATTATAGTTGCAAACTTAATTATTCTAAACAGAATTTTGAAATATAAATTCACTGTACTTTAAACTGGATGCATGCTTTACAGTTTGTGAAGAGCCCTGCTAGTTCTATAGTTTGTTGGCTAACTTTCTTGAAATGAATTCAGATTTGGTCAAAGAAACATGTCTGTGCTCTCTCTTGAGTCTCTGCTATATTTCCCATTATATGTGGAGTGAAAGTGATTATACATGATGATGATCGATTGAGTCAACAAATATTCATTGAGCACCCACTGTGTTCCAGGAACATGGTGTTGAGTTTTCAATTAAGTCATTTGCAACCTGGAATCTCTATGCCACTAATAAACTGTTTTATATTAAAAATAAATCACCACACAGAGGATATCCTATTGTTGCTAGCTTCACTCTCTTCAAATTAATGAATTGTTGAATATAGCTAGATATCATTGAAATAATAAATTCCACTTCTTGTGCTATAGTAAATTATATCATCCAATAAAGCAATCTTTGGGGGCATGTGAATTAGATTAAGTTGAGGAATGCATCTATTTGCAGTAGGAGGCTCAATATTATTTGAATAAATTAGTATTATTTCAGATAAAATAGTTGTAATGATTACATCAGGCAGTTGGAATTGTTCCAGTGGTGTTATCTCGTAAACTTCACTGTGCCCAAATTTAATTACTATCCAATATTTTCCTTTAATATACTATAATGTGTCTTTTCCTCTTTTTCAACAGCTATGTTTTGTCCCAGTGTGAATATGATCTAAGGATCAATTTTATTAATCTAGCCCCTCTCCCACTTTAACTGCTTAATTAAATCATCATGAAGTGTACTGTTTTCCTGTGAGAACAAGATCTATTTCCTTAGCTTTTCTCCTAAACATACTAAATCTCAAATAGTCACCTTCTTGGTATTTCCTAAACTGTATTTTTTCCAAATCTATTTTACTTTCCTTAAGGAATTCTATAATGACCAATCCAATACTTCCTCGGGGTGAGGTCAAATTGGTAACAATGCCACTTCCTTTGATTTATTACCTATTCTGCTAGAAACACAACCAAACATCTTCTTTTCTTTATTCAGCGCCACCTCAGGTTGTAATGCATGCTTTAGAAATGTATACACAATCTGTTTTTAGGTTACCCTTTATTTGTCATATGCTGAGTTTCCAGTTGAATGTCTTGCTCTACTACTGTTTACACTGTGTTATAAATATGTTTGCTGGTTTTCGGTCCAATAACCAAGTGATACAAATCTCTGTTTCCCCTGAAGCCACCATTTCTCATTTAAAAAAAAAAAAAAAATGACCTAGCAAAATTATATGACAGTGTTAAAACCAAAGCCTAGTTTCATTTCTGAAGGAATGAAAGGTGGTAGGAGTGTTAGTTTGTTTGTTTTTACTCTATTCCTTAAGTTTTAATTCCATAAATTTGATCACCAAGTCTATTTAAAACAAACAGGAGAGCAGATGTGGCTCAGTGGTTAAGCACCTGCTTCCCATGTGCAAGGTCCTAGGTTCAATCCCCAGGTTATCTCCTTAAAAAAAGTCATTTTTGGGAAGAAAAGTGGGTCAAACCAGTAGTTAAATTATATGTAAATATAGTATAGTCTTTTTGTGTCCTGCGTTCATAGATAATTTTTTGTCTATATGGCCTAGGACAATGCTTCAATAATGGAACTGTTCTTTACATGCCCTATTCAATGTGGTTATCACTAGCCACATGTAGTTATTGATTAGTTGAACTATAACTACTGAGAATGATTAATTTAATTCAATTTTAATTAATTTAACTTTAGCTACTTAGGACTAGAGGCTACTGCATTGGACAGCACAGGTCTTGAATATGAATGTAACAGGTCATTCTAAAATCATTATTCAAGTTATAGATTTGAGGGGGATTCTTATTTTTCTTTTAAAGAGGCATTTTCTTAATCATTCTTTAATAGTCCCCTCATACTAAGAATTCATATTTTTCATATTTTTCTTTAAAACAATAAAAGTTTAAACATTTATAATGTTTACCCTCATGTTTTTCCCGGATTATATCATTAAATTTCAATAATCACACTCTAGGATAGGTATTATTTTTAAACTTACTTTACAGATAATGAAACTAAGGCTCAGAAAAATAATTTTCCTAATGTCACACAGCTATACTATTGCAGGACCACTTTGGAATCCATATATTTCTGATTTCAGGTTCTAATCTCTTAACTACTCTAACATGTAATTTTATTGCCCTGCTGTGCTCTATACTTTATTTAGGAGACCTTTATTTAGGACAGAGGAGAAATAAAATAAAAAATAGTACCACTGACACTAAGATAAGGTAATATGTAAATACTACCTGTAACTCTTTTAGAATAAGCCCATCCAAACACCTAGATAAAAATACACATACTCCACATATACACATATACTCAAATAGATAAGCATTTCTTAGGACTTGATTCCTTAAAATCCTTCCTAGCACAAAACCTTTAAATCTGCTCAATTTTTTTTTTTTTTTTTTTTTTTGAAAAATTGAAACATCTTTTAAGTGCCTACATGAGCTGGGCAAGAAAGGAGGGAAAATCTTTTGCTGTCCCCAAAGACAAAAGAACAAATCAGCCAGAGGTTGGCAAGCATCAAGGAGGCCAGCTGTGATAGTGACAGCTGCCAGTCCCTAGTGGTTCAGAACTTTGCCACCCGAAGTATAGGCCTGGGAACAGCAGCATTGGAATCACCTGGCAGCTTATTAGAAATGAAAAACCTCAGGCCCCACTGGAGACCTACCGAATCAGAGTCTATACTTTAACACATATTAATGTTACATTAATGTATGTTAATTTGATAGGCATGTAAATTTGAGATGTACTCTTTTGGAATGACTTCTTTTTAGAGGCCTCAACGTGGATGCTGGCTATCATTCCTAGGATATGTGCTAGGTGGAGAGTGAACTGAAAACCAGAAATACCTCAATGCCAGACACTGTGAAAGAATGAACCAGAAAAAGCCCACTACAGTGAGGTGTGGATATATGAGAAAATAATCAATCTCATTCTTAATCATGAAAATGCTTTAAATTAAGCCCACAATGAAATATCATATTATACTCATTAAATTGGCAGAAATAAAGAAGTTTGGAAATAGTGTGGGTAAGGATGTATCATCCCTGTACACTTCCAGAGTGAGTATAAATTGGTACAATCACACTGTAGAACAATTTGGCCTTATATTATGATGTTGAACATTTACAGTCTTCCCAACAATTCACTCATTGCTATATAAGGTAGAGAAACTTGTGCCCATGTACTAGGAGACCGTTCATTCCATTTGGTATTTCATTGGACATAATTATGGGATTTGTGAGAAGAATTAATTGAATCACTAAGTGAAAAGAGCATCAATTGTTTTGTCTTGGATGACATAACAAAGCCAATGTTTTCTGATACATTTAGGTAAGGTGGTGACTTTGGGAACATATTTGAGTCTATTGTACTGATAAAAGATATGTGTATTCTCTCATCATAGGATGCTATGGATAAGCAGAAAGCTACATTTTCCAGAGTTATCAATCTAGTACCTTTGCATTTCACCTTTTAAAATAAAAAAGACATGACATTATGCTTAAGGAAGTTATCCTAGAAAATGCACAGGCCAAGGAAATGGAGTGGGTTGAGGTCCTGGGGGAAGAGCAGAACATTGTAAGTTTTGTGATATTGGCAGTGGCTCTAGAAATCTTAAGATCAACCAAAGAATAAATCAGATAAAGTTTAATTTTACCTTTTGGGGGGCAAGAGAAAGATAATCAGGGGAACAGAGGTGTTACAGAAGAGGGAAGTAGGTGGAGAACAGTGCCAGCAGCTAGCATAGCTTGGAATGAGGAGAGTTGGGGCAGTGAGCACAAGCACTGTGCATCATTTCCAAACCATCAGAAAGCAAAGGAGCCATGTCACTGAGTTTTTTCTTGCCTCCCTCCCTTACTATAAAACAAAACAAAATCTGTTTTGTGTTACAGTGAAGCCTGTGGTTTCATGTTACTGTAAGAGTTCTATAAAGGTGTGGCCACAGGCCACCTTATTAATCCAAAATATTGTGATTTAATCACCCTCCAAATATAAGTAAACTAACTTGAATGTTAAATTGTTTGTAGCTAAATTATATACACACTAGAAAGAATGGAAGTATGCATGGAAATAATACAGACCAGTTTTAAGATAACAGTTACCTCTGAGACTTTTGAAAAAGAAGGTACTAGAGCTTTCACTCTAACCTCTAGAATTCATGCATGCTTATATTCATACGTTCATAGGAAAGGAGTAAGGAAGGAAGGAATGAAAGAGAGAAGAGAGGAGGGAGTGAGGGAAAGAGTTAGAAGGTGATCAAAACAGAAATGATAAGATGTCTACTTAAAAGAAAAGAAAATTTCAGGGGAATGCAGAAATATATTTTATAATGATGTGACTCTTAGAAGTCAAAACTACTTTCAATTATACTTGTGTTTCTTGGTTTCCTAGTAATTAACATTGATGAACCCTCAGTGAATGTTTATAATCAATATAATACAAAGATTAATGAAAGACAATCCAACCCAGACGCCTCCATGGCATAAACATTTATCCATCTTGTCTCTAACACACATCCCAATATCATTCCCTCCTCCCTAAATAATCGAACAGTATTTGCTAATTTTTTCGGAATTAAAAAATATCAACTTTTCATATGTTCCCCTCCTTAAAAACTTAATAAACCACCTAGGTGAAACAACTTTCAGAAAATTTTTCCAAGATTATTATATGCATATTTGAGTATTGTGCAATATTAGCAGAATCCAGAATCATTGGAAATATTTTGCTTAGTTCCAAAGAGATTACCAGGTAACATTGTAATTTGAGGCCCTCCCTCTTCAAGTAACAGTATACTTGTTATGTATTTCTCCATATTTTTCAGTTTTAAGGAAAACCAAATTTTAAATGTAGTGATTGGATTTATTGTGCATTTCTTTATACTATTTCTCCAAGAGGATCCTTCTCTTTTGCCTTTCAGACAATATAGGCCTTGTCCAGTTTCAAGGCCTAGTTGAAGTCCCCACATCTCAAACTGAGATGCCCATTTTGTAGCTTGAACTCTTATTAACAGGTATTATATCTATCATCATTTGGTCTTCAGACACTTACTGCACAGAGACATCCTTTCTATTGCCATCTTCAGCTATTACCTAATTCTGGTGAGTTTTAATTTAGTGTCCATATATCATCTCCTCCAAAATATGATTCCAAAATATGCAGTCCTCTTAAAGGACCCTGAACTGAAGCAAAAGGTACGAGTCCTTCCCTTAGTTCTTCTTATAGGTGAAGGATATATAATCCCAGTAATTTCATTCTTTACCTAAGAGAAATAAAGGATTCTTACTGGTAACCTACTATCTATAATATTAATTATTACTAAGATTTGGTATTCATAAACTAAAATGGGCATAGTGTCATGGCCTATAAAGATTCTAGTTCAGTATTCTGTTAGGAAGTTTGGCTGCCACATGGCACTTGACAACATTTTGAAGAAGAGTTGGAATTCTAGTAGTTCTGGAGTATTCTTTGTTATATTGCACTCTTGAAAGTGTCTTTGGTTAGTCAAGATTTTCAATTCCCTGTTTTTCTTGATTCTCCATTATATATCGAATTATAAATACATCATTATTAATTTAGTTTTTATGATCTTTTTATTAATCCTACAATGAGTAGTAGTGTATATTGCCATTAATAGGACTTTTGGCATATAATTTTCCAATAACTATAAGACCTCTAACGCACTGCAGTTTAAAACAGAAATTATCAACACCTGGTCTCTAGAACAGGTGTTCATGTAATGCCACCTCCCTTCCCACATTTTATTGGTTGGAGACACTTGATTATACATCCTGTGAATTTGTACTATTTAAATATCTTCCAATATTCTATCAAGGAAAGCATAACAAAAATACTGGACTATGTCAACAATTTTAAGACTTAATTTATATTCAAAACGTGTATGAGCACACATTCTTTTCTTATCCAGATATAAAAAAGATTCCTATATGTTGCTAGCAAAATATTCACAACAATTTATCTCTAGTTCTTGGTTATACATGAGCATATTTTTCATCAGAAAGGCCCCAAGATCTTTTGCTCCATCTAAGTAGGAAATGACCAAAAGAGTTTGAGGGCCCTGTATACCAACTTATAAGTAGGGACTATACTTCAGGGCAGGGCTAAACTCCAGATGCTTTGTACTCCATATACCTAAAACCTTACTCTCGCTATATATATATATATATATATATATATATATATATTACATATTTTTTTATATATGAATGTATATGTATTTATATATATGTATGTATGTGTATATATATATATTTATATATATTAGGTGCTGGTAATTTGATTTGATCCCAAGCAGAGAAATGATACCTATCCATGTGTTTTACTAATTACCAATACTTTTACTAATTACCAATTCTGTATTTGAAGGACTGAGCATCAAACAATGTTTTATAGTTATCAGATGCATGCGTTTGTATAGTAAATAGCTAGACTTTGATGAACCTGTTTGGTTAGGTTGGATGTGGCAATTGGATGTAGTAATTTAATTTCCTCCAAAGAAATGAGTAATAATAATTGTTTAGAGCATCCTCATTTATTTTCTGTAAATTGTTGATGTATTTCTAAATTTATACTATATGTATATGCAAAGGGATTTAAGATTGAGTCTTTCATAAAAAATTTTTAAAAAGCTTATTTACAGGGAAGCAGCTGTGGCTCAATCAGTAGGGCTCCCGTTTGCCATGTGGGAGGCCCCGGGTTCGGTTCCCGGGGCCTCCTGGTGAAGGCAAGCCCGCCCACACGGCGCGGTTAGCTGACCCAGCGAGCACAAGCAGCAAGGGAGGGATAAATGAATAAATAAATAAAATCTTAAAAAAAAAAAAAAAAAAAAAGCTTATTTATAAAACATATGACCTCATTGTTTTATTCATATCAAAACCACTCATCTATTCAGGGATTTCAGTGAAAGGGAAGTAGTCCATACCTTCACTCACTCACAAAATGGTGCAGGGAATCATTTTAAAGATTACAAATTAATCTCACTCTTCAATTGAAAATGAAACAAAGTAAAGGTGTGGCATCCCATGGAGTAATGTATTTCTGCCTGTGTTTTACCAATTAATGCTAATTGGCTTCATTAAAGTCCTCTGTTGCACTGTTTCTCAAATTCTGTTTAAGAATCACCTGGAGAGCTTGTTAATACATATATTCCTTGGCCTGTCCCCAGAAATTCAGGAGGTCTTGAGTGGGGCCCCAAATTTGCACTTCTAATAAGCTCCCAAGTGACGCCAATTCTGCTGGTCAAAAGATCACAATGTAAGTAGCATTTAAAGTTGACTTCAACATTTATGTAATCTAAGTATCTTTTAAAAAATAAAAAAAATATATTTAAAAAAGACAAACAAAAAAGGTACCAAATAAATAAATAAATAAAGTCAACTGACCTGCAAGATATCCTAAAACATAGATAGTATGCAGTAAACACTTGGCTTGGTCATGCAGAAACACTATGATTTTTAATTAATAGTGACTGCTCTTATAAAAGACATAATTCCTGTGTAACTCAAAAGCAAATTCTATGATATTGTAAACTAGACTCAAGTGCCAAGTCAAGTTAGTTTGGTTAGATTCAGAGATAATTTGGTAAATGGGCAACTATTTAGGATTTAAATGCTATTTCTTAAGGAGAAAAGAGAAAGAAAAAAAAAAAAATCTCTGAATATGAAACTGTTGGCCCAGGCATGCTATCACATTTTTTTTCATGAAAATGGCACAGGTAAGCAATTTCCCCGATATTAAGTTAGGGCTTTAAGATTTGTAGATAGAAGGAAAGAGTGCCACCTACTGAATAAGTAAAATGCTTACTCCAGCACAGCACATGTCTGGTTGCCCTGACTTAACCTTAACAACCTTGAGAAAAAAATTGGTGCAAATTTGTCCATAGACACTAAGCCAGAGTGCCCGGAAGTTATAACCATTTGTATTGAGACCCTTCCAAAACTAAAGAACTCTCAGCTGTAATTTGTTTAGATGATTGTGGTAGTAGTTACCAGTTATAATTACACAGAGACCATGGGATGCCCTGCCTGTTGAAGCCAAGGCCAGATGAGAGATGGAAATTTTGACTGAATACAGAAGGAAGCTAGGAGGCAGCACCCTAACAAAAATAAATCCTGTTGATCTATTATTCTAAATTGCAGTCACCTAGTCTCTCCGGCCAGATAAGAATATGTAGTATTCTACTCAAATTTAATTCAGTCTCTCAAATCCTCCAAATCTTAGATTAAATGATTTATGGGGTTTAATATAAACGAGATGCTTTGCCTAAAAATCTGCTTCAATGTATGCCAAGGTCATTACTCTATCATATCTTTTTTTTTCTATATCATATCTTTTAAGAGTAAGATTCTGGAAACATTACAGCATCTACCATTTCCTAGCTGTGTGGTCTTAGCATATTTGTTGTGCCTCAATTTTGCTAATCTGTAAAATGTAGATAGTTAACTTGTAGAGTTACATGGAAAATTGAGATAATGATAATTCAAGTCCCATGAATAAACACTCAGTAAATATACATTGTGATTAACATTTATTGTAAATGTCTGAAAATTTATTTAAACCTTAGGAAATCCTTAAGGGCACGGAGATAAATAGCAGGAAAACGAAGGTAAAACTCAGGTGTAACTGAATTTTGAAAATAGAATAAATTTTTAAAAGCTTTTCTTCACATTACATACAATGTTATTAATACTAAAGACAAAGGTTGTTTCATAAAAGCTTTGCAGATATGTTGTCAATCAAATTCGAGGAGCGGGTAAACATTTAATATGTTTACTTAATGTGGTCCAAAATATGATTTACAAAGAAGCTTTACTATTTGCTCTCCAAAGAACTCTTGCATGGGGGAACTGTTTCCTTTCAAACAATGAAGTCAAACTGGATGACCTGAGTAATATTTTCTGCCCAAATTTATATGTTTGCTTAGTTTGTGGTTTTGTTTTTGGTTTATTTTCATTAAATTACAGCACATGATATTCTGTCCTATTAAATTGATCTGAGTTCAGCTGAAAATTCATGAAATTATAGGAATTTCTTTACTATTTCATAAAGAGTCATATTCAGAAATGAGGAGATGATTTTTAAATGGAAATTTCAGGCTTTAATATAAATAATTGCTAATTGCCAACAGTCCTGGTCCTTTCTAAAAAGTGATATCAAGAGACAGCTATGAGAGCAATTAAGATATTTATTTAATTTCAGGTTATTTGTCATAAGGGGTAATGCTACCACATGTGAATCGTAGTGCCTTTTGATTGGTTTATTCCTTGTTGTCTGTAATTTACTTTATCAATGTTAGCATAGACTGTGTGTGTGCACATGTGTGTATGTATGTGCATTTGTGGTGTGTGTGCGCGTTCATTTTAGTCTGTACCTAGAAACAATTAGTTATCCAAATGAAAAATGCATTCTTGAAGTGGTTGCTTAGCGTAAAAATATTTCCTCCAATCAAGTCTCACACCAGAATGAGCTACAATAAGTGTTTTATTATGTTCAGCTGACACGTTAGCATGAGGGCTGTTAGAGATGGCCTTTCACTGGCTAACCCGGTGGAGTGCAGCCTATGTGGAAGCCGGGCACTATTGTAGAGACGTTTCTACCTTGAATGTACATGGTATAAGAACCTAGAAGGATCGGTGTTCTGTACCCTTAAGAACAACGCCCCAACTTGATCCAAAGTGCTGAATCTGATAGTTTTTGTTACCCTACTCTACGAGGTGGTCAAACTACCCCCACCATGAGAGCATTGTCACCAACACGATGCCATGCAGGTCGTGGTAAGAACACCAGGTGCGCAGAGAGCTCTGACTTACAGGACCTTACAGGTAAGGTATGTTGGCTATCTTTGTGCTTGATTGCTGTAAACATGGGCACAAGTAACAGAGTTCAGGCTGAGGCTTCCTTTCTGACCCAGAGGAAGTCAGAACTCTGTGAAATCCTTATAGCTTTCTCACTCACCTCTAAGAGTTGGAAAATATGGACTTTGACCAAATCAGGAAGTATTATTTGTGAATTGCCAAACTGGATTAGATCAATTAACAACACTAACTCCAGTTGCACTCCAGTGTGCATCTATCTGAGATTTAGGTTCTTGGATATTTTTCTCATAACTGAATTCTTATCAAGATTAACTGGCAATCTGAAAGGCAGGCAGTTTTAGTACAGAAAGCAACAAGAAGTCTAAGTTGCCATTTTTATTTGGGAAGAAGAGAGGTTTGTTTTATCATGTATTCTTTGAGTTGGGTTGATTTAGCTCACTGACAATATCTTTGAGTGTTAATCTAGCCTTGATTTTATTTCAGATTTTTAGAATTTTACTTTCTGAAAGATGAAATGTATTAATATCAGCTTTGTTCCTCAGTAAGAACATAATCGTTCCAAAGGAGCTTAAGTTATAGTTCTTTCAATCCTTTTACACAGTTTTGGGGTTTTTATTTTTTGGTTGTTATTTTACATTTGGCCTAAAAGAGGGAGGAAGGGGACAGAAAGAGAGAATAAACATTTCTGGGTAATTATGGATCATAAGGATAATTATGGGGTCAATACCCACGTGAAAAACTAACTAAATTTAAATATATATATGTATATACATATGTATGTATATATGTATGTATGTATGTATGTATGTATGTATGGTCCACTTTTACCCCTTACAGGCTTTGTTAGAAGTTCTAGATACTGGTTCTGTTCTTCTTTGGATCTATACAATAATGAAATACCAATAATGATAACTTATACAATTACCTTACAATTTGCAAAAATACTTTTATTTGCATAATCCTCTTTGTTTTCCATAGTCATCTAATGAATATGTTAAAAGATTATTACTGTTTCTAACTTCTATAAGAAGAAACAATTACTATGTGACTTGCCTACTTGGCAAAACTAGGTCTTATATTGATGTCTTTTGAATCTACCCCAGGGTTCTTGACCTATTATGTGTAAACTGGCTTTGAAATATCTTCAGGACCTTTTGCTTCTGCTGCTGTTTGAACCAGAATAATTCTAGCTTTACAAACATATTGAAGAAATTAATGATCACACCTTATTTCAATTCAGGATTCTATTCTGTTCTCAAACATACTTGAAGTTTTTCTAGCTTAAAAAAATTACTTCTGTTTAAATTTTGTCACCATTGGTAGAGTTAACTATTTAGAAATGGCCACAGAAGAACTCAATAAGGCAAACTGTGTGTGCACACAAATTTATATTTATTCCTTTGTGTACTGCTTGTCCCTCCAACTATTATTTGATTTGTGTGTGGTTATTTAGTTACGGGAAAATGAATACTACTGATAAAAAAATACATCACTCTCTGGATGCCTTCACCTGTCATATTAAACTTTGTTAAATAATAAAAGTTTATCTTTTTAATTAGCAGGTTCTGTGCCTCTACTGGTGCACAGCCTTTCCAATAAGGTCATGAGGACTAACATAATGAAAGGTCTAAAACACGATTAACTGAGCTCATTCACTCATAGCCCACAAATGTCATCGTTGGAAGGTACCAAAATGTTGTTTTTCTTCAATTAGGAAATTATTTAGTGTTTCCTCCCCAAGGGTTTTCAACCTTTTTCATGAATATGAGTCTCATAAAAGATTGATTACACAGTACAAGTGTCCCTAACCTCCACTGCTTAATTGAAACTTTTTGTCATTTTTTTCAAAATCAGGGTTGGCACCTGTGGCAGGTTGAATTATGTACCCCCTCAAAATTCTTATCTCAATCCACAGTCCTTTTGGCATGAATTTATCTATAATAGGGCCTTTTGAAGATGTTGACTTTAGCAGAGAGATCGATTGATCATGCAGGAGGCAGTGCTGCCAGTTTAGGAACCCCGAAGCAAGCCTTTGCCAGAACAATACAGAATTTGGGGAAAAAGCATCTCCTTGCCAGTGCCTTGGTTTTGGGCTTCTAGCCACTAATACCATGAGCTAACTCATCGTTTAAGTCAAGCCATTGTGTGGTATTTGTCAGAGCCGTCTGGAAAATTAAGACATAATCTGAGTAATTTCTCAGCTTATTCTTTTCCCACATATTCTGACTGCCTTCCAATCAGAAAAAAAAAAAAAAAAACAAGTATTTTATTTAAAAAATTCAAGACAGTTAATATTCAGCCTTCTACTAACATGAAGCATTATGTTATTAAATGTATAGCAAATTATTTTATCTTTCAAAGCCCAAGTTTCCTATTTCCTTGTGTTAGTTGAATTAAGCTCTCATTTATCTTTATAATTGGATTTTTTTCTCTTTTTCCCTTAGGCCAATTCTTGTGGGGGAAAAAAATGGGAATACAGTTACTAATCAAGGCCATATGAGGGCAGGACTTCTGTGTCTGTATTCAGGCATCCTGTCCTAAATTGAGTATTTTTAACACTGAGAAAATCCAGCCCAATAGATGGGGATTGGCTGGGTTTGAATCCCTGCTCCAGCTCTTACAATTTGAGTGACGTTAGGCCAAGTTGTTTTAAACTGTCTATATTGCCATATTCTCACCTAAGGAAGGGTATAATAATAATATTTCCTTTACATAAATGTTTCTAGAATAGTAATTTTTGTAAAATTCTTAGAACAAACATCTGGCACATAGAAGGTGCTTAATGAATGTTAGCTATTATCACTACCATTATCACTTTTCCTCTGCTGAATTCTTTATATGTAGTAAGTTTTATTTTCTAAACCATCAACGACATGGCCTCTTTTGGCACCATTGGGAGTGCTACCATCTTCTCAAATAGAAAGCAATTGAAAACAATTCAGAATAAATTAGACCTCTGAAGGTATATCAACACCTTCACTGGAGACTCATTTTCTAAATGCCTCCTACCTCTGCTGAAGGGAAGGAGGCATTCTTTGAAAATCTATTTGTTTTTCTGTTTCTGTTTTCTTTTAAACTTTTTATTCAAAGATTAGGAAGGATTTTATGGAAACCCATTAAATTCCCTGTGAATTTAGTGAGTCAAGGCCATTATGAAGTAGAAAATATTTTATCAGCTGGGTAGCATAAATTTCTCTGGCTGGTTTCTGACAAACCAGTGTGGCATAATGATTGCATTAAGGGCAAAGGCTGTGGAAACCAGCTACCCAGATTCAAATCTTAGGTCTGCTACTTTCCAGTTGTCATATCAGTTTCCTCATCTATAAAATGGGGATCATATTAATAGTTACCTGCTTTTAGGGTTATTGTCAAGAGATGGTGTAAGCAAAGCTTTACAGGGCCCAGAACACAGGGAGTTGTCAGTATTTGGAGATTATAGTATTTAAATGACGATTCATAGTAAGGCTAATATTTCACAATTAGTGGAAAATGCCAATCAGTCAGCTGTATTGTAGAGATGAGGGGAACTTGAGACAGTCTATCACCAAACCCATTTACAGATCTCTAAACTATGAGGCACTGAGGATAAATGAGTTGCCCAAGGATAGCAATAACTCTAGTTTGGCCTTAAGTAAAAGGTTTTTCACCTATTCCACTGTTCTGTTCTCAGCATGAACACATATAGGATAAGTATACACAATGTAGCCATATGTCAGGCTGTCTTAGACTGCAATGCAGGGCCTAGATTCAGAGAGTGAACAATAAATATTCACAAAAACTCTCTTGGCAACAGAGAGCAGAGGTATCTGAACTTTCATTGTGGTTGTTTTTCCAATTTAAATATCAGGAAACATGCCAAAATTTTGGGTAAGTTCTTTTTTTGTGATAATTTTCCATACATTGCGGAATCAAAATATGGATGTTATATATGGATAGTTTAGTTTGGTGAAAGTTTCCAAGATACAGCACTAAGCTCTAATGAAAAGGGAATGCAGACTGTCTATGCCACCTTTAATTTTTAAAAGCACAGAGTAAAAGACCTCTCCAATTCAGAAGCTACTAGCCATTTGTGGTTATTGAAATTCAAATTCAAATCAATTAAATGAAAAAATTTTAATAAAAAGCTAATGTTTCAGTTCTAGCCACATTTCAAGTGTTCAATAGCCACATGTGACTAACAGCTACCATATTAGACAGTGCTGATAGACCTTTCCATTATCTCAGAAACTTCTATGGGATGGTAGTACTGCTCTCGACCACCCAGAGGCACTCATAATCACAGTTAGTAGAGTAGGCTGCACAATGGCCAGCAGTACCAGCACAGGAAATTATTCTCACCAAATGCAAAAATTAGCTTGCATGGATGCTAAGCAAGAAACGACTCTTTAGGAAATTTAGTCAAATCAAGACATTCACTATGCAATGAAGAGTCTGTAATTTCAGATATGAGAAAGAGTCCCCAGAAAATAAAAAGAGCCTGGCTGGGGCCAAGGTTAGGCAAACTTAAAATAATCCTAATTGAGGCTCACCTGATTTTCTAATTTATTCATACGCATCTCTGAAGTGTCTTTTACTGTAGAGACAAGGGCTTTTCCCGTCAATATTTATGTTACTTATATTATACTTGGAAAACAGGAAACACTTTCAAATGCTGTTATATGTAGAAGAACATCATTTTGGCTCAAGACTAAGTCTATCAATGGAAAATGTCCATGTTGATCTAATTCTACTATTCACCATGGTGAATTTTATACAGAAGATACGTTTTTATCTGCTTAACTTTTATTTTGGTAGTAAAATATCTAATGATTATTAGTTTAGTGTGAAATATAAAATATCATTAAGAGTTCTGACTGCATAAGTGCTTTGAAATTCTGTCTTAGCTGTGCCTAATGCTCAGTGCTGTGGATTGAACTAATTAATATTAGTTTTTTCCAGCCTAGAAGTTAGAAAGTAAGAATTGGCACTTTACCCTCATGACTCTGATCTTTGCCAATAATGACCTTCCTTACATTTGAATTGTGCTTTAGTGTTTGTAAAATGCTCTTTCAGGCAAAGTATTTTCACATAAAATAGCTTACATGCTCCTACAACAGTCCCATGAAACAGATAAGGGTTTGTTTTTGTTTTGTTTTGTTTTGTTTTGTTTTGTTTTGTTTTGTTAGCATTCTTAGAAATAAGGAAATTGGTATTTCCAGACTTGAGTAATTTGTCCAAAAAATTCACGGTGACAACTGGAACTTAAATCTTACTCTACTGTTAGTGTTATTTCACATACACTATGCCGTCTTTTTAAAGATCTTATAATTGTACCAGATGATACCACCTGATTTGGGGCTGGAATTGGAAGGAGAGTAAAAGGGAAGGACAGAGAGAAGGCAGAGAGGGGATGGGCAAAAATGAAAGTCAAGAGATATCAATCTATTCCTGCCAAAATATTTGGCCATAAGGACACATGGCTGCTAATGTAATACAGAAACCAGGATGGGATCCTGGGACAGAAAAAGAACATTAGATGAAAATTAAAGAAATCTGAATGACATATCAATGCTGGTTTGTTAATTACAAGAAAAATACCATACTAATATAAGATGTTGGTAACAGGGGACCTGGGTGTGTGGCATATGGGGAATTCTCTGTGTACTTATTTTTTCTTGTCAATCTAAAACTGTTCTAAAATAAAAAAGTTTATTAAAAGATATTTGACAAGAGGACATACCCAAGATCCCTGAAAGTTTACAATATTCTACGGATGTTCTTTTGTCTTTGGATAAATTATTTGATGAAGGGAAGGCATTCTCAGCCTGATTTATGATGTATTGTTATATGATACCATACACAAAGATTGTCAAACTCTGACCCATGGGACAAATTAGCCCATCTCCTATTTTTATAAATAAAGCTTTACTCGAAATGCAGCCACATGCATTCTAATACATCTTATCTCTGTCTTCTTTTGCACTATAATCAGCAGAGGTGAGTAGTGATGACAGAGATGCAAGGCTCACAAAGCTTGATATATTTACTATCCAGCTTTTAAAGAAAAAGTGTGTTGACAGCTGCTATAGAACATCAAGTTCTCCTTGTTTCTTCAACAATTGTTTGTTGAGTGCCTCCTATGTGCCAAGCATTCTTCTAGGTGGTGGTGACCCAGTAGTAATCAAGACAAAGTACCTGCCTTTCTTGGAACTTCCCTTCCAGAAGAATGAGATAATAAAAAATAAAAAATAACCCAACAACAATACGCAAGATTAATTTCAATAGCTATAAATCCTATCAAGTCGATTAAAAGGCATGATTAATATAGAGAGTAATGGTGGAGCTGATAGCAACTAATTTAAATTGTGTGCACAAATGCAACCTCTCTGACATAGGTCTTGAGTGATGAGAAGGAACCAGTCATGTAAAGAAAAGAGGAACAAGCACTGAAGATAGACTGGGGTGCAAATATCATACAGCAGAAACAAGCTTGAAATATAGAGCAGGGAGATTTAAAAATTTTTGTAGACTCAGACACTTCCAAGATTAAATATATCAAAATTAGAAGAAATCAGCATTCACTTTTTGGTTGAAAATTTTGGGAGGAATTTTTTGCAATGGGAATAACAAAGATTTTCATATTCCACAGGGGTGTTGGTGATGAAATTATTATTTTAAGAATATTCCCCATGGGAAAAGAGCTGCAGTAAATCTACTTATCATAAGTTTATTTAGCATGTTACAATTTTCTCTTAAGCTTTTTAAAAAAATGGTTTCCTGTCATATCCATGCCTAATAAAGAAATCTTAAAAGCTGGACTACTAAAATACCAACTTGAATTCTGAATCTGTTCCCTTTGTTTGCTAGACGTGGAATGGAATGAGCTAGAATAATGGTCCCCAAAGGGGATTCACGGGACAGTAGTTCTGCATGAAGTCATAGATATTACATGGAAAAAATTCAAAGATCTTGGTCAAATAAATTTTTCACTGTAGAAATTCTTAATGGCCTTACTAAGCTAATATGCATTGTGAATCTACAATCTGAAGCTGTAAAAGCTTAGGAAACAATTAATAAGGCAAGTGGGCTAAAGAACACTCTTTGAAAAATGATGCTTTTGAGTCTCTCATTTCCTACTATGGAGAATCCAATGAAATCTGACTTTCTTTTTTACTTTGGTCTTGGTTACTATGTGCATATATAGTATGTGTGTATGGATTTTTTTTGTACACATTTCCAGAAACCTATTTACTGAAAATCAACCTGTCCTATGAGTTCAATGGTTCTCAAATTTTAGCATGCAAGAGATCAATTGGAGTACTTCTTCCCACTACCAGTGTTTCTAATGCCAAAGGTATGGGTGGGGCCTGAGAATTTGTATTTCTAACAAATCCCCATGTAAAACAGTTGCTGATTGGGGATCACACTGTAATAACCACTCTTCTAGATATCATTTCAATTTCTAGGGCGGTATTAATGTACACAGTTTAAGGTAACTGGGCTCACTAGGTGTTGTGATGTGTCAGCAATTTTAACATGTCAATTCATTTATTACAAGTTTTTTTTCCCCATGTAAAAAGTAAATGATCAAAAAATGTATTTCTTGCTTTAAATCAACCATATAAGACATACCATGGAAGATCAAAAAAATATCAGATGGTCCTTGATATCAAGGGGTTTAAATCTTCACTTAGGTAAACTAGCTAAGTTTGTGCTCCTTAGACATCCTCAGCTATGGCCCAGTGAGAACTTCAGTGTGAATAAATCAAAGGTGATAGCAAGGCCCATCAGGTACCACATCTCTAGAACAATGCACGGGGCTATAAAAACGTACAGGGAGAGAGATACATGACTGTTGGCCTCTCAACCCCAACTTCAGACAACAGAAGTATTCTACATTGAGCCTCTTGTGTTTCCTTATTCAGTTCTTCCTGTTGAGTGTCATCTGCTCGCTCGCTCGCTCTGTTACGTGTGTGTGTGTGTGTGTGTATTTTGTCCTGATGATAAGAACAACTCATGCTCATTTGAGGATATTTTTAAATACAGAAAATATAAACTAAACTCAAGTTAAAATCATCCATAATCCCAACAATCAGAGATAACTACAATGAACATTTTGATATTTTCCCTTCTAATTGTTTTTTTATCTAAAATATATGTTAAAACGTTTTTTGTTTTTGGTCCTTTATATGTCTTCTAGAAATTGCCTCTTATTGCCCTTACTTATTTTTCCATTAGTATATTACCATTTTTATCTTAATTTATAAATGTTTTAATCAAGAAAATTCAGCCTTTAATTTTCACATTTTTTCAACTTTCTTCCAATTTTCTTAGAGGTTTATAATACTTTATCATTTTTACCTACATAAATAGTGATATCATATAGCTTAACCTAATTTTTGCTTTTACTTTTACATTTGTGATGTTCAGAAATATTGAATATTTACATTGTTAAATCTCTTTTGCTTTGTGATTCATTTCCCCAGAGTTTTAATTAGTCCTAACCATCCAAGTTCATTTAAATGTTTACTGTTATTGTCATCATTTTTTATTACATCATTTTTATATCTAACCAAATACATCTATGTAGTTAAAAAACAATAACTTGATCTTTTTATAATAAATGTATTTTCCCTTCACATCATTTATTGAATATCCTATCTCTTCCTGGTCAGTTTATTATGCTTCTTTTAATCGTGAACTAAAAAGTCCTTATGTAATTTATTAAGATCTTTTTTATTTGAAAGTTTATATCAAGGTTAAATGTTTGGGAAGCGGCTGTGGCTCAATCAGTGGGGCTCCCGTTTACCATATGGGAGGCCCCAGGTTCGGTTCCTGGGGCCTCCTGGTGAAGGCGGGCCCGCCCGCACGGCGTGGTTGGCTGACCCAGAGAGCACAAGCAGCAAGAGGGGGATAAATGAATAAATAAATAAAATCTTTAAAAAAAAAAAAAAAAAAAAAAAAAAAGGTTAAATGTTTTGTGCCATTTCTGTTTTCATATGCTGTGCCTAGCACAATGCTATTTTAATTATGGAAGCTTTATAATACTGTAATTCATCAATTATAAGATGTAATTTTTTTCATATTTTAATATTTCTGAAATGGAGATGATTCTTTGAAGAAAATTAGAAGATTTTTTGTCCTTTCAGTGGTATATAAAACAATAATGTGTATTCCAATCAATGATTCTTATATTCAGTAAAATGCAGACTATTTTAATATTTGGTAAACAGACTTCCTCTCATTAATCCTTGTCAAATTGTATCTATTTTCATTTATATTTTCATTGTTTTTTCTTCAATATTGATCTTCCAGAAGCTTATCTATATTATTAATGTGAAAAGACCTTTTTCATTTCTTTTAATGCATTTTGCTTTCTATATAATCTGAAATAAATAGTTTCCCTCTGCTTGATTTTTTGCGCATGTTTGCTGGGTAAATTGTTCTCATTTTTTAACTTTCAATATTTTAGTGTAATTTTGTGCTTGCTTCTTGTATGTGGCTCATATAATTATATATTGTTTGATAAGTCAAATCCAATTGTCATTTTCCTCTAATAGAGGAATTTAATACTTTCATACTTTTGCTCATGAGTCTTGTTTTATTCTTTCTGTATGGATTTAGCCTCTGTTTTCTGTCTTTGTAACAAAAATATTGCTGTAGGAAAATATTATTTTGCTCATTCTCTTCAGGGATTGGGAAGCAATTCATCCAGTTTTAAATACCTTAAATTGTTGTTTTTGTTTTCATAATAACAGCTAATAATCAATTTTCCTCTAATGAATCATTTTCTAATAATTTAATGAAATTATTCTATTTCTTTATTATCGGTTCATCAATGAAAAGAAATTTAGCAAGCTTGTACTTCTTTGCCTTTTTAAAAACGTACTCCTGATCATTTGAGATTTGTTTTTAGAGCAAATTATTAAATTATTTTATATCAAACTCATTAACAAGTTTTTACTTTAAAATATTTGAAAATGTGATTTAAATGGTTACAAAATTCATCATTAAATCTCTTAGATTGTAATTATCCTCATTCTTGAGTATTAAAATTTTACTCATTTCTTAGTCGGCTGGTTTATGTATTTAAATATTTTTAAAGACATAGATACGGGTATACTTTTTTAAGCTCTTCCATATATGAGAATGTCCTTTTGTTGCCTAAATACATGAAGGAATATTTGGTTTAAATAATGTCCTGGGGTCCCAAATTTACCTCCTCAAAACTCTGAGAACATTGTTCAATTGTCTTTATGCAAAAAAATATTGCAGTGAAGAAGTCTGAGACCAACTCAAGTTGTTCCCGTGTGGGTAACATGCCTCATTGTAGGACTGATGCTTGTCGGAATGCTTTTCTTAATTTTTCAAATTAGAATTTTGGATTGGTATAGGCTCTTCTAATTTTTCCTCCTTTGAATATGGTGGAACATTTTTTTGTAGGGTCATGGTTTTTCAGCTGTGGAAACATTTCATCAGTTGGTTTTCCCTTTAATGATTTCTTCTATTCCAATTGTTCAGGATAGAACCCCAAATACTAATTTTAGATTTCCATTCTCCAACCTCCATATGCTTCTTTCTCTCTTTAATTGTTTTTTTTAATCATTTCTTCTTATATCTGTGTGTTGAGGAATAAGTCACAATTTTGTGCTCCATATGAATGATTGTATTTGCTTCAATAGTAGTCCTTATCTTTTCTGCTTCTCATACTAATTTTATTTTATTTTTTATAATTTTAACTCACTGTATCATAGTACCTTATCTTGATCAGCTCTTCAACTTCTCAACCTTTGGTCCATGTGTCTCATCTTTTTTAGTTTTAGCTTATCTTCCGTTTGCTTTATATCTCAGACCATTGAATCTTAATACAGGCTGCTCATGTATGCTTAGATGCATCTTTTCTTGCATACTGGGTTTTAAATTAAGCTGAAATATTTTAGCATTTTCTTCTGGTTTCTTTAACAAATCATTTTTTAATGTTCTTCCAATGAGTCTCGAGAATGTTATTCTATTTTCCCTTTCCCTGTATAGCAATTAAATTTTAATAGGACACATGCTGCTTTGTTTTCCTTCTTGTAGGCAAGAAGATCTATCTTATCAACAGGGTTTACCAATTAGCAGGATGCCCTAGGCCCCAGCTACTGTCCATTGGATTATAAATATAATACCCTTATCAGACCTATATCTGGAAAGTAAATTGACATGCATAGTTCTTGGCCCAATTCCAAGCATCTTTTCTGTTGGAGTTAAGAGGAGCACCTTTCATCCCACACCCTGGAGTTCTCACCCTCTGAATTAAATTCACTCAGTGTATTGCTCCCTCAGCTTTTCCACTATCTCCCTCAAACCACAGTGCTTTATTTCTGAGAGTTGCACTTCCAGAATGCAATGCATCCCTGTTCAAAAGCTCCCACACTCTCACTTCCCACAATGTTGTGTTCTTGCTAAAGGAAAGGAGAGATAGACTTTATTGGGACAAGCTTTAAAAGCAACAACAAAGAAGGTTGGGGGTACCTGAGATCCTAGAAGCTAGATCCAGGGAGCAGTCTGTGTATGAGAGAGAGAGAAACAGAAAAGGGGAAACAGAAAGAAAGACGAGTACTTGAGGAAAACAATGTATCTTCCTATCCTTTTCAATAGTATCTTGCTAGTCTCAAGAAGCCACCATTTTTATTCCTCAACCCAATTCCACAGGCTTTATAGTTGTGGAAATTCCTCCTATTTTCTAGCAATTGGCTGTCAGTCTTAATTTTTTGTGATATTGTGCGTTTTCCTATTCTTAATAGGTATTTTAGATGGAAGTTGGGAGAGGCTCCTTAGGGACAACTAGCCAGATGTCATTTTAAACTGAAGCCTATGGTTTAGTTATAAACACAGAGAAAACAATCTCCTGAGCCACAAGGTACATCATTGTTGATTTTTGCCATTCTGGGTTGATGTGAGCCATAACAATGCTGTTTATTTTCAGGGTCAAATACTGAACAAAAGGAATTGTGCCAACTCCTTGATTCTGAATATAAATTCTCAAGTTTATTTAAGATTATTTTGCATTTTATATAGCCCAGAAAAACATTGGGTGGAATGTTGCTATTTTTTTTCTCAGAAGAACTAAGTTAAGATCCATCTATGTGACCTGGAAGACATTATCTAACATAAGTCTCAGTTTCCTCGCCTGTCAAGTGAGGCTAATCCCACACGCTCTAAAAACTCAAAATGCTTTGGAGAGCTCAAGTGATACATGTTTGTGAACATACTCATGAACTGTAAACACTGCACACATGAAAAATACTATATTAAATGAAAAGTATGTTATCACAACAGAAGTTTCAGCAGTATTGTTGGTTCATTGAAAACCAAATAATCACTGTGAGTTTACCGAGGATTATGCCAGGGATGAAAACTAGGTATCCAGCATATAATAATAAAATATCTTGATTGCTTTTCTACTCTTTAAGTAGGAATGTTGATATTAATAATCCAAAGGTATATGGTAAGCTTTCCTGTAACTGTTAAAATTGAATGTTACTATTTCCTTGAGAGGATAAATTCATGAGTCTAAAAGAATGCTACAGGTAACTGTTACCTCTTGGTAATTTTTCCTCTTGTATTCATGCACTACTTTTCATTCTTTCAATACTACTTTAATGACTTGTAGACTTTTACTCGGGTACTTCCTAATTAAGTATATTTGTAACAACTAGAGTTTTTATTATCAAATCATTCTTGACTCAGACTTTAGACTGATGGTTATTTCTTAATTGCTCAGATTTTTTAAATTTAATTAGCTTTAGGTGGCAGAACAGATGGTCTGTGAATCCATTTGTGCTATAGCTATGTGATAATATATTTTGGTTAATATATTGGATATATTGGATAATATATTCTGTCTAATGGGGTGACTCTGCTTTTCTAAGTTTCCTCATTAAACAGGATCCTTAGTTTCCCAATATTTTTTTTTCAATTTGTATCATGGGTAATGTGAAATAATCAGGAAATTTTCAAATTATTGTAATATTGGTCAAACTTATAATCAAATGGAATAGCTTTAAATTTGTATTTAATGTTATGCACAACCAATAATATTAACTCAATACAAGAAGAATCTTTCCTCAGCCCACATGATTCATTCAATTAATTTCACTCAACAATTTTTGGTGAGCCCCTAATAGATGCTGGATTCTAGGGATAAATCATGAGCCCAAACTGATATTGTTCCTGATCCTCTGCTCTGGAGGAGATTACAGTCTAGTGGAGGATGAGCTGGGTATTAAACTAATCATCACACCTGAACATATAATTACAAACTTTAATAAATTCTCTGAAGAAAAGAAACACAGTCATATGATTACATATCACAAAGAAACCTGAACAATAATAGAAAGCCAAAGAAGGCTGCTTTACAGAAGCAACATCTAAGCTGAGATGAGAGGATGAGTAAGAAGAAATGTGGGTTTAGTGAAGAGGGGAAGGAAAATGTTTCAGATGCAGAAGGCACTGAATATATAAAGAATATAGTAACAGAGCATATTGTACACTGAGAGTTGAAAGAAGTCCAGAGTGGCTGAAATAGAGAATGTAAAGGGGAAAGGATTCTTAAGATGAGGCTTGAGAGACAGAAGTAGCCAAATATTTCAGGTTAGAGTAAAAACTTTAGGCAAGCTCCTAAGAATACAGGCAAAGCCATTAGTGTGTTATAAAAGACGGGTGATATCACCAGAATTGCTTATGAAGTGATAACTTAGATACTTCCAACATGCAAATTAAGCTAAGCTGAAATGCCTACCTCTACAAACATATAAAAATGTTGAGTAAATTAAAATTTTCTTAAAAAGAAACTTAAGAATATCTCTAACAGAAAAGAAGAAGGGTTTCCTAGAAGAATCATAAGAAGAAAGTAGTCCAGCAAAGAACTTCAAAGAACTGTAACAAAATATGCACCAAGGAATCAGAGGCTTGTCCTTGAGCCTATATGGGTCAAGGAGCTGGAACTGAAATATTTGTACAAAGCAGAGACACTGGAAGTGCTTCCCTCAATGTAAATGGGCCTAGAAAAATTCTAATATATGGCCAAGGATACTACAAAAAGAAGCTGAATATAAAAGTGCTTATCAAAGCCTCTTATGTAAATACCATAAAATGTAGGACTTCCATCAGAAAAGATACAATCAAAACTTGAAAGGAAGTCGAAAATTAAAATAAAAAAAACTAAATAACCTTTCATGATAAATTAATGAAACATGCTGGATAATTATCCCCCAAGAATTTGAGACAGCAAAATAATTTGGAAAAGACAATAAAATGAGGATGTTTAAAATTATAAATGATAGAAGAAGTAGAAATCACAATGACAGAATATAACATCAAGGGAAAATAACAGATGGATTTAAAATGAAATATAACTTCTAGAAAAGAAAAACACGGTTTTTAACTTAAAAACAAATTGTTTAGATAGCATATTGTACATTACAGAAGACAGGATTTTCAACTAGAATATATGGATCAAAGACAGAATATGAAATGGAAAATATGAAAAAAGACAGGGAGAATGGAATAGGTAGAAATTCCACCTAGAAAATATAGAGAAAATGAAGGAGAGGAAAATATTGGAAGAGGTCATTTTGCTGTTAATTTTCTAGAATGATCAAGGCCATGAATTCATATTTTGAAAAAGAACACCAGAGCCAGATTTTAATAAATAAATGAAAAGTAATAACAAAAGTATATCATAATGAAACTGAAGAACATCAAAGACAAAAGATAACCCCTTCATTTTGGCTTGTTCAATATGATGAATGGTGGAGCCATTCACTGAAACATAGGACAATGAAAGATTAGTGCTGGTAAGGTCAGTCTTGAACTTGTCCAACTGAAAGAGCCTTGGAGCCAGTCATGTCATGAAACCATGTAGATAGTGGAATTTACAGGTATGGATCTGAAAGGAGACGTCTGGGCTAGAGATAATTGGTTCTTACTTGAGAAAATGACAAATGAAGTTGCCTATATGGATAAGACCGCCTGGGAAAAGGACAGAGATAAGAGACCAGGACTTTCTGGAACTACATATAATTGCAGATGAAAGTGGATAAACCTACCAAAGAAACACAGAAGGATTGCCAGAAGAAAAACCAAGGCGACCTATTCCCATAGAAGCCAAAGCAAAATACCAAGAGAGGATATTCATCTTTATTCTCCTATATTTGCAATTTTTAAAATGATCTGTAAGTATAATAACATCATATTATTCTGACATTCTTCCCCTAGAATTAAATGCTAAAATTAACATTCATACTTTACATTCTCATAGGTGTACTTCAGGATCCTTCAGAAATAATGGCTCTTCCATATGTTCACTTAATTTCTCTATAGGTTTTAGTCATTAATATCTTCTAAACTAGGCATCTGCAAACTTTTCCTGCAAAGGGTCATACAGTAAATATTTTATATTTTGGGAGCCATCAGGTCTCTACCTCAATTTCCACTGTAGGAAGACATCATCCCTAGACAGTATACAAATCATGAATGCATCCATATTCAATGAAACTTTATTTACAAAACAAAAATAGAAATAATATTTTCATGCACAGTATTTTTCCATATTTCTGTTAGGTCAAAAATGCTTTGTTTCTAAACAGAATAAACTAAACAAAATAATATTGGATACAAACAAATTAAATGATAGGAAAATACAGATTTAATTAGAATGTATCTAGCTGCAGTATATATTAAGAGCAACAAAATAATATAAATGCAATTTTTCAATGAAGGAATAAGTCATATATGACAAACTATGAATCTATGCAAGAATTCATGATCCATGTAATAAAACTCTAGTCCCCCCCCCCCTTTTTTTTTTAGAAGTGTGAAGACATTCACATAAATACTTGTGAATAATTCTGCAGGGGAAAATCATAATATCAAAAGAATACCCCCAAAATAAAAATGCATTGTGCATTATTATAGTATTGTGTGGTGCTATCTAGAGGGTTAAGGAATCTCTGTAGTACAACACATCTAAAATTTAAAAATAAAAATGCATGGTTATATAATAATTTAAAAATACATTTTAGAAAGAATGTAAAAGTCTAAATATAGTAATATATCCTGTTTTGTCCCCATGCTGCAACAGGGTAAATACAGTGTTCATTTAAAAAACTAAACTGTCAGGGAGCTGCAGTAGACATACTTTCCCCTATTTAAAATCCTGTCAATTATATATAAAACAAACCTAAGAGAACTCTCAAGGGTGGAGAGAAGAAAGTAGACCAGCTTCAAAGCTCAGGACCCATGTGGTGATGAGTTCCCTGAGTCTTCTTTTTGCCTCATGGATCCCAGCCTTCCAGCTGAAGAAGCCAGCAACCTGGAAATACCAACAGTTGCAGACAATAATAAATCAACAAAAGCCTGCTCTCTCTAGCCAAAAGACCAGGAAACAGGTGGCCTAGCAAGACAGGAAACTTTTAGATAAGAACCGTTCTATTCCAGCCAAGCACCACAAAATGAAATGTAGCCCCACTCACATTCCAGTGAAAGTGGTATCAGAATAGGCTGAGTAGGCAGCCTGGACGTTCATCCCCACCACGTGGTAAGGAGTCCACTGCTCTCCACCCCTCCAGAGTATCAGTGGAGACTTTATAGGGAGCCTGTACTTCTCCCACTCCTGGTAGTAATGAGGCATCCATCCTTCTCCCTACTTGGGTAGTATCAGAGGAGGCCTATTGGATCTTCTGTGATAAGAAGCCACCTCCCTGTGGTTTCATTGGAGACCATAAGTGGAGCAGTAAGAAGGTACACCTGCCCCTCCCAGCAAAAGAGATATCTGCAGAGGCCTAGTGAGAAACAAGTAGTAACACCTACCGAGCAATAAAGAGGACTTCCCACCTGCTCGTGTCACAGAGACCAGTGGGGAACCTGGACTTCTACTCGCACCTGTCAGTAATGAGGAAGCACCATCCCTTCTGCCAGTGTAGTGTTGGAGGAAACAAGCTGTTGTGGATTTAATTGTGCCCCTTAAAAAGTTATGTTCAAGTCCTAAACACTAGTTTCATGAATGTGGTCCTATTTGGAAATAGAATCTTTAAGATATTATTAGTTAAGATGAGGCCAAACTAGACTAGGGTGGGTCCTAATGCAATACGACTGGTGTCATTATAAGGAGAGAACATTTGGACATATACAGACAGAGAAGACAGCCTTGTGATAGAGGCAGAGATTGAGTTATGCCACAATTTAAGAATGCAGTGGCTTGCTTACAAGCAACAAACAATATCCTACAGACTTCAAAGGAAGAATGGCACTGCCAACACCTTGATTCAGACATGTAGCTTCAGAACTGTGAAACAATAAATGACTGTTGCTCTAAGCCACCCAGTGATACTTTGTTACAGCAGTCCCAGGAAAATAAGACACCAACTAAAACAAAAGTTTAAATAAGACACTGTCTCATAGCATTATGCAAAAATGACAAGGTTTCGATTAAAAAAATCTCACACACCAAGAACCAGCACACAGTAAGAACCAAGAACTTAACAAGCTGAATAAAGAAAGACAATCAATAGATGCCATTACCTGAATGACAGAGATGTTGAAACTACCTGACAAAGATTTTAAAGAAGCCATAATAAAATACTTTATTGGGCAATTATGAATAGAACATATAAAGAAGAGCCAAATGACAATTTCAGAACTGTAAAACACAATAGCCAAAATAAAAACTCAGTGGATGGGCTTAACAGCAGAATGGAAGGAACAGAGGAAATAATCAGTGAACTGAAAGGTAGACCACTAGAAATTACCCCATCTGAAAACAGGGAGAAAATAGACTTGAAAAATTAAATTAACATAGCTGAGAGAAAATGCCAACCACAAAAGGTTACATATTTTATGATTTTATTTATGTAACATCCTTGAGAAGACAACATTATATAAACAGACCAGATTAGTGGTTGCCAAGTATAAGGGAAAGGTTAGAGAGGAGAGGAAGTAGGTAGGTGTGACTATAAGAGGACAACAAGATGAATCCTTGGGGTGATGTAAATGTTCTATATCTTGGTTGCATCAATGCCAATATCCTGGTTATGATATTGAATTGTAGTTTTCTAAGATGTTATCATTGAGGAGTATTGAGTGAAGGGTACACAGGAACTCTCAATTATTTCTGATAATTGCACATGAATCTTCAATTATTTTAAAATAAAATATTAATTAAAATTAAATGAAATGATCTCAATTTGCAGATGGCATGACCCTTGTGATGGTTTGGAGCTATGTGCCCAAGAAAAACATGTTCTTAAACTTAAGCCAATCCTGCAGATGTGAACCCATTATAAATAGGACATTTTGATAAGGCTACTTCAGTTAAGGTGTGGCCCAACTCTATCAGCATGGGTCAGTCCTATTATGGAGTCTGTTATGCGTGGAATGAAATTGAGATGAAGAGAAAGTCATGGGAAGCAAGAAACTCAAGGTCAAAGAAACCCAGAAGAGAAGTGAGAGGCCTGGAGAGACTGCTTTGTTCATTGCCGCGTGACAGAGAACCCCAGGACTAAGGATCACTGGCAGACAGCCCCAGAGCACCAGGCTTCAGGAACAAAGCATCATCTTGATGATGCCTTGATTTGGACTTCTCCTAGCCTGAAAACCGTGAACCAATAAAATACAATTGTTTAAGCCAACCCATTGCATGGTACTTGATTTGGCAACCAGGAAACTAAAAGAATCCATTAGAGAAAATCCCAAAGAATCCACAAGAAAACCACTAGACCTAATAAACAAATTCAGCAAAGTTGCAGGCTACGAGATTAACATGAAAAAAATCAGTTGTGTTTCTATTCAATAGCAATGAATAATCCAAAATGGAAACTTAAAAAAAATATCCATTACCTATAGCACCTAAAAAAATAAAATACCTAGGAAAAAATTAAGGAGGTGAAGGGCTTGTACAGTGAAAGTACAAAAGAAATTAAAAACCTTAATAAAGGTCAAGACATCCCACATCATGATAGGAAGACAATATTTTCAAGATGTCATTGTTACCCAAAGCAATCTACAATTTCAACACAATTCCTATCAAAATCCCAGCAGCATTTTTTTTTTTTTTTTGCAGAAATGGAAAAAACAACCCTCAAATTCGTGTGGAATCCCAAGGGGCCCTGAATAGTCAAATCAATATTGAATAGGAAGAATAAAGTTGGAGGTCTCACATTTCCCAACTTCAAAACATACTACAAAGCCACATAATGAAACAGTCTGGTACTAGCATAAAGACAGACATGAGGATGAAAGGAATGAAACTGAGAGTTCAAAAATAAACCCATATATCTCTGGCAAACTAATTTTTGACAGGGGCGCCAACTACATTGATCAGGGAAGATAATGGTCTCTTCAACAAATAGTACTGGGACAAGTGGATCTCCACTGGCAAAAGAATGACCCCAACCTCACACCATGTACAAAAATTCACTCTAGGGGGTGGATGTGGCTCAAATGGTTGGGCGTCCGTCTGCCATATGGAGGGACCTGGGTTCGATCCCCGGGACCTCCCGGTAAAATAAAAAAATATATATAGAAGGCGCATGGGCTGCCAGGCTCTGTGTGCTGCTGAGCTGTCGGGCCCCGGGAGCCATGCAGCAGGATGATGACATAACAGGGGAGAGACAAGACGAGATGCTCCGAAAGCTGCAGAAGCCAGGAGCCGAGGTGGCGCAGGCGGCAGAATAACTGTCTCCTGCATCGGAAGTCTCCAGGATCGAATCCTGGTGAAGACTGGAGGATGAGAAGAGATGGCAGGAAACAGACACAGAAAATTGCTCAGCGAATGGACACAAAACAGCAAATGGGGAAAGGGGTGTTGGTTAAAATGGATAAAATAAATAAATAAATCTTTAAAATAAAATTTAAAAAAATTCACTCTAAATGGAACAAGGATCTACATATAAGGGCTACAATCACAAAAGTATCAAAAGAAAACAGAGAGAGAAACCTTCATAACCTTGGATTTAGCAGTGATTTCTTAAATATAACACATAAACCATGAGCACTAAAAGGAAAAAATACAAACAATGGAATTCATCAAATTTAAAAATTCTGTACATCAGAGGACATTATCAAAAAAGTTAAAAGACAACTTAAGAATGGGATAAAATAAGTATAAATGATAAACATATTTCTGATAAGGGTTTAATATCAAGAATATATAAAGGACTTTCACAACTCAACAACAAAATTAAAAACAACCCATTTTTAAAAATGGGAAAAGTTATTAAATTTATTTGGAAGGATTAGATGCCCCAAATAGCCAGAACCATCTTGAAAAAGGAGAACAAAGCTGGGGGTTTCACATGTCCTTATTTTAAAGCTTATTACAAAGTTACAGTCATCAAAACAGCATAGAACTGGCATGAGGATAGACATATAGACCAATTGAATCAAATTGAGAATTCAGAAATAGATCATCACGCCTATGGCCAAATGATTTATGTCAAAGCTGCTAAGTCCACTCAATTGGGAAATTATTGTCTTTTCAACAAATGGTGCTGGGAGAACTGGATATTCATATGCAAAAGAATGAAAGATGACCACTATTTCGCATAATATACTAAAATTAACCCTAAATAGATCAAAGACTGAAACATAAGAAATAGAAATAAAAAGCTCCTAGAAGAAAATTTACAAAAGCATCTTCATGATCTTGTGTTAGACAATGGTTTCTTAGACTTTATATCCAAAGCACAAGCTACAAAAAAAAAAAAAAAAAAAAAGATAAAGATAAATGGGAAAAAAAAAAAGGTAAATGGGATCTCATCAAAATTAAAAACTTTTGTGCATTAAAGGACTTTGTCATGAAAGTGAAAAACAATCTATTCAATGGGAGAAAATATTTGAAAACCATATATCTGATATGAGTTTAATATGTAGAATAAATAAAGAAATCATACAACTCAACAATAAAAAAGACAACACAACTTAAAAATGGACAAAAGGCATGAATAGACATTTCCCCAAAGAGGATACACAAATGGCCAGAAAGCACATTAAAAATGCTCAACATCATTAGCTTCTAGGAAATGCAAATCAAAGCCACAAGAGATACCATTTCACACCCACTAGAAGGGCTACTATTAAAAAAGAAAAACAGAAAATTATAAGTTTTGGAAAGGATGTGGAGAAATTGGAACATTAATTCATTGCTGGTAGGAATGTAAAATGGTACAGCCACTGTGGAAGACAGTTTGGCATTTCCTCAGAAAGCTAAATACAGAATGAGCATATGACCTGGCAATCTCTATAGTAGGTATATACCCAAAAGAATTGAAACCAGGGACTAAACAGATATTTTCACACTGATATTCATAGCAGCATTATTCACAATTGCCAGAAGGTGGAAGCAACACCAGTGTCTATCAACAGAACTATGGATAAGGAAAATGTGGTATACACATACAATGGGATATTATTCAGCATTACAAAGGAATGAAGTTCTAGTTCATGTGACAACATGGATGAACCTTGAAGACATTATCTTGAGTGAAATAAGTCAGACACAAAAGGTCAAATATTGTATGATCTCACTGATGGGAAATAATTAGTATAAGTGAACTAATATAGTTAGAATCTAGAATATATCTTACCAGAGGCTGGGTTGGGAGTAGGGAATGTGGAATTAATGCTAAATTTGTGCAGAATTTTTTTCAGTTTATTGTAAAGTTTTGTAAATGGATGGTGGTCATGGTAGCACAACATTGCAAGTGTAATTAATCGCACTGAATATGTATGTGAATATGGTTAACGGGAAATTTTAGGTCATATATATGTTGCTAGAATAAAAATTTAAAGATAAAACATAGGATTGTACAACACAGTGAACCCTATTGTATATGATGAGCTATAGTTACTAGTACAATTATAAAAATGTTCTTTCATGAATTATAACAAATGTACCACACTAATGCAAGGTGTTAATAATGGGTTCACATATTGGAAATATACACCCTAATGTAAACTATGGACTATAGTTAACACTATAATTTTAATATTCTTTTATCAGTTGTAACAAAGGTACCAAACTATTGCAACATTTTAATAATAGCAGAGTTTATATGGATACACTGTATTTTTCACATGATTTTTCTTTGAACCTACAATTTCTCTTATTAAAAAAAGTTTTAATGGGAAAAGGACTTGACAAAACATTTCTCCAAGTAGGAGGTTGGGTATATGAGAGTCTCTAGTATTCTGTGTGTGTCTTTGTTGTGACCTAAAACTTCTTTGAAAATTAAATGAAAATTTGGGAGACACTGGGGAGGGAGAGAGGGAAGGTGCCATGGTACAGACTGGACACCCAATAATGCAGTGATAAAAGGAAAAAATAATAATAATTTTTTTTTATTTTTTTGTTTTTTCCCATTTTTTGAATGTCCCAATCCTTTAATTTTATTTTATTTTTAGGTTTTTTTTTTTTTGAGTTTCCATGTATTTTATCTCTTACATTGAAGCTTATCATTATTATTTCATTTTCCTATCAATTGTATTTGGCTATTATATGGGCTTCATCTTCAAGGAAGTTTTAGATTACAGAAGGGTTACAATGGGGGCAGCAGAGAATCATTGGTAGGGGGTGTCTGGGATGGGGGTTTCATGAGAGGAAGTTCACTTTGATATATGTGAAAGATATATAAAATTGTTCAAATGATCAAGGGGTAGGGCATGGTCACAGTAGGTAGACAATCACTCAGTAAATGAGGGAATACTGAATTCCCAGCCTGGAGAGCTCTGCCACATTCTCCAAAGGAGCAGCAACAGTCCCCCGAGTGCAGGGGCAGTGTCTGGCAAGGAGGATGGTCCACTGATGGGTTCTTGTTATTGATGACTAGCCTTACAAGTCTTTGCTCTTGTAATTGAAACTTAGCCTACTGTTATGGGGTGCCTAAGGGTTGCCACCTGAGAGCCTCCTTGTTGCTCAAATGTGGCCTCTCTCTAAGACAAACTCAGCATATGAATGTATTACCTTCCCCCCAGCATGGGACATGACTCCCGGGAATGAGCCTCCCTGGCAACAAGGGACTAATACCAAGTGCCAACTGGCAATACGACTGGAAAAAGACCTTGAATAAAAGGGGGAAAAGGTAAAGACAAATGAGTTTATGTGGCTAAGAGACTTCAAAAAGAGTCGGGAGGTCATCCCAGAGGTAACGCTTACACACACCTCAGTAGGAGCTCATAGAACACCAAAGTGGATATCACCCCACACAGAGGGGCTCCTGAGGGCTCTGGAGACACCCAGGTCCTATATAAGGGGGGATAGCTCCAGAGATTGATGCCCTATCAGTGTGCTCTACTTTGGAATCTGTGCTCCTGAGAGTGACAGAGTTGGACTCAAATAAGTCCTCCCTGCACATGGTCCATCAGTCCCTTCTATTCAAACTTATATGTGATGCTGGAGTTTGTAGGTGTACTTCCAGAGGCGGGAGGCTTTGGTCTGCCTATGTGCCAGCTGTGCCTGGAATCTTGGTGGAGCTGCAACTCCTACCCTACAGCTCAATGGACTCCCCCAAGTCACCTGGTGAGGAGACGATGATGGACAACGGCCATCCCAGGGAATGGAGAGAGCCTGTAGCTGCAGGCAGGATAATCCCATCCATCATATCCATGGGATATAAGCCCTCTCTCACTTGGAGGTGGAGTGGACATCACCATCCCAAACTCCTCAGGATTGGGGGAAGAGCTATGGACTAGAGTGGACTTAATGGTATTCTGTTGTAGACATATTGTGATTCAAGCAGTGGAAGAAATTACAATAGTGAGGTGGAGCCAGTGGCCACTGGACACTTTCAGGGCAGGGAAGGGAAAAGCAGTTGTAATACAGGGGCTTTTTCAGGACTTGGGAATTATCCTGAGTGACGTTACGATGACAGATATAGGCCATTTTACATCAGCATATACCATGCAGAACTGTGTGGGAGAGAGTGTGGTCTATAATGTGGACTACGGTCCATGCTTAAAGGCAAAGCCCCAGGTTGTTTATATCCATTGCAGGTGATGTGCCACACTAATGAAGGATGTTTATATGGGATGTTATGGGAGGTATGGAAGTGGGGAACATGGGAATCCCTTTAATTTTTGTGTAACATTTATATAATCTAAGCATCTTTTAAAATAAAATTTTTGTAAAAAGCACTTTAAAAAGATGCTAAAGATCATTGGTCATCAGGAAAATGCAAATCAAAATCACAATGAAAGAGAGTGGATGTGGTTCAGGCAATTGGGCGCCCACCTCTTACATGGGAGGTCCCTGGTTTGGTTCCCAGTGCCTCCTAAAGAAGACAAACAACAAGCAGACATCAAGCAAAAACAATAAGCAGATGAAAAAAACAACAAGCAGATGAGCAAAAACAACCAGCAGACAATGAAAAAGACAATGAGCAGACAACGAGCAGACAGCGAGGAAAAAAAAAAAAGCAGTGAGTGGATGTAGCTCAAGCAGTTGGGCACCCACCTCCCACATGGGAGGTCCTGGGTTCGGTTCCTGGTGCCTCCTAAAAGAAGAAACAAACAGACAACAAGCAGACAACGAGGGAAAAAAACAACGAGCAGACAATGAGCAAACAGGGAGCCATCATCTCAGCGGGGATGGGGATAATAATTATAAAATAAGCAGCTTAAAAAAAAAAAAAAAAAACACAATGAGATGCACTTCACACCCACTAATATAGCTATTAGTGGGAAAAAAAGGCAGAAAAAAACCCAAGTGTTGCTAAGTATATGAAGAAATTGAAACCATTATACATTGTTGATAGGATTGTAAAATGGTGCAGCCACTGTGGAAATCAGTTTTACAGTTCCTCAGAAAGTTGAAATACCGTGTGATCTGAAATCGCATTTCTTGGTATATACCTAAAAGAATTGAAAATAGGAACTCAAACAGATATTTGTACATCCAATGTTCTTAGCATTATACAACATAGTATCCATGGCAACCCAAGTATCCATCAACAGATAAATGGGTAAGCAAAATTTGGTATAGTGGTATATACACACAATGGAAATTAATTCAGGCATAAAAAGGAAAGAAGCTCTGATACATCTACAAAATGGATGAAACTTGAAGACTCATAATGAGTGAAATAAGCCAGACACAAAATATTGTATGATATTGCTTATATAAAATACCTGGAATATTCATAGAAATTCATAGAGACAGATGGCAGATTACAGTTTACAGGGCCTGGGGTTGGGTTGAGGTGGGGGGAATGGGGAGTTACTGATTAATGGGCTCAGAGTTTCTGTTGGAGGGGATGAAAATGGTTGGGTAAATGGATATTGTGTTGGTAGAACAATATTGTGAATATAATTAATACCACTGATTTGTACATTTGAAAGTTGTTTAAATGGCAAATTTTGAGTGTTAAATGTTACAATAGAAAGTTAATAAACAAACTGATCATGTCAGTTTGATTCACCTATTCCATGGCTTCTCATTGCTGGCAGAATGAAGCAAACATTCTCAGTTTTGACTGATCTACATTAGAATTTGAACAAATATATTTATTGTTAATAATAAAATGATAATCTATTATTGGAGTACTTAATATGATTGAGGTATTATTATTCTATTTTACTAATGAAGAAAATTAAACTTAGAGATAACTACTGCATATATTAAGTTAGCACAGCTCATTTTCCACGGATCCGTGACTGATATAAGCGTGTTCAATGAAAAGCAGAATCTGCGATTTTAACACTGTGAAAATGTGCAAAGACATTGGTTTGAAAAATCAGGATGTGAACTTTCCAAGATTAAAACATTATTTCTTTGTGGAATAATGGATATCACAGACCAAATATTCTATATTCATCTTCCCTTTGCTACAGTGTACCTCAGCAAAAATAGTTTTTTTCAACATTATATTGTAAAAAATTGTACAAAAAGAGACTTGATTCTGCATCTAAAATTGAACTTGGATTAGTAATACTACTCCTGATATTAGGTGAACTAATGCTATATATAGCATTATATATATAATTATAGCTATATATAATGCTATATATAATGCCGTAATTATATAATACTATATAGATATAGATATAGATATATATACACAAACACACACATGCACACACATATACACAATACAGTTCCCTCTTGAGTTTTGTATGTCATCTTTTTTCTCACAATATACCTTCTTGATTCTTAAGAAAATAAAAAATATTGCAAATTTGAGAAATGTTTCATGGTCAAATATTGAGTTTGGGTAATGCTGAACTCCTAAATTCTAAATTCCTAAATTAGGAACTTGATCTGTTTTGCCCACCCCTGAATCTCCAGCACCTAGCACAGCACCTGGAATTTATAGGCGCTTCGTAAATAAAATTTGAAAGAGTCAATAGAAAACCAAAACCTCATTCTTGAGTAAACCTTTTTTTTTTTCCTACACTCCATGGCATATCATCAAATATTTCTTTCCTAGTCACAAAGGTATGGCACTATAAGGTTCTTTCCTATTTATCAAAAATGGTCCCCAAATTATGGTATCTTCAGAAATTACTTCTCCCAACTTAATTTAGGGAAAAGTATGTTTTCCCCCCAGAGCCCTTTCACTGATCTGCACCTTTTGAATAGGAATTCTAGGCAAAACTATTAATTAAAGGCAGCTGATAGATTACACTTGAGCTCCATGAAAAATACAAAAATCAACCACCAATAATTAACAGCTTCACATGTGCTTTGTAGTAACCATTTTGAGTCTCATCTAATTGTATCTAAACCCACATCAGTAGGTGTCCCAAGCCTTTGCCTAATGAAAGAGTTTATCTGAAATCCATCAAAATGGACTGAGAGTTTTTTCTTTTTTCTTTCTCATCACTCCAGGGCATTTTCATCCTTTCCCTTTTTAAGAAATGACATTTTTCTTTATTCTTATTTAATGTTTGCCAAAAGGAGGGCCATTAGCTACAATGGACAATAGCAGAAACTAAGACCAAAACAAAGTGCTTAACAAATATTAGGTGATATATTGACTTATTCCAGTCTTAATTATTCTGCACCTAACTATAGAAAACCTTCCAGGTTTTCTTGAAGCTTTAACTCTTTATTTTCTATGGTCGAAAAGATTTCATTTAGATGTGACATATACCTTCTTGATTCTTAAGAAAATAAAAAATATTGCAAATTTGAGAAATGTTTCATGGTCAAATATTGAGTTTGGGTAATGCTGAACTCCTAAATTCTAAATTCCTAAATTAGGAACTTGATCTGTTTTGCCCACCCCTGAATCTGTGAAAATTCAGTAACATTTTACGTTTCTATTTTAATATTTTTTAAATTTAATAACTTTTTATTTAATATTTTAATAAATATGTAATAGATTCTACAATAGGGAAAATGGACATACTGTTTGCCTGGAATTGGGAAAAACTAATTTAGGAAGATCACATAATTGAGGAAACAGGCCATAATCCAATTTTTAGATAGAAAATTTTAATCTTATAATTATTTTCATTCAATTATTGCTTGAATATTTGCTACTATTGTGTGGGTATTGAGACCATAATAGTAACTCAGAATACAACCCAAGGGTTTTAGGGAATTCTTCTTTACTCCATGGTGAATGTTAAAGTTACAAAAACAAAACAAAAAATACATCATACAATAAATCACATAATATCATATTACTTACTTCGTTGTGCCAATACATTTTGGGATATTGAGAGCTAAGCATTTAGAAGTACAATTTTTATATGTCTAAATATCTCAAAATTTATAATTTGATTATATAACAGATGGAGTCCATTTTTTTTTTTTAATTGCAGATAAATTTGTTTTGTTTCTCCCAGTGGAAATTTTTGAGTATTTAATTAAAGGCCTCATTGCCCCATCATTAAATTCAAAGAAGCATATCTAATGTGAACACTTAAATGTAATGTCACTCATTAGTCTTTAATGAAGAGAAACTTATTCTTTCTCTAAAGAACAGCTGTAAAAATAGTATCTGTCACCTACAAAATTATATATTCCCAGGATTATTAATATGCATTTAATGACTTTGAAATATGCCTTTGCAATAGTTACTATGCATGTTTCTTGCTTTTTGTCTTCATCTGTAAAAAGAGGTTAATTGAAGTCAGAGAGCCTGCATTTCTCTCACACTCCAGGACACCAGGGTGAAGCAACGTTCAATTTTCCCAGATGCTAGTAATAGACGTAGCAGGAAGCCGTTTGGCTTTCTATACTACACGTTCTCTTATTTGTCCTTTACCATGATAGCTGTTTTCATAATGCCTTAGCCATAAAATCTGTCATTAGACAGTTAAAATTCATCTGGAGCTCTTTTTCCTAGAGTCTAGTCAACAAGAAAATTGATTTTAATGTCTGTGCCATCTCCTGACTCTGCAAGCTAGAACTGAGAATAAAGGGAGGTGGCTGGCAGTTGTTACACTAGTGTCACATGGCCAACATCATCACCATCAACATCGTCATCACAATCACTTATAACACTGCCATTCTTTAAAAATGTATTTAGACTTGTTATATAGTGACTTCTTACTGTCTTTGTATTTGACCACTGGACCATGTTAGCACTCTCAAATCTTGTTTTTTCTTTCTTTCTTTTCTTAAGGACAAATGAAAAGCTAATGGTTTCTGCTGATACTCAGTAAAATATCCTGACAAATTTTTTAAAAAGCAATTATCCAGACTTATCCAAATATCCATGTTTGGCATTGGTAAACTAAGCAGCTCTCTTTTTGATTGAGCTTGTTAAATTTCTCAAGGAGGAATAGTATCACAAAGGTAGAGCTTTGCTGTGTTCTCGTGTATATTACTACCTAATTAAAACACAATTCATTATAAAGTGAAGTGCAGTATTAAGTGCCTCCTTAAAATTCATCCAACATTTTTTAATTACAGAGGCATCCAAAATATTTCATTGTAGACACATTTGCATACATACTGGCTCCATGGCATATAAATCCAAGAATGACGATATAGTACTCTTCTATTTACTTATTCATCCAAAAATATTTTTAGTGTCTTTTGTGCCAGACATAGTGCTATGTGCTGGAGATACAATAGTGTAGGATTTCAGATTTGTGTATATAAATGCATACATTTCACAAGTACATACGTGTTTTGTTCTATATTGAGAAAGTGTTCTTCATTTTCTAAACACTACATACTTTTTTTCTTATAACAGGAATGTGAACTAAAATAACAAACAAAATTATGTTACTTCTGGAGCTTCTACCAACATTCAATAATAGGGCGGCCAAGATGGCGTTAGTGTAGGAGGGCGCACACTGCAAGCTCCCAGAGCAAGGCGGATTGGGGACGGGGTCCTGCCCGGGGGTCTGTGCTGTGCACGCGTGGAGTGAGAGGCTTGGGACATCTATCTGCGCGGATCGGCGGCGTGGACCGAACGGTGGAGATTCGTGAGTTTTGAGGCTGCCGGTGGAGGTTGGCACAGGCGGCTGAGCCCCGCGGTTAGGGAAAAAATAAATAAAACGGCCATTTGGAGCCGCGGGCGGGGCGAAAAAGTTTTATTTTCTGGGGAGCTGGCTGCCTGGCGCCCCTTGGACCTTGTGTGAACAGAGCAAACGAGCTAATCAGCACCCGGTGAACCGGAGGGGGGATTTTGGTCGGGCAACGCAGCTGATTTCCCTAGCCACCCAGGGATAAGACCCGGGCCGCTGTGGAGCCAGGAGGAAGGGACACTTCCCAAAAAAGGGAGGGTTCGGTTGGAAGACAGGGAAGGGTATTTTATATTTTTAGACATTGATCTGACTGCCTGCACCGCCCCATTGCTTTGGGGAGCAGATAAGCCGATCTGAAGCAGCATCAGGCTGAGAGCAGACACGAATCTGCACTCAAACTGATTTACTGAGCAGCCCGGTGATGCTGGAGCTCGGCGCCAGAAGGGGCGGAATCCGCTGTCTTTAGCACTCCTCACTGACTAACATCAGAGCTTCAGCTAACCTGGGGAGTCCGGAAAGTGGGAAGAGCTTGATTAATTTCCACGGGCCCAGCTAGGGTTCCTTCCGTAAGGGGGTTAGTCTAGAGGAGGAATTATTTTGGGTCCTGCATTTGGCTAAAAAAAAAAAAAAAAAAAAAGGTGAGGTCACCTCAACAAATGAAAAATAAATTCTTTTTAATTTAGTTTAATAGCTAAAAGCTGCTTCAGGACCTGCATATAGAACCCTTTGGGGAAATTCATTGATAAACACAAGTAGGCAGGAAGGATCCACGTGGAACCTAGGGGAATCATTGACCCCCCTTAGCTCTGTTTGACTGCTTGCCTGTGTGGATCTTTGGATTCTCTCTGTTACTTTCTGGTCTATTGCTATTATTCCCGTTTTCCTCCCCCCTTCCTTTTTCCTTCTATTTTTTTTTTTTTTAAATAGGAGCTGCCAGCTGGTCGCTTATTTGCTGGGCTTCTTATTCAGTAATTTCTCACTCGCTGTATATATTGATTCTGTATTACAAACTATCGCTTATCCTTCCTGCATCTTTCTGCCTTCTGTTTTCTGTTGTGGCTCTTAGAGACAGCATTTTTTCATAGGCCCACAACTTAAGGGTGTCAATTTCTATCCCAACTATTTTGTTTTCTTCTTCTTCTTTTTTCTTTTTTTTTTTTTATTAGTATTAACTTTTTCCTTTCAGACCTTTCTCTACTATTTCTCTCCCTCCTCATAATTCTAGCCTTCTAAATCACTATTTATATATATATTCCTCCATTTGTTTTCCCAGTCCATTGTAGGAACTCCATATTTTTTCCTAGTACTCTACACTGCCTACACAAGTTAAATATTCATCTCATTAAGTCTCATTTTGCCCCTCTTCTAACTTTTATCAATATTTCTATTATCCTTCTGCCTTCCTTACATCTTTTGATTCCTCCGGCCCTAACCTTTTGCCTTCAAGGGAACATAGAAAGAAGCTAGGAAATAAAATAGGAAGAAAAACTGCCAAAGAGAAAACTTAACTCACACGCAGAACCAACAGCTAAATAAAATTCTAGAGTACAGAGAAAAGCTAATCAACTGAACAAACCCATCAAGATAATATGATGACCAGAGGGCAACAGAAAAATACAAATGACTCTGAGAAACTGGAAAACATGGACCAGTCCAGTGCACAAAATAAAAACCAGGAAGCAATGCAGTACATCGAACAACTAATCAAAGCTATCCAAACAAATATCATGGACCAACTTAAAGAACTGAAGGAAGAGATTAAGGATATAAAGAAGACACTGGGAGAACATACTGAAGAAATAGCTAACACACCTAAAAAGGTAATGGATATGATGGCGAACAAAGACACAAGTCAAGAAATGAAAAAGACGCTGGACTCACATGGCAGCAGAATTGAACAGGCAGAGGAAAGAATTAGTGATATGGAAGATAATACAGTTGAAATCAAAGAGATTGTAGAAAAGATAGACAAAAAGATAGAAAAAATCCAGTATGGTCTCAGGGAATTAACCCATAATGCAAGACGCACAAACATACACATTATGGGCATCCCAGAAGGAGAAGAGAAGGGAAAGGGAACAGAAGGAGTGTTGAAGGAAGTTATGGCTGAAAACTTCCCAACTCTATTGAGAGAGATGGATGTGCAGATCCAAGAAGCACAGCGCACCCCAAATAGTATAAATCCCAACAGGCCAACTCCAAGACATATACTTGTCAAATTGTCCAATGCTCAAGACAAAGAGAAAATACTCAAGGCAGCAAGAGAAAAGAGAACCATCACATACAAGGGAAGCACAATAAGATTAAGTGCTGATTTCTCAGCTGAAACCATGGAGGCAAGAAGACAGTGGTATGACATAGTCAAAACACTAAAAGAAAAAAACTTCCAGCCACGAATTCTCTATCCAGCAAAATTGGCATTCAAAAATGATGGAGAGTTCAAAATATTCACAGATAAACAGCAATTAAGAGAGTATGTCAAGAAGAAACCAGCACTTCAAGAAATACTAAAGGAATCTCTACAAATTGAAAGGAAAAAACAAAGGAGAGAGAGTTGGAGGAGAGTTTAAAAACAACTGAAAACTCAAAAAGAGAAACAAAACAACATATGACATACATTAACCCAAAGAAAAAATGACTGAAGTAAGAAATTCGTTACGAGTAATAACACTGAATGTTAATGGATTAAATTCACCAATCAAAAGACACAGATTGGCAGAATGGATAAGAAAATATGATCCATCTATATGCTGTCTACAAGAAACCCACCTTCGGCCGAGGGATTCAAGGAGGCTGAAAGTGAATGGCTGGAAAACCATTTTACAAGCTAACAATAGCCAAAAAAGGGCAGGAGTAGCTATTCTAATATCAAACAAAATAGACTTTAAATGCAAAACTATTGTAAGAGACAAAGATGGACACTACATATTAGTAAAAGGAGTAATCTCTCAAGAAGAGAGAACAATCATCAACATTTACGCACCTAATCGAGGTGCCTCAAAATACGTGCGGCAAACTCTGGAAAAACTAAGAGGAGAAATAAATTCCTCTACAATTGTAGCAGGGGACTTCAACACACCACTATCATCATTAGACAGAACATCTAGGCAGAGAATTAATAAAGAAACTAAGGCACTCAACAATACATTAGAAAATTTGGACTTAATAGAAATATACAGAACACTACACCCAAATAGAGCGGGATTTACATTCTTCTCCAGTGCACATGGAACATACTCCAAAATAGACCACATGCTAGGCCACAAAACAACACTCAATGAATTCAGAAAGATTGAGATTATACAAAGTAATTTCTCTGACCACAACGGAATGAAGTTGGAAGTCAATAAGGGCCAGAGAAAGAGGTTAGGCACAAGGATATGGAAGTTAAACAACACACTCTTAGACAAACAGTGGGTCAAAGAGGAAATTTCAAAAGAAATCAGTAACTACCTTGAAACTAATGAATACAACAACACAACATATCAAAACCTATGGGATGCAGCGAAAGCAGTCCTGAGAGGGAAGTTCATAGCCATAAATTCATATATTAAAAAAGAAGAAAGAGCAAAAATTGAAGACTTAACTGCATACTTGGAGGAATTGGAAAAACAACAACAAACTAAACCTAAAGGAAGTAGAAAGCAGGAAATAACCAAGATTAGAGCAGAACTAAATGAAATAGAGAATAAGAAAGCACTGGAAACAATAAACAAAACCAAAAGCTGGTTCTTCGAGAATATCAATAAAATTGACAAACCCTTAGCCAGACTAACAAAGAAAAAGAGAGAACCGATGCAAATACATAAAATAAGGGATGAGCAAGGTGATATCACTACTGACCTCACAGAAATAAAGAGTATCATAAGAGGATACTTTGAAAAATTATATGCCAACAAGAATGACAATTTAGAGGAAATGGACAAGTTTCTAGAAACCCACAAACAGCCAACATTGATGAAAGAAGAAATAGATGAACTCAACAGCCCAATTACAAGTAAAGAGATAGACTCAGTCATTAAAATACCTCCCTACTAAGAAGAGTCCAGGACCAGATGGCTTCACAGCTGAATTCTACCAAACATTCCGGAAAGAGCTAACACCAATTCTACTTAAGCTCTTCCAAAAAATAGAAGTAGAAGGAATACTACCTAACTCATTCTATGATGCCAACATTACCCTAATACCAAAACCAAATAAAGATACCACAAGAAAGGAAAATTACAGACCAATTTCTCTAATGAACCTAGATGCTAAAATCCTTAACAAAATACTTGCTAATCGCATTCAACAACATATCAAAAGGATTATACACCATGACCAAGTGGGTTTCATCCCAGGTATGCAAGGATGGTTCAATATAAGAAAATCAATCAATGTAATACACCACATAAACAAACTGAAAGAAAAAAATCACATGATCATCTCTATAGATGCCGAAAAAGCATTCAACAAAATACAGCACTCTTTCCTCATAAAAACACTATAAAAGATAGGAATAGATGGAAACTTTCTGAAAATGATAAAGGGTATATATGAAAAACCCAAAGCTAACATCATTTTCAACGGTGAAATCCTAAAAGCCTTCCCTCTGAGATCGGGAACCAGACAAGGATGCCCACTATCACCACTCCTATTTAACATTGTCTTAGAAGTACTTGCACGAGCACTGAGACAAGAAAAGGACATAAAAGGCATCCAGATTGGAAAAGAAGAAGTAAAAATTTCATTATTTGCAGATGACATGATCCTATACATAGAAAGCCCTGAGAAGTCGACAACAAGGCTTCTAGAACTTATAAAGGAGTTCAGTAATATTGCAGGCTATAAGATCAACGCTCAAAAATCAGTAGCATTCTGTACACCAATAACCAGCAAACTGAGGAGGAAATCAGGAAAAAAATACCATTTACAATAGTAAACAAAAGAATCAAATACCTAGGAATAAATTTAACTAAAGATGTAAAGGACTTATATACAGAAAACTACACAACACTGTTAAAGGAAATCAAAGACGACTTAAATAAATGGAAAAATATTCCCTGTTCATGGATGGGAAGACTAAACATCATCAAGATGTCTATCCTACCCAAACTAATCTACAGATTTAATGCAATCCCAACAAAAGTCAACACTATATTTTTTAAGGAACTGGAAAAACTAACCACAAAATATATTTGGAGAGGCAAGAGGCCCCGAATTGCCAAAGATATATTGAAAAAGAAAAATGAAGTTGGAGGTATCACATTACCTGACTTTAAAACATACTACAAAACTACAGTGATCAAAACTGTGTGGTATTGGCACAAGGATAGACCT
>JAKSZT010053825.1:62483-108634 GCA_026826555.1 Tolypeutes matacus | reverse complement strand
CTTGCTATCAGGGAAATGCAAATCAAAACTACAATGAGATACCATCTTACACCCATCAGAATGGCAGCTATTAAAAAAACAGGAGACACTAAATGTTGGAGAGGATGTGGAGGAATAGGAACCCTCATCCACTGCTGGTGGGACTGCGGTATGGTCCAGCCACTGTGGAGGACAGTTTGGCGGTTCCTCAGAAAACTAGCAATAGATCTTCCGTGTGATCCAGCAATTCCACTGCTGGGTATATACCCAGAAGAACTGAAAACAAAAATACAAACAGATATATGCACACCAATGTTCATAGCGGCATTGTTCACCATTGCCAAAAGTTGGAATCAGCCCCGGTGCCCATCAACAGACGAATGGATAAGCAAAATGTGGTACATACATACAATGGAATATTACTCAGCTGTAAGAAGGAACAAAGTGCTAACACATGGAATAACGTGGATGAATCTTGAAGACCTTATGTTGAGTGAAGCAAGCCAGGCACTGAAGGATGAACAGTATATGACCTCACTGATCTGAACTGAGGAAAGTGAGCAGTCTCTGAGAACCATTGTCTTAAAGATAGGTTAACAAAGGAGAGTAAGAGAAGAGCAGGCTTTGAGCCATCACCCATATGGACATAATCTATGGTAAAGGGATAGAGTGTGGTTGCATGTTGGGGGATGGGGCAGATGAGTGGTGGTGTTCCTGGGTTTGTTGGTGCAGCAGCACTGGGGGGTGGGTGGATTAGGAAGGGCTGGTTCAAATCCCCAGGACATGTAAATGTGAATCTTGACATTCCATAGGTTGGGAGAGGTGGGTATCATGGGCCCTGGGGGGCTGGGGAGAAGGGAACAGTCAAGATCTAATGGGTTGTTTGGTGGTCATGAGGAAGGTTTTTCATTACCTTACAGTAATGGACACAGGACATGGTAAATATCATCAAAATTATTAAACTGTATCATCTAAATTGTAAACTATACTGTAAATCACTGACAATGTTTAGTTGCTATATTTTGCTATCTGCATAACAGTTATAACAATGCTAACAACAAAAAAAAAGGGGGGGTTAATATGGGGTGGGGAAGGGGGAGTGGTTTGGTATCTGGGAGTCTCCGGCACTCCGTGTGTGACTTTGCTGTGACCTAAAACTTCTTTGAAAATTAAATGAAAAATTGGGAGACAATGGGGATTGAGAGGAGGAAGGTGTCATGGCACACCAGACATCCGATAACACAGTGATAAAGGGAAGGAAAAAAGGGAAAAAAGAAAAGAGAAAGGGGAAAAAAATGAATATATTTATATATATATATTTAAAGGCATTTCCTTTGCTTTTTTGCCCATTTTTTGAATGTCCCAATCCACTAATTATATTTTATTTTGTTTTGTTCCTTGTTTGATTATTTGTTTTTTTTTTCCTTCTCTCTCTCTCTCTTTTTTTTTTTCCCCCTGAGTTTCCTTATGTTTGTCTCTTGCATGTACGCTTATCACACTTGTTTCTTTTTCCTAGTAAGTGTATTTGATTATTTTATGGACTAAATGTTCATGGAGGATTTGGATCACAGAAGGGTTACAATGGGTACTGCAGGGGATTATTGGGGGGGTGTCTGGGGGGGTTTCGTGGGGATTGGTTCATCCGAATATACATGAAAGATATCCAAAATCATTCAAAGGATCGGGGGATGGGGCGTGGTCACGATGGGTGGATAATCACACAATAAATGAGGGAATCTGAATTCCTAGCCTGGAGAGCTCTGCCACAATCTCCAAGGGAGCAGCAATAGTCCTCTGAGTGTAGGGACAGTGCCTGTCAAAATAGGATGACCCACTGATGTTTTTTGTTTGTTTGTTTGTTTGTTTTATTGATGACTACCCTTGTGAGTCTTTGCTCTTGTAAATGAGACTTAGCCTGCAGTTGTGGGGTGCCTAAGGGTTGCCACCTGAGAGCCTCCTTGTTGCTCAAATGTGGCCTCTCTCTAAGCCAAACTCAGCATATGATTGCATTACCTTCCCCCCAACGTGGGACATGACTCCCGGGGATGAGCCTCCCTGGCAATGAGGGATTAATACCAAGTGCCAACTGGCAGCTTTGCACAGTGGCAGTATCATAGCCAATGAGGTTTATCCGAGGCACGATTATTGCTAATTGAAAACTTTTCCCAAGTGCCAACTGGCAACACAACTGGACAAAGACCTTGAATAAAAGGGGGAAAAGGTAAAGACAAATGAGTTCAAGTGGCTAAGAGACTTCAAAGAGAGTCGGGAGGTCATCCCAGAGGTAACTCTTACGCACACCTCAGTAGGAGCTCATAGAACATCTAAGTGCCTATCACCCCACTCAGTGGGGTTCCTGAGAGCTCCGGAGACACCCTGGTCCTATATAAGGGGGGATAGCCCCAGAGACTGATGCCTTATCAGTGGGTTCTATTTTGGAATCTGTGCTCCTGAGAGTGACAGAATTAGACTCAAATAAGTCCTCCCTGCACATGGTTCACCAGTCTTTTCTATTCAAACCTATATGCGATGCTGGAGTTTTTAGGTATACTTCCAGAGACTGGAGCCTCCCGCCTACCTATGTGCCAGGTGTGCATGAAATCTAGGTGGAGCTGCAACTCCTACCCTACAGCTCAATGGACTCATCCAAGTCACCTGGTGAGGAGACAACGATGGGAAATGGCCATCCCAGGGAATGGAGAGTGTCTGCATCTGCAGGCAGGATCATCCCACCCACCATATCAATGGGATATAAGCCCTCTCTCACTTGGAGTTGGAGTGGACATCACCATCCCAGTCCCCTCAGGATAGGGGGAAGAACTATGGACTAGAGTGGACTTGATGGTATTCTCTTGTTCACATATGGTGATTCTAGCAATGCAAGAAATTATAACAATGAGGTGGAGCCAGTGGCCACTTGACACTTTTGGGGTAGGGAGGGGACGAGCAGTTGAAATACAGTGGCTTCTTTGGGAGTTGGAGGTTGTCCTGAGTACTGATGTGGCTACAGATGTAGGCCATTTTAAATCAGCACACACCACTCAGAACTGAGTGGGAGAGAGTGTGGTCTACAGTGTGAACTGTGGTCAATGGTCGGTGGCAAGGCCCCAGGATGTGTAAGTTCATTGATGGTGGTGGGCCACACTGTGGGAGATGTTTGTGTGGGATGTGCTGGGAGGTGTGGGAGGTGGGCAACATGGGAATCCCAGTGGGTTCCGTGTAATATTTTGGGTAATCTAAGCACCTCTTAAAATATATGTATATATATATATATAAACAACATTTTTGTAAGCAAATACACATATATGCATATATATTTTTATATCATTTTGCAAATGTTTGTATGTATTGTGAGAATTTTGATTTTTACCCATAATAAAAAAAAAAAGAAAAAAAAAAAACATTCAATAATAAGTTACGTCGTGTGTGTGTTATATGTCTTTTATAATCCAATTACTCCACCACATTGCAAAAGGCTATACCCTGGAGGGGGCGGGGGGCCAAGTACAAGTGATTGGTTGATTGAATAAAGGGGGTAAGATGAATTCCCTTCATTTTTAAAGTAATGTGGGTGATTAAGTTTTTCTTAAAGCCATGTGAGCATGTAAAATATTTTAAATAATGCAAAACATTAATGTGACTATTCTAATTTAATAAATATTTTTAAAATGTGTCCTCTAATGCAGGGCTAATTAGCATGTCTTACTGCATCATCCTTGAAGCCTTTCTTTCAGCTTTACTCTCTCTTCCCTGCCTCCCTAGCCTCACCCCAGCCACATCAAACATCCTAATATCTAGAAAATATGCATTCATCTTTCAAGGCTCTGCTAAAAAATGTCCTTTCCCTGTGAAACTTCTCCTGATGCTTTTCCCCTGAACAATTGACTGATCCCTATTTTGTTTCCCCCATTGCATCTTGTTTTCATTTATATCAAAATGATGCTATTGTTTCATTGCATTTATTTGTTTATAAGTATAACATATATAAAAAGCAAGGTAGCATTGTGGTACTGCCTCAAAACATAATCCCACCTGTAAAAAGGATTAAATTAATTCTCTTTTATACTCAGATTTCTAGGAAAATGCCAGAAGCAAAATTGCATTTCTAAAATACATAAAACTTTTTAAAAATCTGTTCGCCTCACCTTTGCAATATTCAATATTTTGCAAGCAGTACTGACAATGTCAAAGAATTGTCTTCATCAGAAATCAAATAAGTAAGAGATTCTAGGCTCTTAATGATAACAAGAATATAGTTGAAGTGATTTACCATGGGATTTCAGGATAGGAAGGTGGTTGGCAGATGAAACAAGAAGAATATAATGGGTTTGTATGGTGAATAAAAAAGTTGTTGACAGGAAGAATACAATCAATTTGTATGGGTTGAAGACCAGAATCTGTACCATCACTTATGAGTCAAGGCTCTTTGTTTGCAAATGGCAGCATTCTAATTCAAACTGACTTGGGCTGTGTCCATATTATGTCTAGAGACAGTCTTCGGGCATAGCTGGACCAAGATGTTCAAAGTATGTTTCAAGAATTATGTGCTGGTTTCACTCTCAGCAAAGCCTTTTCTAAGTGTTAGCCCCTACAACTAGATGCCTATATTCAACCAATTTAACAATCTCAGTAGAAAGAGAGCCTCTTTCCCAACAGTCCCATCAAAAGTTGCCGGATTTGTCCATTTTACCTACACTTGGAATACCCAAATGAGGACTCTGGCTACGATTGGGTCATATGAGTATCTAGGAAGTGGGGATTCAATCAGAGAAGAGGAAGAGTTCCTCAAAGAGAAACCAAGACACTGTTACCAGAAGGAGGGAGAAACGGAGGCTGGTCAGGCAAAGCAACAAATGTGCACTGTACTTCATATGAAATCAAATATGCTGTAGACAGAGGTTCTGGTTTTACAAATACTTTCATGCCAAAATACCAAATGGAGCCCATAAGAGGAAAGGACACACATTCAGTCATCTGCAGAACCTTTTCACATTTCTAATTTTCAGAATTTCAGTTTCCCTTCAGTTACATTTTCATATCAATAGCATGAATTATATCTTTTGAAGCTTTAGTTGCCCTACTGTACTTACTAAAAAGAGCAGATAACTCATATGAAATACTTTCTCTTTCACTATCTTTCTGTACTCTATATCTCTATATGAATATAGATCATATATATGATATATTTCAGTTCTTCTCAGAGTGCCCATTAAGGACAGTGAGTATATATGTCACCACTTCCAACAGCGCAATAAATTTATTGAACTTTCCACTTGGACTATTTCTTTTCCATCTCCTACTTCCTCAGTGCCCTTCACAGAATGAATGTGCACATACATAGAATTTTTGCATGTGTAAACATTCCCCAGACACCTCTTAGTTGTGCCAATTGCTCTCTATGTGTATGCATTTCCTCTTCATCTGGTCTCCTCTTTCATTTGTCTCCAAACTCCCTCTCCACTTGTGCTCTTTTCTCCAAGCTTAGAGATCATCTTAAGCCTTCCGCCTTTAAATGGTCTCCAATTCAGCCCTGCATCTCCAGAAATTCACCGTTTTCTCTTTCTTATTCTCCTTACCACCAAACATCTTGAGAGACAGCATGCTCTCAGAATCTGTTTCCCCTTTCATTTGTAAACTCTGCCTTGCAGTCCAGGTTTTGGGCCCACCATTCTATTGACGCTGCAGTCTTGTTAACTCTGGTTGCAAATAACCCAAGTATGATGCCTTCCTCTCTGTAATAATGTTGTATGGTAATAACAACAACAACTAATATTAATGTAATATAGGTGCCAAGCACGATGCTAAATTATTTTACAGGAATTATCTCAATTATTTCATTCAACGTCCCTAAGAAGTAGGCTCCAATTTTAATCTCCACGGAAAAAATGATGCTCAGAAATTTGAAGTAAATTGCCAAAGAATGGCAGAGCCAGGCTCAACCCCAAGTCTCTTTTTCACTGTACACTGTTCCTATGTTTCCTCTCACTTAATTCACTCCTAATAGCCACCTTCCAATCAGCTCTCTGGTTCCAACCTTCTAAAGAGGCGACAATCTTGGAAATTATCCTTGATAACAATTCACCAAGTATCATGCTTCCTCTCTGTCCTCAACTGCCTACTTTTGTAATAATAACAATAATGACAAATTGTATCAATCAGTGGAGACTAATAACTGCTGTTAGATGCCCACCTCCCTGTTGGACCATTATGCTTGTTGTGCAGAGACCATTTTGTACAAAAATGTTTATCTAGCCCCAAGTGTGGTGTCACGTACATAGTAGAGTCTCATTTAATGCCTGCTAAAGAAGAAAGTGAATAGAAGCCTGTTTATAGCCACTATCATACAGCATTATAAGTTCTTAATACATCATGGTTGGATATTTGTAAACACTTCTCAGTCGTAGCACTAATTCTGGTTCTTCCCCTCACCTTCTACACAGTTAATCAGGTATAGGTATGAAGATGCTTATTCTACAGATAAGTCAACTTATATTTAAAAATAATTCAAACTTTGTGATACCTTTCCTCCACTGTTCTACTAAGATTAAAGCAACATTTTAGGAAATCCTATTAAAAAAATGATACAGGATTAAATGAGAGGGGGGATATATTCCTAGCACCTACTGTACTTTAAAAATGATACCTAGCTCACACTCTCTTGGGTAACGAACATCAATAAGATTCGAATATGCCTTAAAACTTGAAGTCATTTTGTTCATGTCAGATATGTGACATATTACTCAAGATCTAACTGGTGTACCAGTCTCTCTTACTCAGTGATTTACTGTATAAGTAAATCACTTAGGAGCTTTATCTTGCTGTCTCCTTAAAACGCACTGCAAGTCTTAACACTCAGAAGAAAGCACCCTGTAATTTGAGCTGCCATGCTTTCCATTAATCCAAAGTTACCTTGATCTTGCTCAGATTCATAGGTCAAATGGAAGTAAAGAACAGCAAAAGAAGTAAAGGAGTCAGAAAGAGTTTCACACTGAATTAACTTCTGAGATATTTTGCGGGTTTTGTTTTTTGGAGTATTGAAGTCCTAACAGTCAAATTCCTTTCTACCCAGAGCTCATGGAACTGTAAGACCCTGGACAAGCACTGATTCCATTTTAATGGTGCCACACTGTTATGCCCCATGTTCCCCAGGTAGCTTCTATATTAAAATTCATATTTGCTTCTGACTAGAAAGAAAAAAAATGCATGTAAAAGGGAACTTTAAGTTATGATGCAAAACTAGAGCTGAATCTCAAGGATGTGCAGTTTAATTGAAGTGTACATTCTCACCCTAGATGGGTCAAGTCCACTTTGTGTAGAACTATCATCATTTAGGTGAAAACAACAGAAACCACTTCATCCATGAACTGCAATATAAACAAACACTTGTTTCCAAATTAATCTTAAACCATTTTAATTCTGGTTTTCACACTATTCTTCTATATTAGCAATATGTCCCATTCACTAAGCACTGACAGATATGTAACCAGTGTGATGATGCTTGTAACTGTAATGAATCATCTAGCTTCCAAAATGTTGCTATGAATGGAGCAGGGTATTCATATTCTGTTTAGGGAAGGCTTGGAAAAGCACTGTACTTTGTAAATTTCAAGCTTAGCGGTTTTCAGAAAGATCGTAGAGTTCCCCATCTACCTAACTTGATTTTTGTTTGCAAGAACATTGTTGTGGGTATGTGGTTTTCTCAGCTGTAGATGACGTGGAGTATAGGTGTACTGGGGTGGCAACAGTTTTATGGATGTATTACTCAGAATTCTAGAAGTACACATCACTCTATTCATTATTCAACAAAATATTGAGCACCCTGAACTATGCTAGGTGCTTTGCACAGTGTAAAGATCTTTTCTCCTGATGGAATAGGAATTTTGTGGAGAAGACAAGGAATGCACAGTAAGAAAGAAGCTCAGTAACAGGATTAAGTGCTAAGAAGTGAGAGGGAGAGTAAGTGCTGTTGGACTTTGGACATCATAGGAGAAAGAGCCAATTTTTTTCAAAATTTAGCGGCCAGAAGCAGACAGAAGATTCATGTGCAGCTTGAAATATGGGCCAGACTGCAATTCATTCATAAAAAGCATAGACCATCATAGGCACAGTACACGACTGCAAGGATAAAGGAAAGAGATGGAAATAACAACTCTGTGCCAGACACAGTACTAAAAGTCTTATGAGTTACTCACTGAAGGAGAAATTAGGGAGAAATGTGGGCTGTGATTGTAACAGTTTGAAACTGGCAATAAGGGTGCCCAGGTTTCAGTCGTGCTTCTGCCATTGTTGATCTTGCACTCAGCAATCTTTCCCTCCGTGGGTCTCAGGTTTCTCATTGGCAAAGGAATGAGATGCCCTGGGAAATCTTGACGTTTCCTTCTCCTCCAAATTCTAAGTGAAAAGGTCAGCATAGAACACTGACTGAATTCCAGAATGAAAATGGACTTAAAATGGTCCAGCCCAATTCGGCCTACACCCCTGGCTACCATCGGCCATGGAGGGGCCCACTCCAGTATCAGCTCTACTGCACTCAAGCAACTTAATCAGCCTCACCTAGCATTCCTCCACATTTGCATACATGCGTTCTTCAAAGCCATACTATTCATAATTAGATTTGGGGTTTTTGCACAAAGACATTAGGATCATTCAGTTGTTGGATTCTATGATCTAGGCATTTTGCCAAGTCACCTCACTATTTTTTTACATTTGAACTTTGTGAAAACTGAGGTCCTGACCATTAACCATCACCTATTTGTGATTTTCTATGAGAATAACACCCTCATAATCCTATAAGGGCCAGGTGGTTAATGTAAATGAATGAATAAAATTATATAGTCACTATAGCAAACTGGAAAGTAATGCTCTGTCACTGCAAGCACCTGCCAATTTTTAGCTCTGTGAGAACTCTGCTTTGTAGTAGTGAAGAGAATATTCAAAGGATGAAAAGAATAATCCTGATTGGGCTGTTCTTATGTTCTAGGTTCTAATCTAGGCACTTGTCATACATCATCATTTGACTTAATGCTATGAGACAGATATCTTAGTTTCTATTTCATGTAAGAGGGACTTCATGCTCAGAGAAGTGTAATTAATTGTCCAAAACAGAAGATAGGAAGAAGGTTATGTCGATTTTCAAACTCAGGACAATCTGGCTGGAAAGCCCATTTATTTAACCCAATATTCAGTGCTGCCTGGTAGACAAGAATGCAATAAAAGAACAAGATGAAGTTTAAGATTGTTCACATTTCATTTCTTGAATTAAATTATTGAATTCATTTTGACAGTCTAGGTACACATTGAAGAAAATTAGTGGAAATAATATTATTACATTAAACCTGAGTGGTGGCAAATGGGGATGAGTAAACAATTCTGGTGTTCCTCAGGTAAATCAACTGACATCCATGATGTCAGTTATAAGGATCTACTTCATCTACCTCCAATGGCTTTTTCTACTTAGGCAAAATCACTTAGCTGCTCTTACCTTGGTGTTGTTCAGGTGGTTTATATCTTTCTGTATGAAGCATTTGTTGGATCAGAACAGAGTCTCATTCTCAAGGTGACGTGTGGGCTAGTACTTAGTACTGGCTTCTCTGAATTATAACACTTGCATATTCCTGGACCACTGCTCATGCCAGCCCCTGGTCACTGCAAATCCTATTGGCAACCGAGGGCCCCTTCTCTGTCTTATCCATAGCCTCTTTATAACAATTTCTATCCCGACGCTAGGCAGTCAAAAGGGCTACCCACCTCCAGAGGCCTCCCAAGTGTCTGCTGCTTTTGATCAAAGACTTTGACAGATAAACATTTTTATTTTCAAGACATATTAGGGAAAGTCTCCCAAGGGTGTAGGAAGCTAGTCCATCATTAAAATACTGAACTTTTTCTCATCCTTCGTCTTGTTGAGTACTTTACAGGATCCCAACCAGCCCACCTGTTAACGTCTTCAGCAGACTGCTGCTGGGAGCTGATTTCCATGAATGTAACAACTTTTAATTTGAGCACCTTTAATCAAGATTCTTATCTTGGCAGATGCAAGCTTTTTGCTTCAATTTCATACCAGGCTCTTCTGACAGTCTGTTTGTTGAATTTTTTTCCCTTTATTTGATCCCCAATGATTTCTCATTTCCCGAGTTTCTCTAGATTAATATCTAACAGCTGTTTGTCTATAGTGTGCAACTCTTACATAATTAAGACTTTCCCCCTCTACACAATTTATTTTCAAAACAGAACTGGTTTAACAACTTATGTAGTTTGGAGATAATTTCTTCTGTGTCATCTCTTTTTCACGCTCTAAAATAAAGATCTCCTTAATGGACAATGATACCCCATGGCCCATAAATATTGAGTGTCATTAGTTAAAATGGAATGCACTCATTTGTGGATGTTTTTAAAGAATATAGATGCTAATTTATTTTTCCATTAGAGGATATATTCTTAGCATTTGGAATCATTTTTGCTTAATTAGTATCAGCTATTTTCACATAAATAAATGAGTAAAAAATACTCAATGTGATAGTCCCCAGTGACACAAGAGAAGTTGACTTCTGGTACCTTTCTGGACCTTGTCACTGATTACTACACTCAGAGCCATCCAATTAATGAGAACTACCCTTTCTGCCAGCACAACATGGCTTTGATATAAAAGTATAGACAGGATGCATGAAATTTTCTTGTTCCAGAAAATATCTCATTAGATGTAATTAAGCTATACAAAAGGGGGTATTCAAGTTTTATAGTTTGTTGCCAACCAAATATCTCAACCATTCACAAAAAGAATCTCAGAGGCTGAGTTAATTTATCAGTCAGCTTAATACAATTGTACTTATACTGGAATTAACACATTGCACTTGACATGCTATTTCCCACAGAAAGCCTTCTAGGTAAATGTAAAATAAAAACAAATAAGAAGTCACAAATAAAACCACTTCAGAAAATAGTGTGTGGAATGAATGTCTAGTAAATTATTTGCTTAAAATACAAATTAAAAATAAGTAATTTTGGGAAGCGGCTGTGGCTCAGTCAGTGGGGCTCCCATTTACCATATGGGAGGCCCCAGGTTCGGTTCCCGGGGCCTCCTGGTGAAGGCAGGCCTGCCCGCGCGGCGTGGTTGGCTGGCCTGGCGAGCACAAGCAGCAAGGGGGGGATAAATGAATAAATAAATAATAAAATCTTTAAAAAAAAAAAAAAAAGTAATTTTAATTAATAGACATTTTTTGAGGTTTGATGCTTACATAAAAATATGTGAAGAAAGTTTAAAGCATTAAAAATTATGTCTTTATTACAACATTAATGTGGAGCCAGTGGCCACTGGACACTTTGGGGGTAGGGAGAGGGAAAAGCAGTTGAAATACAGGGGCTTTTTCGGGGCTTGAGAATTATCCTGAGTGACATTGCAACGACAGATATAGGCCATTTTTTATCAGCATATACCATGCAGAACTGTGTGGGAGAGAGTGTGGTCTACAATGTGAACTATGGTCCATGCTTAGTGGCAAAGCCCCAGGATGTGTATATCCATTGCAGGTGATGTGCCACACTAATGAAAGATGTTTATGTGGGATGTTATGGGAGGTGTGGGAGGTAGGGAACATGGGAATCCCTGTAATTTTTGTGTAGCATTTATGTAATCTAAGCATCTTTTAAAAAATAAAAATATATATTATTTTAAAAAATTATGTCTTTATTTTGGCTTGTGGCTATAGCACAAGAAATTAGACTGTTTTAATCTTGTGGACTGCCTTGCAAACACAATAGCAAATATTAAGAAAAAACTACCATATTCAATAATAGGAAACTGTATCAGGCATGAGTTAGTTGTTTTGAGAATATGAAGAAATGTGAAGCATTTCTTTCTTTGGAGACCCTCTGATTCTTCATTTATTTTAGTATTATGTCTCTTACTACAAATAGGATACAAAATTATGTATTCTCCACCACCACCAACTATTGCTACCTATGTGTCATAGCTATAAACTGACACTTGATCACAGAATAATTAAAGAATAAAATAGTATCTCAGCTATTCTTACTTCAAATATCTATGCATTATTGAGTATATACTGTGTCCCAGGTGCACATAACATTCCATTTACTTCACATGTTAGGCCAATGCTATCTTATTAGCATAGGCATTCCTGTTTCACAGGTGTGGAAACTTGGTCTCAAGGATTATACAACTGACCCATGCAGCAGTTAGTAAGTGGCAGAGAAATATTTTGAAGCTGAGCCATTTTTCTCTGGAGCTTAAGCACTTGTTATGATTACATTCAACCTAAGGTATTCAGGTAAGTAAACCGATTCAGTAGGATCAGACTGCTGAAGTAAATTAGTGGCTGATTGCTCTGCACAAAGTACAGAAATACATCCAATAAATTCCATAGAGCCTTTCGTTTTTAAAGATTTCACCAGGACAAAATAGCTTCCAAGGTTTACCTGAGGTGAAATACAAAACAAAGTTTTCCTTCTTTTTTATTTTATATTTCTATTTTAGTTTGAAGAACCCAGATTTTTACAAGGTAGTTGTTGCAGAATGCTTTGTGCACACCAATTATTCCATGTGCTCCGCTTCATTTGCAATTAGGCTGGGGCCAGGTATTTTGTTTGGCCAATAGATGCTGAGAGGAAATGACAGGTTTTATGTCTGAGCTGAGATAATTCATCTACCTCTTTCTTTCCCTGCAGTGTCTTTAATAGCCATGTAGTTCAGATGACAGTTGCAAGATAGGCGGCTGCCCAATATGCACTGGACTTTATGTGAAACTTGAGGTATTAACTGACAGAGATTGGAGGGTCATCAGTGCTGCATCATAGTCTAACCTCATGTGACTAACACCAAGGTTTAATTGTCCATGGGTTAAAATTTGAGGTATCAGTCCATCCCTGCATGTCATTTCTGTCACTCAGAGACACCCTTGGAAGACAGAATTTTTGTGTGTCAGCCATTAGCAGGATGCCCAGGACTAGCCATTACTAAGTGCCAGATGACGGCCTCAGCAGACCTCTGGGCACTCAGTACATAGCAATTGGAGATGATGCATGTCTGATGGGGAATTGGCTCATTCTGTAGCCTCCTGCTTGTGGCTGGGAAAAAGTCTCTCTGTACCCATAATCAAAGGGGTGTATAAGTTGTCCATGGTGGTCATCATTGTCCCTGGGTGTTGAGGCAAGTCATAAAAAGCTGCACTTCTCTTTGGAAGAAGTCCAGAAAATCCACAGACATTTGCTTAGTCTCTTTGGCAAGGATTGCTTAGTGTCAAAATTTTGCCATACAAAAAAATATCAAACAAAAGGCAAGGCAATGTCGCCATCTTTTTTCCCCCAGTTTTAGGGAAACATGTCTTGTTTTAGATATATGGTTTTCTAGATTTTTATCAATCTCATTAATCTGGAAAAAAGCTAATATTTAAATAAAATTATGTTCTATGTGATCCACTGAGAAGTACCATATAAGAATAAAATATGTAGTTATTTAGGTTGGAATGTTGAATGCGTATCTCCTGGTTTGTATGTTATATTCCGGAACTTCATTTGAAGAAGCTGGGAAAGCCTCCCTTTCCCCAACTTTTTAAAGACCCCCAAATTATCTCACAGATACAAAAAACACTTTTCATTATCTCAATGCAAATGATTTCTGAACATCTCAGATTTTCAATAAATTAGCTTTCATACAAATGGTATATAAACTTAAAGTAAATATGAAATACTAAATCACAATAGTACCAGCCAATCTGAGATGCTCTATTTTGAGAATTCATTATTCCTTTCAAATTATATCCAAATCCCACCTGCTTTCAGACCCTTAGTAGCTGGCTTTCTGTTTTGCTATGATTGCTCAATAGAAAATAAACAGATGGGGCTGAAAAAAATCCAGAAAGACAAATGGGGTAGAAATTGCCTCAGGCTTATGAACAACATCAAAGTAAGCTGTATTTTTTTTTTCCTGTTTGACAGACAAATCTCCTGAAACACAAACCTCAGTATGGTTTTATTCTCAACCACCAGTTAATATGTTTCAGTTTGTCTTGTTTTTCTTGAAAGCCAAAGCTAATTTTAGATTTTTTTAAAATTCTGATGAGTGAATGATCAATGATTGGTATTTGAAAAGTATATTAAAGTGGGTGAAAAATCCGTGTAAGACATCAGGATATATAGATTCCTTTATTTCATCAGTGAATAACTTCAGGGACACTAAACTAATTAATTAAATTGCTTTTCAAATAAAGGCCAGGTCCATTGATACCTGACAAAGATAAATTATGTCCAGGGTAGATTTCAGTTTTCCTGCATATGCTTGCCCTTTATGTGTTGACTTCCACATATAGGAACCTAAGTTAAACATATTTTTTTGTTTCTGATATCCTATTTTCTACCTGTCTTTTTCTTTGCACGACTTCATCAGATGACTATAGGTCTGAAGTGCAGAAATGCTAAATGCTCCAGCCCTCTAAGGCCACAGAGTGAACTCGTTCTGAACAAGGCATTGGTCAAGGGTGTAAATTGGTACTTTAATCCAGCCTGAGCTCTGCTCCCCAAGCCTTGAATCTGGCAGTGTTGCATCAGTCTGATCCAGGAATAAGCAATATTTTTTATTTAGTTCCAACCCTGGAGCGGTTCAGTTGGGCCACCCTGATTCACAGAAAGACAACATATGACAGCATATGGTCCTAGCAGAGGCCTGGTAGCTCCGAATGAAAAAAAAAGAAAGAGAGAGAGAAAGCTGCTTCTGTGATCCTCTCCACCTCCAAGATCAGAAATCATGGTTACTTCAACCATGAATGAAGACAGGATATACACAAACTACTGGAGCAATGCCCGTATTTGTCTTTTGACCCATGTGTAGAAATGGGTACCATTCACACACTTTCATGCACATACATTTCCTACTTTGCATTAGTTCAAACACTGAACAAGTAAGGTTTAAAGGAGGTGGTTTTGAAGTACCAGATCGACTCTGACAGTCTATCAGAAATATAGGACTGATGACTGACACGTGGCAAAGTGCTACAGCTGTAGTAAACTTTAGCGTGGTCCCGAGAGGCAATCAACGGCAGTAGTTAAGGCCTCAGATCGAGATTCGGCCAATCTGTACTTCAGTCCTGCTCCTTGCCATCTGCTAGCTGTGCGGAGCTAATGACGGGCTCTTCCTGACCCTTTTCTTTATAGGCAAAAGAATGCCAATCTCCTAAAGCTATTCTATGAAGATTAGTAACGCCTTAGCTCATTTTAGGTGACCCATTAGAATGGTTATTATGCCAGCAGTAGCAGTATCACAGCTATTGCAGGCCTGTGCCTTAAATCCCACCTAAGAGCTCTAATTCCCTTCAGGGGCAAGCACAATGGTTAGCTCTCTGAGGGCAGGGCTGTTTGTTCAAGGGTATATTGCCAGCTCTTAACAGAAGGTATTGCCTAGATAAGTATTCAATAAAAATTTGCTGACTAAATGAGTGATTTGAAGGAGGCATCAGAAAACTGGAATTATCATCCAGTGTTACCATTTAAGTGCTTAGTACACACTTTAATCATGTGAATTTTTAATAGCCAAAGAGGAGCAATATCTGGTTTATCTACCTAACAATTTGTGCACAAGTAGCGTCTATATACTAAAGAATTTGGAGCAATGCAGGGCTATACAAATATAAAGTATTTTCTTATATAAAGATATACAATCATAAACTATACACACATCTATTAAAAAGTATCTATATTTTACTCTTCTGTCCATAAAATATAAAAAAATGAATCATTTGAACACTTATGTGTCAGGCACTGTACTATGCACTTCAGATGCATTGCCACATTTAATTCTTACAAGAAACCTCAGAGTAAGGTACAATGTCTGCCTTTACCCACTACTCTTATTGCATATAGACTAAATATAGAGAATTAAAAAATGATCAAAGTAAACAAGATCATTTTCTCCATATTATTTCCAAATGATTACAAAAACAGAAATCTTCTAAAATATATAAAAAAAGAAATGCCTCCTAGACTGTTTTTCTGTCTTCACAAATTCTTGTTTGATATGGGTATATGGACAATGTATCTGGGAAAAAATTTAAATTAACTTATTTCCAAAGGAGACCGCTTGGAGGGGGAAAATATGGTACCATTTCACCAAAACATCCTTCAAAAGACATGTCTTTCAAGAACATGTTATCCTACAAATTTTCAGGTTGGGTGAACTTCATAAAGGTAGAAGAGAAATGTTCCTAAGTCGTTCATTATCCAATCTATTTTAAGTAACAATATGTCTATTGATGTCATTACTGATATAATTTTAGCATAGATTTCTAGTAATTTTTCCATCCAAAAAGATGAAAGTTGCAAATTTCAATATCTCATCAATTTCTAGAAATGGAGAAGACCCTGTAACACTTCTCAAAACATTGTGGGCACCAGAATCAACTGAGTATATAATAAAAATGTAAATTTTCAGGCCTCACTATGTGTTTAACCAAAATTAATGGACATTTGATTTAGGAATCTGCATTTTGAATGCACTTACTGCTTGATTCTAATGGAACCTTGGGTATGAAAACTTCTTAGAGATAGAAGAGCTCATTTGGGTCAGCCCCTTCTTTCTATAGATAAAAGAAGGAGACCTCTGTTGGTTTAGTGACTTTCCAAAGGCCATGCAGCTAGTTTGCCTAATCACCTTTCTAGGAATCTTCCAACATTTTGATGGGCTTTACCATTAAAAAGTATCTAGGAACTTTTTTCCACCTAGCATGGGAAGATGAATGAGACCAGGTTAATTGCCCCAAAGAGATGATAAAACTAGTGTGTTGTTGTTAGTTGTTGTTAGGCCACAACAGCAACAGTCATGCTCCCACTCACTTGCAAGTTCTGCTTTGATGTTCTATCAAATCTAATCTTTAAGCTATATACCTGATGTGGATAAAACAGTGCCTTCCTCAAAGACCTGTGTCTGAATACATTAATGTACAACAGGCCATGATTATAGGTGATTATGAAAACGTACCAGTAAAATCGGTCAATTCTGTCCAACTCTGGCTGTCTTAATGATTGTTGTCAGACTCTCCAAAATCTAAAGAACAAGACTGGCTTACAATTGATTGACTATTCAGCAGGGAGGCAGTACGTGGTGAAATTTTGCCAGGCCACATTTCAATTACCTGTCTGGTATAGAACTGGTATTGAACTGTTGTAGATAATGCCACTGAAGATTTGAGAAGATTTGTTAGTCAGACTAACCAACACAACAGAAGGACAACACAAACCAAGCATTATTTCACCAGATAGAAAAAAATAAAGCTTACAAAGTAGAAAAAGCTTTCATAATCACCTGATAAATTCTTTACTTTATGGAGAAGGAAACAACGACTGTGCAAAGTGACATATACTCACATGGCAATATAGTGGCAGATCTGAGATGATGACAATAATAATGGTAATACCAATTTTCATTCAGACACTATTATAGGTACTTTATATTCTGTGAGCTCATTAAACATCAACATTCCTGCATGAGCAATGAGGAAAATGCAGCTCTAATTGGTTCAGTAACTTGTCCAGGATTATATTTGTATATGTAGAGAAGCTGATATCTGAACTGTGGTGTCACATTCCAAATCATGATGCTTAGAACCAGCTCCAACTTTTCCTGTACCATGCCGTTCTCACCCCCAAATTTCCAGTCTACTGGTTTACTGCCTTTTCTATAGAACTCTTGAGATTGAATTGATTTTGTATCTCAAATCTGTGTTCATCAAGGCTTCAAGAAACTTTATTGCCAAGCCATTAGATATCAATAAATGAAAATTTTATGATGGGTTTATAAAACCAGTCAAGGAGAGTTCTACACTCTCAAATGTCAGTGCTGTCACTTAGATGATTAGTGGACGTTCATTGTAACTCAGTTTGGAACCTACTTGAACCATTAATTCTCCTGGGAATAAAAGGGGGAATGAGGACAGGATTCCTCCTCAATGGTTGTTCTATACCAAAGGGATCTGAAAATAAGGTAAATGGAAATAAGTGGATATATTTACACAGCCTCTCCCTCCATCCCTTCTCTTCTCCCCCTTACCCCTCCCCTTACCCCCCCTTCATCTTTCCCTCTCCCCCTTCCACCCCACCCTCCTACCTATCAAGTACTAGCAAAAAGGAAGAGAAGGTTAGTGGAAAAACCAATGAAGTTGCTGGGAAAAGCACATGTATACTTGCAATAGAGTCCTGAAGGGAATCTCATTTACTACCTTTTACACCAAAAGTACATCTGCAGTGCAATCTGCTGCTTCTGAACAAGCAGCAGCAGTTGAAAGGCGAAGAAAATATAGAAAGAATCTGCTGCAAGTTACCTGTTGCAAAACAACCATCTTGTGGCTGACATATATGCACAGGAAAAATTATACCAGAAGTAGATGGAAGCTACTGAGGCCACAGCCTAGTGAATATGGGGAAGGTCAAAACTGATTCTTCTACTAGGTAGAATTTGTATTATTATTATTACATTATAAATGTTTAAAATATTTGGGTGCTCAGGGCAAATATAATATTTACACAGTTTCAATTAATAGGACCTAATATTGTATATATGCTATGGCTAAAAATCAAACTTTGTATATAAAGACCTTGCATTCAGGTCAGCAGTTATCTGAGAGCCAAGTGAAGATGGCCAGTGAAGAGACAATGTACTTAAAAGATGGATAAAAGTGTAGCAAGTGGAGGGAATAAGATGCACAAAGGCATGGAGGCAGGAAAGTGAAGAGGTGCATATAAGGAGATGAAAGTAATTTGGCAAAAGAATGTGACACGTGAAGAGAATTTGAGACAGATGAGACTATAGGTTGGGACAAAGTTGTAGAAAACTCCAAGGACAGGAGCAGGGTAATAGCTGACTGTATTCACTAAGTGAGGGGTAAGGTATTGATAGTTTTAAATGGGCGATTTTTAGGCCTAAGGCATCAAATTAGCCATCAATTGTGAATCTAAACATTTGTGAATAGAGCTATAAAGTATTGCAGGCACTGAAATATGAAGGAATTTTCTCTTTCATAAGTGGTAATCAGGCTACATAGCATAATAAAAAGGGGAGGGGAGATTTCCAAAGGCCTCTTCCTCAAAAGTAACTTCTACCTCCTAGTAGGCTGATCCCCACCCTCCATCTTCCTTTCTCCTCTCTCCCTCTCATTCTACACCTTTTCTTCAGTTAGGGCTATTTTGCTAAACCATCTCTCACCTTAGTACTTCTCTTTATATATCTCTTGAACTACCAGGAATACAAAATGGTGGCAGGAGTGAAGTTCAAGCAGCATTTTAGGATGAGGAGTTGGTGTAGGAAGGGAGCAAAATAGGAAAGGTCAGAGAACAGTGAAACTGGGAAGGTTTAGTTTTTCTTCCACTCTTCTGACAAAAGAAAAACAAAAATTTATTCAAATTAACAAGAAATAAAATTACTTCTACATTGTCATATGGTCAGGTAACAATTGACATATCCTCCTCAAGACAGCAATGTCATTTTAAATAAACAATGATGAGATACCTGTTTGACTAGAGATCTATAAAACAATTAGGGTTAGGGCTTCAATTTGAGAAGCAAGAGGCATATGGAGGGAAGCAGTAAAGAACCCACCCATCCCCTTTAAGTAAAACAGGATGAGATAAAGAACTTCTAATATAAAGGTAAGTGCAGAGAAAACAAACAAACAAAAAAAAAAACCCTGTGATCTAAGAAAAGTTTCTGCACCATAAGGAAAAGTTAATTTTGTACTCATAATGTAAAAGAAAATATATTCTTGCATCTCAAGAATATATGAATGCATTAAAAATATATGAATGCATTTCATAAAGATATTGAAATTTCAGCTTTAAGTTCTAAATAAAGTTTCAAGAATTATGAAAGAACAAACACAAGCGATTATAGAAGGCATGAAGTCACAAGATATAGGTATAGCTTGCTGGATGAGATCAGGAAAAATTACAAAGAAATTAAAGATGCAATAGCAGCATTCTTGGCAGCAAGGAGGTGAACTGACATTGCAGAAGAGGTGGTCACTAGTGTGGAAGAAGATTGTGAGATGTTCTCCCAGAATAGAAGGAAAGGATAAAGGAATGAAAATGAGGATAGAAAACAATTAGATAGGCAAGACTGAAAATGGAGATTTTATTTTCCAATAATGAGTGCTTCTGACCCATTGAATGAGAAGAAGTAGGATTCAAAAATATAAGCACAGACTGTTTGCTTAGCTTCTTCTTGAGTTTTCTATTTAAAAGCCATCAGCAAATATTAGACTTTAAACTAGTTTGGTATTGACTCAGTAATAGAGAGTTAGATTAAGTGAATAGAAGTCCGATAAATGATCCTCTCAAAATAAAAATTGATTATGTGATAAAGGTGAGAGCAGAAAGAGGATAGATTATTGGTAGAATGGGTCATTTACAAAAAGTTCAAGAGATAGCCTCCCCTAATACCACATACAAGAATATATACCAGGTAAATTAATATATTAATTTTTTAAATGAATTCATATATGAACTAATAGACAATAGGAGCAAATACTTCTATTATTTCATATGTTGAGTTGAAAGCATATCTAAACCCAAAAGCAATGAAATAAATTACTAAGAGATTGTTAGATTTAACTAGCCAGAGACCAAAAAATATCTCCTTCCCAGGCATCCAAATTTTTAGGAAACTTGTCTATATTCTCAGGCTACTCTGCTTCATTACTTTCTCACCAAGGCACTAAAATCTGGATTTCATCCAAATGAATTCAATAAAACTGTTCTTGCTAAGATCACCAGTAACCAATAACATATTATCAGTGAAAAATACAAGAATCCTCTTCTTCTTTAGTCTTTTAATACTACTTGACACTCTTTACTATTCTTTTCCTCTTGAAACTTTCATTGGATTTGGCAACTGTATATTCACCTTGTCTTTCTGCCAACTAGGGCCTTTACTAGCATGGATCAGACCTTTTTATGAATTAGAAAAGCGGTGCCCCTACTTTTAGCTGACATGCCCTGTTAAGGAACACAGTGTAGGGCATGAGATCTTAGCCCTCACTTCCCCCTTTGGCCAGATGTTCTCGTGAAAGACACAACCTGCTCAAATGTAAGTGATAGACCAATTTCTATTTCTCTTTTTGCCCATCCTCATTTCCCTTTTTAGATTTCTGACTACATTGCTTGCTTCTACAGTGATTTAATTTAATAATCATAATATTGTAAGTACTGAGGTTTTTTTCAATTTAATAGGTAAGCCATATGAAGCACTGATGACTTAATTGTAGGGATGGAACAGAATTTAAATTACATAAGCCTGGAAAATGTAAAAGAAAAAGACAATAATGTAACTAATAAAATTAAAAGGTAGGAAAGGGGTAAATGTAATAACTGACTCTATTTCATAGTGGGAAGTCAATAGATAGTGGGTGTAAAATTATTGCATCTAAAAATAAAAAGTGTAATTATGTAATATTAAGTTATAATGATATCCACCCAGAGAAATAAAAAAAAAAAAAAATGAAACTAAAAAGAACAAACAGCAGTTGCTTCCGGGGAGTAAAACTGGGGGTAAAGGGAAAAATGAGATTTATACATTTTGTTTAACCATACATTACTTCCATAATAAAGCAAACTAAATGCATATATCAAATTCTGATATTTGTAAAGAAATGGAAAGAAAAGATAGAAGGTTGAATTAACTGTCCTTTAGGGTTTCTTTCAGCTTGAGAGTCTGTGAGTCTGTGATCAGTGGTGCACTTTAGGAAGATTAATCTGTCAGCAATGTGTAGGACAGATTAGAATGGGCAGAGATGGAAGCGTAGAAGCCAATTACTAGCTTATTATAGTAAGAAAGGCCGAAGAATAATGAGGACCTGAACTAAAATGTAGGCATCAGGGATTGGAAGAAGGCTAAAGATGGGAAAGTATTTGTGGAGGTAGAATATGTATAATTTGGAAACTGATCAGATTAATGTGTGGGGTTAGGGACAAGGAAGTAAAGATTACTATAAGTTTTCAAATCATGGTGATTATAAATCTGGTTGTATCATTAGCTGAAATAAGTGAGTTGGAGAAGAGGGAATATTCCAATGGCTGGGCCAACCTGAGTGAGGAAAAGGGACTAATTGTGAGGGGTACCTAATCAATATTGGGTGGGGATTTAGGAGATCATAGTGATCATCAAACAGAATTTAGACAAGCCTCTACTGAAGAACTTAGCTCCTGTTCGCTAGCTAGGGAGGGTTGGCAAACATTTCTGAATAGGTAGGTGTTCATTTGTAACTTGATGTGGTCTGAGTTGAGGGGAAAAAATAGCCTCTCTTTTAAAGGAAACAAATATTAGGACAGCTCCTGCATTATTCTTTAGCAACAACTGTGTCATGCATTTCTTTAAAATATATAATAACAGCATCTCACTTAGTAAAGTCTATCAGAAACTACACGATCCTATGCCATATCTGGTAGTATCAAAAATATACTACTCAGGCAAACATATTTATACAAATATATACAAGAAAAATTTATAAAACTTATCGTTTCTTACTTTTCTTAACTCACCAAAATTGTAAGAGGAACTGAGTTTCCTAATTTCATGGAAGAAAATTAGACCATTTTATCTCCTGGTAACATGAATTCACAGCCTTCCATTTTATTTGGGTGTTTTAATATGTTTATTCTTGCCTCCTTCTACAAATTTTAAGTAGCTTACGATCAAGAATTTTTAAAATGTCATTACAATTACAGTTAATTCAAAATAAAGAGAAGGAAATCTCAATAAATTAACAAAATAGCAGTTTCTTTCTCTCTCGTGTGTAGGTCATTTGGGGCAAGAGTGTGGCTCCACTTCAGGGATCTATGCTTACAGCACTTTACATCTTCAACACATTCCGCCAGGTTTCTGCAGCATGGACTCCCTATCAGCAGATGGGGTAAGGACAGGTGAGACTGCACAGGAATGTTTATGGGCCAGGCCAGGAGGTGGTACATATCACATCTGCTAGCTTTCCATTCACATAAACTCAGTCATGTGGCTGCCACTAACTGCAAGGGTTGTGGGAATTGACTGTATGCCTCAGAGCAAAAGAAAATGGAATTGTTTTGGTAAATAACTAGCCAGACCCTGCCACAGTTTACCTTACTGATCACATAATACCTGGTTTACTCTTTTGCACACATATTTTCTTCTTCCCAAGACCCACCTTGCAACCAGATCAATTTCTGGGTTCTCTGGATGAGGCACACTCACTTCCATAAGGGAGGACCCGGCATGGCTCCTCATATATCAGGTACCTGTGAGTAAAATAACAAATTATGTGCATCCACCTCAAAACACACACACATGTACACACACACATAAAACCCAGTAATAAATGGAGAAGCAGCAGAATGATAATCTCAATAAAGTCCCATTTAGAAAAGGAAAGAAAAGGCAAAACAGCAGTCATTGGTCCACAGAATTAAGAAATCCTTCTAGACACCTCTGCCCTGGCAGAGAGGACAGTTTCTTGATTAGATACTTATTATGCTTTCTCAGGGTGGCGGGGGGCGGGGGTAGGAGGGTCGGGGGGGGGGGTTGTGCATTGTTCTCTGAGTCCTCTGACTCTGCCTCTTATTGGATTTTCCTTGTTTATTGTTATGTTCAATAACGAGCTGTTCAGTTTCTAAAATGGGATTTCTGGCCATCTTAAGCCTTAAGAAGTCATAAACTAGTTTTTCAGAATAGGCTTGTAGGTTTTGTGACAATATAATCCCTTCAGAATCCTAGTAGGTATCTGATTTATTTGCTTACCATCAATTCCATGTTCTGAAAGCCAAACTTATAATTTTTACTGAGAAAAGGTTTTCAGGTGTGATATATACTTTTTGTTTTGTTTTGTTTGCCCACATGCCTTTCGTGCAGATTATTGTTAGCTATCTTGAGACCTTCTAGTTTCTGTGGGAAGCCCCATCCACCAATGGATTTTTTTGTTGTTGTTACAAAGCCAAATCAAAATGGTTCTTTGTCATTTGGAATCTTTTTCGATCACATTTTCTATTTGCCATCTAGAAGAATCAATGTTTCTAAATCTTGCGGGGACTCAAATTTCTGGAATCTTTCTATTCTCTTTTATTTCTCTTGTGATGCAAATAAGTACTGCCTAAGCTCATCTCCATCTTCTACTATCCTTCGCTAAGTCAATAGCAACCAATACTTGCCAGAATTACTGTTTTTCAACCACTTTTTCAATTGCCACAATCTTTATATAATTGTAGTCTTTCTTCCAAGTTCTCATAGGCAACCAAATGTTTTGCCACTGAATAATGTGTTTCCCAACTTTCTTGCCTCTGACATCAGTTTTTTTGCCACCCACTAATTAATTACTAACCTTGGAAAGGATATTTTAAGGATTGAAGAGCTGCTGTCAACCTAGGTCCCTGAATGTCTGTATGGAGCAGACCCCACTCTGCTATAATTTTTGTTATGGCAACATCCAACTTCTGTTGCCAATTTCTGTAGTAGTTAATATAACAGTAACTACCATAACTGATAGATGCTGAGGTCTTCATGATTTAATGCATTAAAAGTTTCTTTATTGCTATGTAAGGTATAATTTTTGGCAAAGCAGTGGGAGAGTGAGGTTAAAAGAGGCTCTGCTCTCTTCAACATATAATTCTAAGGTGAGCCTAAGCAATGACATTCAGCATGCAATTTGGGATAAGGAAAGAAGATCAGCAGTGGGAGGCCAGGCCTGAACCTAAAACACATTACTTTTGCCTACATTCCATTGCCTAGAATCAATGACGTGGGCCCAACTCCCTCCAAGGGAGGCTGGAAGATACAGTCTGCCAGTAAGGAAAGAAAATAGGAAAAGGATATAGCCTCTACCAAAGATGCTAAACGATTTCTTTAATAGAAATTTCATGTTTATTGCTGAGCTTCCCAACTACCAGGGTAAAAGTGAAGCTAATAAATAATACAAACCATACAGTTCTTTAGGGGTAAAAGTGGCTTTCCTGGGAAAAAGTCCAAAAGGAACTATCTTCCTTATATGGACACTTTCATATGGGTCTATAAAATGATATAACACACAATGCATTTGAAAAAAATCTTATAATCAATTCAATAGCACTTTTCATATATTTCATACAACATTAAGCAGTAATTTGAGAAAAAAAATTTCCTCATTAGTGGGAGCCAAGATCCTTATTTTAAGCAGGATCTCAGCATTTTATGGGGCTATGTCAGCACTGGACAACAGTCTTGACCTATTGTTCAATAATCTCTTTTGCAAAGAAAATGAAATGCTCTAAAGCTTTTTTAAATGAAAGTGAAAAACAAATGAATCTCCTTGAACATCATTTGGTCAGGTTTTTCAGGGCTATCATCCTGAAATCAACAGTTTCCAGTCATACCACTGATAACTCTGTTAGCACAAAGAGACACTTTTCTCTGTCTGAATCAAACCATGGGGTAAGACACAATTGCTTATTGTGTCTACACAATACAAACAGCTGAAGAGGCAAGCAGTCAAAAGGGAACATCGTAGAACAAAGAAAATAATTTGTTTTGTAGCTATATGGCTGTGGGCTCAAAACTGATCTCTGGCCCCAAGGAGCTATGTGACTTTGTCAACTAATTTCACTTATATAAGCCCCAGGTTCCTCATCTGTATAAAAGGGGGAATTAATAATAGCACTCTCCTCACAGGCTTTGGGGACCAAATGAGTTCATTTATTAACCACTCAACACAAGACCTGGTAAAGAGAAGGGCTTAAAATAAAGACTAGCTATTATTACTATTTATCTATTATTGTGTAAAACATGTAGAGCCTGGCAAGTGATTCGGACAATAAACCTGCCAAACAAATGTTAACCCCCTTTGCTGCTATTCCCTCTCTCCTCTGGTCTTACACGACCACATTTACCTATCAGCTTCCATAATCTATCCTTATACATAAATAGTATATCTCCAAACCTCACCAAATGGCTTCTGAATTTAGAACAGAAAAACAAACAAATAGGAGAGTGAATTTTATCTGAAGTATCAATTTGAAAGAAGGAATTGATGTGTCTAAATTTATGCAAATAAAAACAAAGATTGCCATTCTTGAGTATAATTCATGGAAGAAGATGGAAGAAGATTGTGCTATTACATAAACTAATCTTATCATTGTATATAGTAAAAGCACTTTCCCAGAATTATGTGATTTTTTTTTTCCAGAATTCCATGCTACTTTAGGAGATAACCCGTTAGTGTAGTAAAATCAGCGTTCTTGGTCTAGCATACAATTTTGTTTGCCCATAGACATCTGCAAAGCCAATATGGTCTATTTTTTCCTATCAGATTCTGTTGGATAATCCCACTGTTGATGCAGTTCTTTGAAAAGCCATAAATGTACAAATATGACAAATATTTACCGTATGCAACCCCTAATCATTAAGCCATATGCTGTACTGTAGTAGTACATTACATATATTGGTTATGGCTATGGATAATTTATCTGTTTTCCAGTTTACAATTTTAATTACTTTAGAATACTTATTGATTTATTTTTCTATTTTAATAACATGAGACTTTATTAACCACTTTTTTTTTTTTTGCCGGGAAGAAGGCCTTTTTTTTTTTTAATTTTTAAATATATATATATATATATATTTTTTTAAGGTGCTTAGATTACCTAACCACTTTCTTAAATGCAGTTCCTGAAACATAGTAAAGAAAATATTTTAACCAAAGTGGCAAGAACTGTCTGATTTCTAATTTCTATATAAAAAGTTCAAAAATAGATTTCATTTTTTTAGTGTTTTTAAATATATATCTAAGGTAGACACCCGTTTCTTCTAACGTTACGTATGTGTTAATTCAAGATATGACATTTTATTTGAAAATATTGTTTATTTTTAAAGTATTTAAATTTTATTTCAAATAATTTCTCTATTGCCAATGTCTAAGTTAAGAATTAATCTCCCAAATTTATGAACTGAAACACTAAGAACTTTACTCTTCATGATGTGAAAGAAGAAGATAAATGAAATTATTCATTTTTCACTATATGAAAAGGTCATTAGCTAAGGAAGAATCTTAAAAACATACTTCTCATGTACCTATTGTGATTCACTAATGCGTGGTAATAACTCTTCAAAAAATAGGAATAATAGGTCATGGTAAAGAGCAAAGACCCTAAAACCAAACAGACTTGGGATCAAAACAGAGTCTCATTATTAAATGTGTAACCTAGGTAATTTGCCTAATATCTCTAAGCTTCCATCCTCTTATTTGTAAAACAGGGAAAAGCATACTGTCTATCCTGTGGCAGACCTAATGTTCACGTGCCACTCCACCCCACCCCACCCCACATGCATGTCCCCGTCCTCTGCAGTTAGGCAGCGCCCTGTGATTGGTACTATCGATGGGTTATCCTCGGTTACTGCTGGGCTAAAGCATTTAAGGGCTGGTGGCAGATATCCAGTTTTCTCTTCTCCAGATTTGGGAACCCAAGAGGCACATGTTGAAAAGTTAACATCTCAAAATTAAAAGCAGCCTAGATCTCTGAGTCACAGCATGCCAGAGAGCTTCTCTGAAAGTTCACGCAAACCCACGTCAGAATTTGTTGCATTAAGCCACTGAGATTTCAGGGTTTATGTGTTGATGCACCTAAGAAATAAACTACCTCATAGGGGGTTTGAGGATTAAAAACATACTGCTATCAAATAGTTACACAATTTCCGACACATAGTGTGAATTCAGCAAATGATGTCACATGATAGTAGCAGCAGCTGCAACACAGTTGAGTTTCTCAGTGATCCTTTGAAATAATGAGAAATAGAGATTACCATCACACTTTATAAAAGATGAAGCTAAGTCTCGTTTCTTCTAAGGGCCTTACCCTCATGGCAAGCACATAATAGGGGCTAGAGTTCAAGGCCAGTGATGTTGTTTCTTGAGCATTGCCTTTCCCACTATACCACCAGGACAATAGTGAGAATTCTCTGCATATTTTCACAATGCATCAAAATTAACTTCCTGCATGCCTGGCTTTAACTGCTTCCAAATGATAACACATGCTCATGTTGACCAAATAAAACAAACATACAGACAAAAAAGACTCTGAACAAAGAAAATAACCAGTGTAGGAAACAGAACTTTTGTAGCATTTCAGAGAAGCATCCAATTAATAAACTAGTTAATATTCTTGAATTGTACAAGGTATTATCTCAGCCATATTTGCCACCCAAAGACTTATTAAAAATATCTTACGTTGAGTTCCACTAATTTTCCAGGGGAATGGACAAGTTTATTGTTTTCCCCCCACTGGCAATTACCTGATAGTTCAGGAAACTTTTTCTTGGAGTGCTTTTCCCTAAGTACCATGTCTGGGGTCAGAACAATTACAGTGGTTAATTGCAAATGAAAAGCCTTTCAGATGTCTGAATGGATTTTAAGAAATAAGTATTTGCTGGGTGGATAGGGTTCAAACATGCTGAAACTGCAGCCTGCATTGTTCCTGGCCGTTATTTTTGGTCCACTGAATAACAGCTGCTGCATATGGTAGTTGTTGAGTTTTGTGCTAAAGATCCACTTACTGGCACAAATAGTAAATGTTTGCATGTGCTATTTTGATACATCTCCTATGAGGCTCCATTTCCACATTTAAATATGGATCACATATGGTACATTGAAATAACTTTTTGTATGTAAAGCATATGCCCAAGGAGTAAACCAGAGATATAGTCTATGGTACTGTCATGTTCCATATGCCTTCTATATGGACTTAAATTTAGTGAAAAATAATATAACCAGAAATGTATGAAAGAAATTTTAGGTTCTTAAGTTATAACACTACTGATTGACAGCATGGAAAATAAATATAAAGTGTAATAAATTCTATTACTCAAACTTTAATATAAAGGCTATCTAAAATTTTAACAACAGAATTAAGTATAAATATATCGCTAAAACACTGCAGTAAATTCCTGTTTATTTGAATTCATAACAACTAGAAATTACAGAAACACAATAGCTTTCCTGGATCTGAAACTCAAATAATAAAAATAAAATATTTAAGATATTTAAGTGTCTAAAGATGCTGGACATGAAGCTAATAGCTGCTTTGGATATGGATTCTCTATTCGGGAAATTTGCAACCTTGGAGGACTGATATGACTTACAGACAGATAAATATAATAAGAAAGAAAGAGAAATGTGTCCTATGAGACAGTCTGAAAAGTAGCATGGAGGTTCACCTGCTCAGGAATCAGGAACCTTGAGGCCCAGCTGTGTTCCACCAGTAACTACGTGTGATTCCACGCTAGTAAATTTGTTCCCTCTCTGGGCCAAAGTTTTATCCTCTGTAAATATAGTGAATAAATTCAAGGAAGCCAAATGATTTTCAACTGTCATCATATTTACTTAATAATAGTATTATTATTGCTCCCATGACCCTGAAACACCATAACATCTTGTAAATAACTAAAAGGTAATATGTTCTGTCCTAGTTTTTGTTTTCACCACATTTATTTTTCTTAAGTACTGTTTATAAATACTTTAAAGCTGAAAACTGTATATGGTCCATGTGATAACTCTGAGTAAAATAGAATATTTAATTCAACAGACCTCCTTATTCAAGCATTAGGGGATATACTTGCAATTCCGTTATATAATGCCTACTATATCTCACAGCAACCTTATGAAGATAGAACATCTTAATATTGTTCTCTCTAGAATTCAAAATAATGGAGCAGTGACTGGTTAAGGTTATATCTTCATTACTCACAAAATCTTCACGCTGTATCAGATTAGTTTTCAAGTAGGTTGGTACATTTAAAATAAACACTCTTCATCATGGTATATATTTTAAAGAAACTTCCTTTAAGCAGTACATCCTAAATATAATAAGAAGTTGCTTTGAACACTTTCTATTCATTACATGATAGGCAAAAATTCACTTTTTAATGAATACCAGAGATGAGTGAAATACTACGGGAATTTGTCATCAAAAGTTTACATTCTCATTATAACCCACCAAGTCATCTCAATTAAATTTTAATAAAGTCCCTCAAAATGCAACTTCTTAAGCATCAATTTTGACAGCTGAATATTTTCCATTGTATGGATGTACCATCATTCATTTTTACAAATCCCTGTTCATGACCATTTGAATTTCTTCCCATTTTTCACTATTAAAAGCAAAGCTATAGTTAACACTCTTACACATAAATTTTGCTTATTTGTGTGAGCATTTATTTCTCTGGGAAAGATCCCTATGTGGAAATTTTTCTGGGTCAAATCAACATTTACTGATCTTGAAAAGTATAAAGACAATACTCATGAGTAAATATATAACTTTATTTTTCAGTTAACTGAATTCACAAGTCCCTATTTCAATGGATTATGGGAAATAATTACACTTGCTAATTCAAAATTTATTGGTCATTTCGTATTTAAAGCTTTGTCCCTTTGAAGTAGGTATTCAGCTACATAGAGGGGTTTCCCCTCCATTTCTCTTTCCCACCCTGCCGTGGACGGTCTAGTCCTAAAGGTGGGGGCATGGGGAATGCCACAGGTTCTTACTGCCTCGGTTGAAGTATCTCTTCACGCTTTTTCTTAGGGGCCAGCCCCTGCCCTTCCTGCATCTCTTCAACAAGGTCCATACCCTCTGCGCCCCTGTTGGAATTCCTGGTCTCTTTTTTCCTCTGGTTTTCTCACCATTTCTATTCCGACCCTTGTGTGGCTCGGGGCCTCTCCCCTGTGTTCTCCACATCTCACGGAGGTTTTTTAAACTGCCTCAGGTCAAGAAATCTCTCATAGTCATTCCTCTTCTATTATTCAGGTGTGGGTACAGGCATCTATAAGATGATGGCCATCTTCTATAACACAAGCTCTTCTGCCCTGAAATGCACTGGCCCCCAAACTATTTATGGACCTGTTAAAATATGGGTCCCCTTCTCAGGCAACCATAGCATCTATACTCTTATCCCATCACCTCTGAGTCCCATTTATTCTCACTAGTCAAAATCTTACATTGGGCAGGGAGAAAATGATCAAATCATACATTTTCTCTGTCCTGTAGCTTATAGTTTTAATTCTTTGCTTACTCTTACAAGCTTCTCTTCATAGCTTTAAAGGCTATGCTTTGGAATTCTGAGAGAAACTTTTTTCCTCTCTTGTCAAAGCCCAGAGCTTACAAATTTAGTGGCCTTTAATCTCTCCAAGAATGATTTAAATGGAGTGTTAAAAGATTAGGCATCTATTTTGAAATGCCACAAATTTACATGATTTTCAGAAATTAAAAATACAGAATTATTTAGAACATAAAATAATTTAAATAATGGCTAGAAATTTACTTTGGAAGGTAAGTAGGATAATGATCAAAAACCTTTCCATTTCACATTTATTTGAGAGCTGTTTTATTAGTTAAGTTACAGTTATCATAGAAGAATAATTTCAGAGTCTATTTATGAAAATGAATCATCAATGAAGAAGACCATTGTAGAACCTACTTGACATTTTTACTCTTGGACTTCGTAGAGTTTTTCCCCCCATACCTAGAAAGAAGAAAGGGGGGGGGAGGAAGAAAAAGAAAAAAAGGAAATAAGGGAGACCTTTACACCGATATAATTGAATAGAGGGAAATCAGTTTGCAAGTTTCTCTGGGTCTGGAACATTGCATAATAGATGCGCTTTCTCAATGTGTAAAATACTTATATTTCCTCCTAGACTTTTCCCATTTGTAGGAAATAAGTTATTCCTCTTTATCAAATAATTTCTAAGTTTCCAGACTGACAGTATAAAGCTTTTTGTGAATCCCAGAGAAGATCCTCTTCTTGGAGTTAATCCGTTCCTGTGGTTGTAGAACACTTTGATTGGACTAAATTCAGTTTGGGACCTTTGATGGGAGTACTTAAGTGAGGCATGATCTACGGTGGGTCTCCACCTTCTTGCTGGAGTTCTATATATAAGTGGGATAAACCTGAAGAGAGCTACTGAGAAAGAGAGCCGCCATTTTACCCTGCCATGTGAGAAAGGACTCCAGGATCACCTACAGCCACAGAAAGACAAATAAAGCCCAGGAGACTGAGAGAGAGGCTGGAATCAGTGGAGCAGCCCAAAGATGAAGCAATGTGGCCCAGGAGAGAGGGAAAAGAGGAGCCATATGCCTGATTGCCCACAGCTGAGTTTGTGGAGAAAGAGAACCTGTAGGGAAAGCAGAGTCTGGCTGCCATTTTGCCTTGCCACATGGCAGGAGTCCAGGATCTGCCAGCAGCCGACCTTTGGTGAGAGAGCATCTCTGATGATACCTCGATTTGGACGTTTTCACAGCTTTGGAACAGTAAGATTTAACCTAATAAATTCCCATTATAAAAGCCAACTCATTTCCAGTATTTTTGCATTGGCAGCCTTTAGCAAACTGAGACATGGGCTATCAGAGAATTTCCCTAATCCCAGGCCTTATACTAAGAATAAAAAGTAGGGGAGTGGGTGTAGCTCCGTGGTTGAGCATCTGCTTCACATGTACAAGGTCCTGGGTTCAATCACAGTACCTCCTAAAAAAAAAAAAAAAGTGTTCATAACACAGGGTTCATTAAAGAACTAACCACTTGTAAAATTAACCCCCACTCGCACATCCTTCCCAGTTTATTACTGTCTATCTGTGACTATCATCAATATCGTTGTAGGCCAGTCTACAAGCATGTAGTAACATATAGTAAATAATTACAAATCTTGTATAAGACGTCATTGAAGTTACTTTGGGAGAACTAATCAATTACAGGTAAACCCGTTGATGAAACGGTAGAGTTAGACCACTTAAAAACAAAGAGTAAATCGGTGTGGGCAGAGACACATTAGACACTTTGAATGAGAATGCTTTGTACCTCAAAGCACTGGGAAGGAATCTTTTGGAAACTGATGAAATTCTTGGGATGCCTTCAAAGTATTTTGGAAAAATGACCCTCTTTATAGGCTAGAATAGGTAATAACAAGTAAAGAGTGTCAAATTGTGCTATCTTAAATTGTTGTTGGAAAATTTATATAAGAAAAAGTGAAATCAACATTTGATACAGATTTTGTTCTGTCTAAAAATTAATATATAATTGAAATAAGAACCTAAATTTTATTTAATGAGATTAAATACACTTAGTTTCATAAATTTTAGTTTCTTTTCTTTTTCAAGAAAAATTCCCAATCACACTTTATGTTTTAACCCAAAATAATGATGAAATTTCGGTTTGCATTTTAAATAGATGAATTTCAGTGTATTTTCTCTAGTACAAGTAACAGTAGCTTTGTACTTTGCCAAAATTAAAACTACTCTTTCCAGAATTCCTTTACCTGTAAGGCTCCAGGATATCACTGGACACATGAGACATTTTACGCAAGATGTGAAAGGCAAAAATGAAGCAGTAGCTATAATAGCTTTTATGTTTTGAAGCCTATTTCTTGGTTCCACATACAGGCTCACATATGTTGTCATTGATCTGTTGGATCGGTCTGTGGGCATGGAGCAGCACCTATATTCACACCTCATCTAACCAGATCTCCTACTTCAATTTCTAATCCTGGGCCAAGTTTGTCCATAGTTCTGTCCCAAAGGATGCCAGCTTCTCTAAGTTACCCAAACCATCAAGGTTGGAGTGGTGACAGATGCGGGTTCCTGTTGTCCTCATAGGTTCCACCCGTACTTGTTGGTTCCAGCTTTTCCTTGCTCTCATGCACATCCAGTTTTTCTTCCAACTACCAATCTGGCTGCTTTATAATGACTTCAGTCTCAGTGGTAGATGCAGAGGCAACAGCTTGCATAGACTGCCCAACCAGCTCCCACAGTTACACCAGGTTTAACTTTAATCCATCCCTTATCCACTCGCATTAGTGCTGCCTCTCTGATAGAATCATGACTGATATACAAGTTATTTCAGATCTTGAGAATCTTCTCTATAAAAGCAATTGGAATGTTCGCTCTGCCATCCCATGTCAATAACTCTCTTTCTTTGATCCACTTTTTATCAGTAACATATACTTAGAAGAAAAGAAATGTCTTAAACTTTAATAGTATATGAAATTGTCAAGGATAATAAATTAAGACTTAAAGTCAGAAGATCTATAGTCAAATCCCTGCCCTAATACTGTGCAGCCTTGAGCATGACTGATCTGAATGCTTCAATAAAATGAGAACAGTGCTTATAAAAACAACAAAACTTCACCTTGTCCTCTTCATAGAGATCTGATGAAGATGAACTTCGATAAAATTCTTAAAACACATGCACAGGCTTGCATATGTACACAGACACAGCCCACAATACCCATTCTAAATGTCTTAATACATTGCTAAATTTGTAGTCATGAAGTTCTACACTTTCTACATTATCAGGTATTCAATGTAAACTATATTAATCAGACAGTCTGTACGAATCATTCAACAATTATAGGTCTATTTCCCTCATGTTAAAAAAAAAAAAAAGAAATAATACTCTATGCTCCCATATTTTACTGAGAAACTGTAAGATTAAACTTGACATAGTAGATTAAATTTTAAACTAGCAAATATTCTTGAAAAATAAATTCAGATAGTATTCATCCTGCAAGCATTACTGAAGCATGTGTGTGTGTATCTTTCCACTGATGAAGAGGAATACACACAAAAAGACCTAGACACATGCACTATGGTATAACTCTCACCTAGTTGGGGGCAACTTATTTTTATAGGCATTATACCTATTTTTCATCCCCATCCTGTTAACCCTTCCATTTCACTCAGTTCATTTCTTGCCTCGCCCAAAGAAAGTAGGATGATAGGAGTCAAGACTCCAAGTCACCCAAAGGGACACTTATTGGTTCCTCTGCTGGAATGAATGAACATTTGCATAACAAACTGATAGATGAGGATTAACAATGGGGTTAGTTTTTTTCTTGCTGTCTTTTATCTCAGTCAACACAAATTGAAAATCGACTAGTGCTAAAGCAAGGTAAAGAAAGAAGCTAGATCTTTGTTAGAACTAAGATGTGGTTTTCAGTTGTTGAATTGTGGGGTGGGGATGAATATAGAACTACAACAACATGGTTCAGATATCATTTGTTGCAATTTTACTGAAGGAAAATAAAGAGCTTACCTGTCATTTCTGTTAACTGGCACTCTCTTCCATAATTGTGAAATTGCTTGAGAAAGGAAGTGGATAAAAACAATTTATGAATATGGGTTAAAAAATGTATTTGCTTTATTAACTGCTGTTGTGAGGAAAGGGAATAGGAATCCACTGTGTGAACTAGCCTGCCTTGTCATGAAATCTCATGAGGAGGAATCACATCTGTTTAGTCAACTTCAATTCCTATTAATAAACATGGAAACAGCAGCAGCAATCATTGCTTGTATATTTTCTATGTGCCAAACTCTATGCTACCAGGTTCTTGTGGATTGTATAATTTAATACATACAAAGTGTGTGAAGTAATAGAATCATCCTCTGCTTTCACAGATAAAGAACAGTGATTTAGAGAGGTTTCCTGCGTGGCCTAATGTCACGCAATGTAGGGTTACCAGTTAAATGCAAGACACCCAATTATATTTGAATATAAGTTTGAATGTAAATGATGAATCATTTTAAGTACAAATACATTCCAAATATTTAGTATAAGCGTGTCCCAAATATTGCAAGGCACATACTTATGATAAAAATTATTCCTTGTTTATCTGAAATTCACATTTAACTGGTCAATCTCTATTTTTATCTACCAAATCTAGCAACCCTATATAGGTAGCAGGTTGTGGAGCCAGTATAATGCACTGGTACCCACTCTTGAATTCCTTCCTGGCACATAAAATATGTCCATTCAGTCCTTTTGGTAAGGACCTTTTGGTAAATGACAGTATCTCCAGATTCTGTTTCTTTTCCCTATGGATTCACATAACTATACCCACGTTTATGATCATTTTGTGTGCCTCAGAGAAAATTTGGGAATCATTGCCAGGTGAGAGTAGGGGACATGTCTTAAGTATGAATTGAAGCAGAAGCAGCTCCTTCAAGGACTAGAACCAGAGATTCATTCCTACAGTCCTAGTTCCCTTTATCTACCTTTGTCTCCCATTGTAATACAGATGACTCTAATACAGATTATTTTTTCCACGGACAATTTGAGACTTAACCTGTCCCAGTTCAGCTATCCCAGAGCAAAAAGAGAACCACTCTCTCTTTGGTTCAGCATATAAAAATCCCAGAGAAGGCCATGATGAATGGTAAAATCTATTTGCAGAAGACAATTTACAGAAAGATAGCGTTTTTATGCATCAGTTTAAAAAAATTTGGTCTTGTGACCAGTTTATTCTCTTAATAATTATTAGGGACCCCAAGGACTTGTTGCTTATATAGGCTATACCTATCAGTATTTACCACATTAACATTAAAATGAGAAACTTTTAATATATTTATTTAAATAAGCTCACTGCATATTAGCAAAATTATATATTTTATTAAAAATAACCCTTTTCCATAACAAAAAATTCAGTAAGAAGCTTGGCATTGTTTTCATTTTTTGCAAATATCATTTACTGCCAATTTAATATAAGTTGGTTGGATTCTCCTATCTGCTTCCACATTCAATCTGTTGTGATATATTGTTTTGATTAGGTTATATTGGAAAAATCTTGCATCACACAGATATGGAGCTGAGGAAGGGAGAAGAATTTTTATAAATTTTTCAGATAATTGTCTCTGTTTCTTAATAATTAGTTGCAATTTGGAATCTGAAACCTAATTAATGAATGCTCACACTCTAATTCATGAAAATCCATTGGTTTATCGTGCACATTGAATAGAACTTTTATTCAGGTATGAAATTGTGGCACCATGTATTGGTCATTTGGAAAATATTGATTCACCATGTTATACAAATCTTCCAAATGAGGACACAGTTCAATATGCAATGTAAAAAGATCACATACATTAGTATCACCACTGAACTTTTCAGAAGAGTCTTCAAATATTAGGAAGCTGTCAAATTCATGATGGCAAATGCAAACTTTCCAAAATTCCAGTTTTCATTCAAAAGCACACATTTTATCATTGACAACCGATTACTGTCAGTTGTTTTCCCCAAAATTACAAATCCACTTGGCTTATTTATTTTTTTAAACCACAATATACCCAACTCTGAATAACCATAGTTTGTCTATGAGTCATCTTTCAAGTAAAAATTGTGTTCCATGAAAAAGGTGGCTAGTTCAGCTTACAAAGCTTACAACTCGATCCCACAAGTGTTTTTCCTTGAGATAGCCATTGAACTTTCATTCGCAGCAAGTGCTATTTGTGCATATCCTGGTTTGTCCCACAGAATTAAAAGACATGCCTTCTAATAATCTCAAGGGTCAAGATTTCATAAAATTAATCATTTTCTGCGTCATTGAGTACTTTATTAGGTGAAACTGGCATTTCTTCTTCTTCTTCTTCTTCTTCTTCTTCTTCTTCTTCTTCTTCTTCTTCTTCTTCTTCTTCTTCTTCTTCTTCTTCTTCTTCTCCTCCCCCTCCTCCTCCTCCTCCTCCTCCTCCTCCCCCTCCTCCTCCCCCTCCTCCCCCCCCCTCCTCCTTCTTCTTCTTCTTTTTTTTTTATAATTCCAAATGCATATCAGTAAAGAACAGCTACTACTACAGTTTAGGCCATTGTCTTGATTCTTGATTCTGTACACTTCATTGCTTTTGCTCCATCCATACAAATATCAATGCAGTTAAAAAAAAAAAGGCAAGCAAATAAAGTCTTAGTAAAATAAAAAAAAAAAAGTTGATTTCTTATATCCATTAAAAGGGACTCAGAGACCACAAGTGTTTCATGGACTACATTTTGAGATTGATACCACAGACCAAGCACTGGGAAAGAAATGGGATATTACGATTAGTCAGACATAGCTTGGCAGTGCTACAAGATGCTCATGAACTGCGGGGAGGATAGCTCTCTGAATAAAGGTGGCTACGTATTTTCAGAATTTGGGGAACCATGAGGGTGGGTAAAAGCTGTATAGTAAACTTTCTTCATAGGCTGGGGAAAGGTGTTTCCAAACATAAAGAATAGTTTCATTTATAAAATATTTTTAAAAATAAGTGTAATATTATCTGGATCAAGTCTGAACCAGTAATACCATTGTTTTAGGGGGAAAGTAAGTGAAAGCACACTAAGCATCTAAAAACTGTTGATTTGTGTTTTAATAATTACTGAAAATTATTTATAATTTTTAGTTTATTTATAATTTTGGTGCATTCATTTTGTGTTTGCAAAGCAGTGTTTGAAAACCGTTATTTGGTTCTACTTCTTAAGTATTCCAATTTGTTCCCTACCTGAAATTCCTAATTTCTTTAGAAAATCTCCCTTTCATGGGCAGGGCAAATTTTTTTTATGCCTACATGTCTGATCTGTCCCTAATGTTTAATGTAATTTGTAGGTCTTGAATTTGTAAAGGTCCATTCTATTCTGAGAGTTTTCAAAAGAGAATGCCTCCCTAATTTCTTACTTACTATTGGAGATTTTTATTTTGCTAGAAGCAATTCAGGTATATGAAATGAAGGCATTAAGTTTTCTTAAGGCTTGATAATCAACACCAAAGCTTCTTGCCTTTATAAACACTTAAGAGAGAGGATGCATCATCCCAAATATTTTGAATATTCTATCATTCTAAAACCATCAGTCTATAAGAAGAACCCATTCTTTTCCGTTTTAGCGGAATGCTAGGTAGAAAAAACACTTGAAACAATCTTGGGGAGAAAAAAATATAGCTAGTGGTCCTTGCTTTAAGGTCAAAACTGACAAAGTCAACAGATATAAATGAAAAAGATGACTGAGTTCAAATTTCAGAAATCACACACAAAGTGAAAGAACAAGAAAGGATATGAGTTAATGACAAGAAAATGAGTCCAGATATTTGAATAATAAATAAAGATTAAAATATTCATGTAATTGGAGGACAACTGTGAGACTTAATTATTCCTACACTTTTTAGGTAAGGAAATTAACTTCAAAAGAACCTGAAATATGTTAGAAAAATATGATCACTATGAAATATCTTCTCTTAGAAAAAAAATTGAGAGAGATCATGAGATAGATTTCTAGTCCTTCCCCTGAGGTTTTTCTGCTTTGCATGTGCCTGACTGAAATTTTAGTTCAGGTTCAATTTACAGAATGTTTCGTTTTTGTTATAGTTCAAGAAATTTGGAAAATATTTGTTGAATCCAGTTCAAGAGGATGTTTTTATTTGGATTCCAAATCAGTGAAAACAAAATTGGATTCTCTTTGGTTGGGAGTTGTGCCCTCAGTAAGCTTGAGTGAGATATGGCCAAAGTACCAGTAGGAACTCTACCGTTGAGGGTTGTTTGCAAAGCTGCTGGCTGTCCCTTTACAGGTACTTATTCTGTGTTCCAAAATTAGCATAATTTACCTGGTAGTGTTGCAATTGTTGTTGTTGTCATCATTGTATTGTTTGCTCTTTAATGAAAACAAATCCATCTGTAGATAAATTGCCTATGTTTTAAACACAGGAAAGAATGGTCACTGTGGACATAGCCCAGGAGAATATTTGGGTTTTTTTTTTCTTCTTATTTTTCACTCTTTTGTGAAAAAATGACCATATGTATATACACTGTTCTGCACCTTTTCTTTTTCTTCCATTTAAATATATCTCATAGATCTAGTTATAACAGTATATAGACTCTCCCTCCTTCTTTTCAACACAGCACAATTCATTATACACATTCCTGGTGATACACATTTAGGTTTTGCTTTTATTTATTTATTTATTTATTTTGAAGAAACTTTAGATTACATAAATGTTACATAAAAATATAGGAGATTCCCATATGCCCCACACCCTCCCCCTCCCACACTTTCCCACATTAACAACATCCTTTATTCGTGTGGTACATTTGTTACAATTGATGAACAAACATTGAAGTAGCGCAATTAACCGTGGTTTATAGTTTACACTCTGTCCCGCACAGTTTTGTAAATTATCACAGAACATATAATGGCCTGTGTCTGCTGTTGCAACTTCATACAGGACAATTCCAATGTCCCGAAAATGCCCCATATTACACATATTTTTCCCTCTCTTTCCCTTCAGAACCTCCAGTGGCAACTACTTCCACATCAATGATAAAAGTTCTTCCATTGCTAGAATAACTAGTTTTTAGAAGAAAGTAGAAGTAAGTCTACTTTACTCCATTGTTCATTCCCCAATCTTGAGGATTTGGGAATTGTGATGCCCACACTGCCTCTAACTGAGAGGGGACTTAGATCCCATGGGCAGGTGGATGGAATTCTCTTGCTTGCAGTTGCAGACGGTCTGTTCCTTGGGATGGGCATTGTCCAACCTCATCACCTTGTTAGTTTTCCTAGATGAGTCCAGTGAACTGGAGAGTAGGTGTTGCAAATCTGCTGAGATTCAGAATCTAACTGACACATGGATGGACTGAAGATTTAAGTCTCTTGGACCTACAGCTATCAAGTATAGCACTAACTGTAGGTTCAAATAGAAGGGGCAGAAGAGCCATGTGTTGGGAAACCACAAATGAGTCCAACTGTCACACTGGGGAGCATAAGTTCCAAGGTAAGGCCCACTGGCAGGGCGCCAAACTCCTGAGCTATCTGCCCTGCCTATAGTGTCTGGATGTCTCTAGCGCCTTCAGGAGCCCCGTTATTTGAGGCAATATTTGCTGTGGCTGTCAATGAGATCCTGCTGAGACTTGCATAAGTGTAACCTCTGGAATGACCTCCCAATTCACTTTGAAATCTCTTACCAATAGAACTCATTTATATTTACCATTTCCCCCTTATGGTCAAGGTCTTTTTCCAGGAGCATTGCTAGTTGGCACTTGGTAATAATCCCTCAGTGCCAGGGAGACTCATCCCCAGGAGCATATGACTTAAGAAAATTGAGCAGACTCACAGATCTAGAGTCTGGGAGATAGGTTTACAGGAGACAGAAAGGGAATAGAGGGTTTTGAGCCAATGCCCATATGGGCAAAATCTGTAATAAGGTGGAAGGACATGGTTGTGCAGTGCATGACAGCAGTATAGTGGTGCTATTGGGTTCGGTGGTGCTTGTCTGTGAGGAAGATAATGTGGGGGGGTTGGGTTGGATTATCCATGGAACTGGGAAGAGGGTGGAGGGAAGGAGCAGGTGAACTCTGGGGATTTGCAGGTTTGTCATTAAAAACTACAACATTGGGAATGTTCTTTTAGCAAATATGGCAGGGGAGGATTACTGGTATAGGGTGTTGGATGGGGGGGGGTGCTTATAGGACAGGGTGTACCTGGGGCAGGCTTCTATGGAATATGTAAGTGTTCATCTTGTCATAATGTGTTATATCAGTGAGTGGAGACCCACACAATAAACAAGAAAATATTAAACTCCCATCCTGGGGAGTCATGGTATGTTCTCAAATAGAGGGATAAGAGTCTCCCAAAAACATAGGCAGTGCCTAATAAATGAAAACAGACCAATATATCAAGTCCTCCATATTATGGCAAGTAACTATGAATCTTATGCTTCAAAAGGTGAAACTTGGGGGTTACCATAGGTCCCAAGGGGAGGGGGAGGGAAGAATAGAATAGATGGAACATAAGGCATTTTTAGGGCATGAGAATTGTTTTGCATGCTCTTGCAATAATGGACACAGGCCATTTTAAATTTCGTCAAAGTTTATGAAAGTGTATGGTCCAAAATGTAAATCATAATGTAAACCATTGCCCATGGTCAGTAGCAATGCTTCAATATTTGTACATCAATTGTAGCAAATGTACCATCCATATGTAAAGTGTTATTAATAGGGAAGAGGGAGAAAGGGGGAGGGCACTGGGTATATGGGAATCCCCTATATTCTCTATGTGACTTTTCTGTAACCTAAAGTGTCTTTGAAGATAAAATGAAAATAAAAAGAAGACACTGGGGAAATATACAGAAGAAAATCTCACTGTACATACAAGACAACAGAATTTACAGTGATGAAACACATATTGTCTAAAAAAGTTTTTTTTATTATTTAAATTTTTTTTTAATTTTTAAAAAGTTTTTCTGTATTTTATATGTTACTTTTAAACTATCATTATTTCATTTTCTTATTATTTTTATTTGATTTTTTTTCTTGGCTTCATCTTTGGAGAGGTTTTGGATCACAGAAGGGTCACAACTGTGTCAGGGGAGGAACATTGGTGTGGGTTGTCAGTGCTGGGGGATGCATGGGAGAGGTGAACCTGGGGCATGGCTCTAAGGCATACGAATGTGTTTAAGAGCTCATGGGGCCTTGTCAACGTGGGTGGAGATCCACACAATAACTGAAAGAATATCAAATTCCCATCGTGGGGAGTTCTGCTACATTCTTTAATGGTACAGCAAGAATCCCCCAAGTACATGGTCAGTGCCTAGTGAAGGAGGATGGTCCATTACACCAGGCCCTTGATGTTGATGACTGTACTTATGAACCTTTTCTTTTGAAATTGAAACTTAGCCTAGTATTATATGTTGCCTAAGAGTTACCTCCTGAGGTCCTCCTTGTTGCTCAAATGTGGCTTCTCTCTGAGCCAAACTCAGCATATAGGATTTGCTTTTTTTTCCCAGTTGTGGTAGGCAGAAATCCAAGATGACTTCCAATATTCCTGCCCGATAGAGTAGAGAGCCTGTAAAATCCCCTCCCTTTGAGAATAGGTGGGACTTGTGAATATGGGATTTCACTCCTGTGATTAGTTTTAAGTTATATGGAAAAGGTAATGAGATTTTACAGATGTCATTAAGGTCCCTAATGGAATGAGTTTTAAGTTAATCAAATGGGAGATTAGCCTGGGTGGACCTCAGTGAATCAGTTGAGCACTTTAAATGAATGTATAGAGATGTGAGAAGCCAGAGCGATTTGAACCAGCAGAGATACTCTCCTGTTGGCTTTAAAGAAGCAAACTGGTCACAAGGCAGGATATGGAAAGTAGCCTCTAATTGCTGAGGGCTTCAGTCTTAAAAATCAATGACTTTAGAGGAGGACTCCTAACCTCAGATGAGTCCATGGAAACTGTGATATAATAAATGTGTTGTTTTTAGCCCCAAATTTGTGATAATTTGTTACATAGCAACCCAATTTTGCTATTAGAAGCAGCACAACAAGAAAAATCTTTGAACATTTATAGTGTAATTTTCAGGAATGTATATCCAGATGGAAGAGTTTATGGATTTGTATCATTGGGGTAGATAGTGCTAAATTTTACTCTACAGATATTGTGACAGTTTATACTCCCAAGAGCACTGTTTGAGAAACTCTCCAACAGTTTATCAAAGCTTTGGATGGTTGTTGGTCTGAGAGGTAAAAAATATCTATACAGTTTTGTAAAGTTTCGGTTTGCATTTCTGTCTTGTAAGTGAGGTTGAGCTTTTTTCATGTTTTGGGGGACATTTGTATTTCCTTCTCTCTGAACTGTTTGCTTGTATCCTTTGCCCACTTTTATGTTGGCTCATTTTTTTTTTTCTCTTAAAATGTCCAGGAACTTCATTTTAGGGGCAAAGGCCCATTGTAATATAATTTAGGTTTGTTTTATCACAGTTTGCCATTTTCTTTTGACTTTTTTCCATTTTTATATAACCAAATTTATTAATCTATTATTTCATGCCTTCTGGATATTGAATGATAGCTTAAAAAGGCCTTTCCTATCCAAGATTATAAAGTAATTCTCCCATGTTTAATTCTAGGACATTTTTAGTTTAACATTTTGCATTTAAACATTTTGTCTTTTTGGAATTTGTACTAATATGCACTATGAGGTAATTACCAAATTATTTTTCCAAATGAATGTAAGGCCCAACCCCATTTAATGCATCCTTCATTTTTCTACCACTAATTTGAAATGTATTCTGATATTAATTTGCCTCAGTTTCTGCACTTTGCTTTCAGTTGCATTGACCCATTTGTCTACTCATGTGAAAGTTTTGATTTTTGAGGTGATATATGTTTTATTATCAAAAGAGCTGTTCTCACCTCAGGGCCCTTCTTTTTATGCATTTTCTAGCTCTCGTTAATTTTCTTTCACACATGAAATTATACGTACGTAGCTTGTCGGGATTTAAAAACAAAACCTACCTTTTCATATTCCTGCTGAGATTGTGTTAAGTATAGAAATTAATTTGAGAAGAATTGGCATGTTCATCTAAAAATATGGTATAACTTTCTTTTTTTCAAGCCTTTTTTGTATCTTTTCAGTGTCTTAATGTAGTCATTTTTCTTTTTACTTAAATATAAGCCCAGCATATATTTCTTATAAAGTTTATTGTAGGTATTTATTATCCTTGACATTCATTATAATAGGATCTTTACCTTCCTTGAATTTTCTAATTATTTTTAATATGAATATGATTTTTAAATAAGAAAATTATTGCTCTGGACATATTAATTTTATAACCCACTAAATTTCCTATAGTAATAGTTTATTTTCTTGACTTTTTAAAGTATGTAATATCCTCTGCAATTAGTATAAGTAGTACTTCTTCCTTTCCAATTTTTATATTTCTAATTTCTTTTATTTTTTGGTCTAATTACTTTGCATTGGCTGTTACCAAAAGTTCAATTTAAAGCAGTGAGATTACATATATTTACTTTGTTCCTGTCTTTAGTTTACCTATTAAGCACATTTCTGACCTCACGGCTGAGGTTAACGTATATTTATTTCTATTATAATGCCATACGTGACCCCCCCCATTAATATCCTGCAAAATAATGCATTAAAATAACAGTTTTGGGGGAAAATAGTGATGTGTCAGTACACTTGAAACTTAGAAAGTTCGAAAATAAGAGCACTAAAAAATAATAATGCTTATAATAATACTATCAAAATTAAGTATTTACATCAAGTATTATATTAAATAAATCTTTTGCTGTTTTAAACTCAGAGACTTATATGCCTACTCCAAGATGTGGGTACTGGGGTGCATGCAGTTCTTATATAGAGACCATTTTCACCAAAATTAAAATTATGATCCAGTGTGTAGCTTTCTTCAATAATCCATTGTTATAATACAGGAAAGAAATATCTTCACATCTTCACTACTTCTTGATAGACATTTACAGTTTTGCCACGTTACCATAAAACAGAGGAAAGCATAGAAGTTTTTGAAGCTACTGAATCAACAGCAACTAGAACTAAGAGAAGTTACTTCTGTAGACTTACAGTTTTTTTTTTTTGTTTTTTTTTTTTTTAAGATTTTATTTATTTATTCATTTATCCCCCCCCTTGCTGCTTGTGCTCGCTGGGTCAGCTAACCACGCCATGCGGGCGGGCTTGCCTTCACCAGGAGGCCCCGGGAACCGAACCTGGGGCCTCCCATACGGTAAACGGGAGCCCTACTGATTGAGCCACAGCCACTTCCCTACAGTTTTTTAAATTAAGGTTTTATACATGGCTAAGACTATTCTTTCATTTTGAGAAAACATCCCCTTTACTGCTTCAAGACATTAACGAGCTAGGAAAAAAAAAAATCACGTATGAACTAATACAACTTCCAAATTACATTGCTGTTATTCTGTTTATCTACTTCATACAAGGAAATTTTCATCATAGAAATATGTTTTAGCAGAACAGACTATTTTTTTGAGTTAAAGGAAGAATCCTCTTAGTATTTTGTCATGAATTTATCAATAATAATTTTTTTTTAACTTTGTCAAATGATTTTTGAACATCTCTGCAGGTAATATATTTTTCTACCTAGATCTCTTATCAAGATGATCACATTAATAAATTCCCTAATATTGAACCATCTTTGAATTCTTAGAATAAGCCATCCTTTATTATAATGTATTATTGTTTTAATGAACTGCTCAATTTGAGTTATGATTATTTTATTTTGGGTTATCAATCAATAGTATGTATATAAATATAAGTGCATATGCAGAGTTTTCTCATTTCTTCTTATTCTCACTTGCAATTCTTTCCTAAAATTAAACTAACCTGGTTCCTATATTAAAAATTCTTGGGAGACGGATGTGGCTCAAACAGTTGGGCGTCTGTCTCCCATATGGAGGGACCTGGGTTTGATCCCAGGGACCTCCCAGAAAATAAAATAAAATAAAATAAATAAAATGTTTAAAAAAAAAAATTCTTTACTCCTTTTTAGAGCATCTAGATCAATCTATATCACCCTTCCTTTTTCAAGCTTTTATTTCTCTCTCGCTCTCTTTTTTTTTTTTTTTTTTTTTTTTTTTTTTTTTTTTTTTTTTTT
>JAKSZT010053825.1:0-62383 GCA_026826555.1 Tolypeutes matacus | reverse complement strand
ATCAATCTATATCACCCTGCCTTTTTCAAGCTTTTATTTCTCTCTCGCTTTCTTTTTTTTTTTTTTTTTTTTTTTGAATAAGTGAATCTATTCAATAAGTTTCCTCCTCAGGAGATATATCAAAAGTTTTCTATTTTCCCCATAACTGTGTTTCCTTATTATATGATTTTTCCTCATTTTTAGACATCCCAGCAATAAAAGTTAAGCTCCTTGAAGAATAGAAACATGCATCTCTGCAAAATGATTAGAACACTCCTTTATCCCAAAGGAGCCAAAAAGGAAAATTATGTTGTTTTTATAATTACCAATATATTTACCAGTCACTATTTGCAATCACAGATTTTTCAAACTAGGATAGAGATATCATTGAGTTCAATCCCTTTACTTTAAGTTGACAAAATTGATCCCTAAAGAAAGGAAGTGATTTTCTTAATACCTAAATCCACTGTGTCACTGTTCAATAGACTACACAATCAAGAAAAGATAATCATATTTCTAGCTATTATTACTGTATAGTTATAACTGTTCTGTCTTGTCCTTTCTGTAATTTGAGCAACAGTTCCAGGGAGGAACCAGTTCTATTTTTGTAGGTATGACCACTGAGCTTCACCTTAAGATTAGAGGGTGATTCAGGAGACCTTAGAAAGGAGTTGTATTTGTACAAATAATGTGCATTTATGTTGTATGTTCTACTAAGAAAATACTCATGCTTTCAAACTATGCCACCCGGAGAGCACAGTTGGGATTGTGGATTAGCTGTTTAAATATTTATGAAGCTATTTAGACGTATTTTATTTACTGCAAAAAAATGTTTATACAGTAATTATTTTGAGAACCAAGCTCCATGTGCTATCAGAGGCTTATTCTAATTCTTCTCAATCACACTTTTCCAATGCTAGATCATATTCAAGTGGAATACAGTGAGAAATTTTTTTCAGAGCGCATTTATTGCCATAAACCTATCAATCAATCATCTCATATTTTAAAAGTGTCTTCTACAAGAAAGTAATTGGACAGATGCCTCAAAAGATTTATAATAATATAAACATGTTTAGCCACTTACTAAACTCCAGGCCCTGATATAGGCATGCTGTACATTAACTCTAACACACAAAATAACTCTGAGCTAAGACCTATTACTACTCTGATTTTACAGATGAGGAAACTTTCACTAAGTTACAGAAAGCTTAAAGTTGATTTGAAGATATGGATTATTCAATCAAGTATACCTAACAACTTTTGATAAATGTCAAGGTAAGATAGAGAATCAGTTCAAAAGAAATTAATGGGAATTGAGAGAAAAAATTACACAGGTGAGTGATTAAAATATAAGGAAATCAGATATCAGTAGAGCCCAGTGACCAAATCCAGTCTATGTATTGAACATTTTTTAAAAATTCACGTAACTGCCAGTATTATGTAACCAGCAGGCTTTACATAAAATGGCAGACTTCTGGTTTCACTTGAAGATGAAAAAAATCAGAATATCTAGAAATTCTTGCTTCACATTCTCATATGGCCAAAATCAGCTGGATCACATTCAACTGGCTGCCCTTATTAGGTAAGCATTTGCTCTTCATGTGTAATTTACCACAATCCCCACTGCTCTTTAATACCTCTAAGAGCCAGGTTCCTTTCCTCAGGTTTTTCTGCCCTCATTGCTTATGCAGTCAAATGTGCTAAATGTACATTTTTTCTCATTGTTTGTTGTGTCAACATTACCCATCACTGCTAGGTGGGAATGAGTTCAACCAGATGAATTTTTTCAGGCATGAAATGGATATCCCTGCTCAGAGACTTATAGTTGCATTTAGTGAAACTCTGACAGCAAATTTTCATATATCTTTCTCTTTACTTTTCCTAAAGATCCTAATTTCTTTAATCTTCTTTTAATTTTAAGCAGCCTATTTGGTTGTTATTTATACTTTTGTTTCTGTTTCGAGGAGAGATGGTCAACACCCAGTCAATTCTGAAGACACTCAGTAAAAAGTGAAAAATAAGTAAATATATGCATATACATATATATACAACAATTTCTACAACTTTCATTTTTCATGAGTAGAATAGCCTTCTAATTCCTCTATTTGATAATTTTCTCCTATTTTCTTCTTGCCATCTCAAAAGGAACACAATTCTGGGCACCAAAGTTAGTCATGGCCAAGCCTCAGACCCCATAAGATGACAAGCTTGATTGCTCTAACTGTACATAAAATCAGATGCCACAGGCAGGCATACACTTTCTCCATGCAGACTACTGGGCAGAAAAGGTGGGGAATTTTAAATTTTCAAGCCTCTTGATCTCAGGAAGTTCCTACTGTGTATCACAGTCTCATGCACCTGTTGAAATAACACTTTTTCCTCAGTCTATTTAGGAAATTCTCTCCGTGAACTGGCCTTCAAAATTTCTCATTTTGTGCTTCTGGTGTGGTGGCTTGTAGGAGTAAGACCATTCTCAGAGATTTCTGTGGTCTTCCTTATAAGCTTTGAGGCCATATTTTTCCTTCCTAACTTTTATTTTCTCCCTTGACATTTATGTTTAGCACTATAAAAGATAGCAAACAAGCCTTTAAAAGATGCAATTGCAGGTGAAAACTTTTAGGAGGGAAAAGGCACATGAGGAACAGGTGCCATGGCTTATTTGGAAAGTGTGAATCACACATTCCAATCACTATGCCACCAAACCAACCATGAAAATACACCTTTGGAGGTGAAAATATGATTTTCAGGAATGTGATAATAGTTTTTACAGAGTACATAGAAAATATCATTGAAAACTTGTTCTTACTTTTATTTCTTAATACAAATATTAGAATTGAAAATAAGACCCTGTCATAAAAATAAAATTGATATCAAATATTGAAGTTTTTTTCTAAAATTAAAACTCAGAATCCTTCTGGAAAAGAACATTCTACTGCCATGCCCATTTCTTAGGTAAGTACCATAAATTGAATGATCTGGGAATAAGAAGGAAGTTGGTGGAGTTCTTTGCCTATGTGGAAAAACTATAGTGATAATTCTCAAACTAGCTGGATATTGAAATCACATGGGAACTTAAAAAATAGTGATGTCTGAGTTCCTCAAAATGTTCAGCAGAGAATTACCATTTGATCCAGTAAATCCACTTTTGGGTATATATCCAAAAAAACTGAGAGCAGAGACTCAGACAGATATTTGCACACCAACATTCATAGCAGCACTTTCACAATAGCCAAAAGATGGAAGCAACCCAAGTGTCCATCAACAGATGAATGAAAAAACAAAATGTGGTATATCCATGCTATGGAATATTATTCAGTTGTAAAAATGAATGAAGTTTTGATACATGCTGCAGCCTGGTTGAGCACTGAAGATATCATGTTGAAAGAAATAAGCCCAACACAAAAGGAAAAATATTGTAAATTCCACTTCTATGAGATATCTAGAATAGGCAAGTAGAGACAGAAAGTAAATTACAGGTGACCAGGGATAGGGCAGGAGGGGCAGGGGGTCCAGGGACATTACTGCTTAATGGGTACAGAGTTTCTGTCTAGGGTGATGAAATAGTGGTGACTGTTACACATTGTGAATATAATTAATAACACTAAATTGTATACTTAAAAGGGATAAAATGGCAAATCTCAAATTCCATGTTACATTTATTTTACCATAGTATTTCAAATATACCTTAAAAAAGAAAAAAAAAGATGATATCTGGATCCCAAGCACAAAAATGCCGATGTCATTTATATGGGGTATAGCCTGAGCTTCAGAACTTGTTTAAGCTTCCAAGTGATTCAAATTTCAATCTTCAACCAAGGTTTTGAACCACTGCAAAGAGGAAATTCTTGTAATTGTAAAAATGGAGGGGGAAAGAGTAAAGAAGGGACAGAAGGGTAGAATTTTTCTAAATTTATACAAATTATTCACATATGTGGGAAAGAGGAAATAACTTTGGTTTTTATAGAAGAGATAAACACTAAAATGCATTTAAACTTTGCATTAATAAAACTATGAGTATATTAACAAAAATGTTAATTTCAGATTATTTAACCCACTCAGTGTTGGTATATCCAACATTTGATCATCCCAATAAGTCTATGTGGGAGAATAGAAGTCATCCCATTTTACAGGTGAAGATACTGAGGCCAGGGAAGCGAAATCACTGGCCACATTTAACATGTGCTTGGAGTTTGGCCAAGAAATACAGTCCAGAAACCTTGATTACTTGATTATTTAAGCCGTCTATTTCTTAACTTTGAAGGCTGCTGGCTTTTGGGATAAAGCTGGCCCCAGGACTTAAGGGCATTTGTGTGGTCTAGTAATAACCCTCTTGAATTTTTTCCAAGATTTGTTAAAGGTTTTAGAGCTGAATTTATAGAAGAGATAGCATTGTTTTCTATGAAACCCGGCTAATACCACTTAGATGATCTTTTGGGTATAGAGGAAAGATAACTTCCTGTATTAGTCAGGGTTCTCTAGTGAAACAAAACAGATGGTATGTATATACGTGAGAAAAAGAGAGAGGTTGATTCATTATAGGAATTGGCTCATCCAACCAAGGGGATTGGCAAGTATGAGATCTATAGGGCAGGCTGCAAATTAGAAATAATGATGAAGATGAAACTGTGTTCCCAAGGAGATGGCTTAAGAAAAGGCAGAAATTCTTCTTTCTGACTTCTGAAATCCTTAGTTCTGGCTTTAAGCCTACCAGCTGATTGGATGAGGAGATTCTCATCATTGCAGAGGGCAATCTACTTTGTTGATTGCAGATGCAATCAGCCCTAGATGCAATTAACTGATTATAGATGCAAATCCATCAACAAAATACCATCAAGGAGCAATCAGGTCAGTGCTTGCTTGATCAAATCACTGGACATCAAAACCAAGCCAAGTTGACATATGAAATTATCCACCCTACTTACTTTAAAAAATAGAAAAAAGCAAACAGTAAGATCAAAATTGGATCTCCTTTAATATCTGATATAATCCCCTAAATATGCTTATCCCTACTTAAAAGAGGAAGGAACCCACACTCAGAGATTTGTTTAACTTTAGGGTCTAAACTCTATTTATAATTCTAGAGGCATAGAAGAAAAAAAAGAAAGGGAAAAAAACTTTCTTGAAAGGTGAGGAAGGAGTCCTAATTCTAATCTTGGCTCTGTCACCAGATAGTTGTATGATCCTTGAAAAATATACTCCACTTCTCAGAAGGTCAAGTCCTGTAAAGTCCTCTCTAACTCTAAAATTGTATATGACTATAGTTTTAAAAATTTCTAAAATACTTAGAAATTGACTTTTGTTTAAATAATGCACTATGCATTGGCTATTCTCCATCGCTCATCCGTTTTCAGCTTGTCCTGGTAGCAAGGTTCCCGACTTACCTTTAGTGAAAGACCCTTTTCTCACTCTCAGTTCAAAAGCCTCAGGCAGAATTGCTTCCATATCTGGCCTCCTAAGTCGACCTGTGACTTCAGCCTGGCCAGCCACATTTTCTTAGCTCAGCAACTATTTATTAGGTGGAGATGACTCCAAATCTGGTCAAAGAAATCAGAACCAAGACTTATTTTTCCAAATCAGTCAAAGAGAATTTTCTTTCTTGCTGGAATTGGAGGGAAAATGATTTAGGCCTGGAGCTACTGACTACCTCCAGACCACTTAATGGAGGCTGAGAATTAAAGCGGGAGGAGTACAGAGACAATATGTGGAGGTAAACTGTAACCTGACAATATTGTTCAAATCCCTAGATCAAGTTTTTCCTAAAATTTTCAGCAATAAATTTCATTTTCTAAAAAGCTAATGTGGGTCAGCTGTCACTTGGAACTGAAAAAGTTCTAACGTATTTATTTCCCAAGAGCATCCTTTATTGGCAAACAGAGATACACTTGAAAGACTTAAAAGATAGAACAGTGAATGATGGAAAAGAAACATAATGGGTTTAGATCATGGATACCTACATGACAAAGGACTTGATTTAACCTGTGTTTTCCAGCAAATCAGATGAATCATTAGAAAGCTTTTCATTATAAATGAAAGAACACCTCATTCATGGGATTAAGCCAGCAAAGTAGTTAATCACACAAGTAACTATAAAGACTAAAGGTTCATCAGGATCAGACAGACTAACAATATTACAAAGACCCAATTATTCCTACAACTCTTTTTCATCTTTTGCAGTGAGTGGTTCATCTTAATGCTGTCACAAAATGGCCGCCAAGAGCTACAAGAACTACAAGAGCTATTGTCTTCTTTGTTCTCTTCCTGAAAGTCAAGAGAACATTATTCCTTATAGCTCTCTTAAAGATGCAAGGAAGCTTCTTTCTCAAAAACCTTCATTAAATGTCTGTTCATAAATAATTGTTCTTCCCTGGTTCCTGTGCTGTGAAACCATTTCCGTGACCATGGGAATTGAAAGTGCTAATTCCTTTAACTTGGGGGTGGATAGGTTCATCTTCACCCCAAGTTAGCAAAGAGGATAAATTGAGGGTGATGAGGAGGAGTGAGTATCCCAACCATATTCAGGGTACTAGTGCCAAGAGGGTGAAGGAATTGGATACTGAGCAGTGAAAAATAACAAATGTTAACCAAAGAATCATATGGCAAAACAATTACAGCAAATTAGATAGGAATAGAAATAACCTGGGTTCCAAGACTGTGGGCTCTATGTTTTTGCCAAACTGATTAATTTCCACAGCTACTCCAAGTTGTGAACTGTAAGTGGAAGGAATTTAATGAAGAAAATTATGAATAAAAAATGGAATGAGGCCTGTTGACCTAGGTGGTCTTGCCACTCCACTTCAGAAGGTCCTCTCCAATGCCAAATGTGAAATCTGAATTAATTAATTCTGAAAGATACAACTCAGAAGGGAGTAAAACTTTTTGTAATGTCGTAGGGCCAAGCTGTTTCCAGAAATGAAAGATTTCTGTGATACTGAGCATTTTTGTTTAAACAAAAGAACATAGTATAGCATCCACATTAACCAAAAAGCATGAGATTTGTTTTCAAAAATTATGCAAGATTGTATAAGGTTTGAGTGTATGAAGTTTGGCCTATAATTTATGTATGCATTCAACAATATTTAGTAGCCCTACCATTTGCCAGGAACCGTGCTATCCTCTAGGTTATAATACCAGGTATATAAGCCAAGCTCTACATTACATGCTCTAAAAATCAGCTCATTTAATCCTTACCAAAATTCTATTGGAGTAGATATTTGTATTAGTTTGCATTTTCATATCATAATCAGACACTGCAAAAACTATGCAGAAAGGAGTCAGTTTGAAAGATATTAGGGATCTCACAGAATTAACAGGATCTAGAGATCCTGGGTTGGAGAAGAAAACAAGAAATGTCCAGTGTGGCTTAGGCTGCAAAAATCCCAACAACAGTCTCCTAGAAGTGACAGTTCAGTACACCATCAGTGTTCTTTGCAACAATGCCTTACAACTTTCCAAATACTCGCTTCACTTATTCAACTGGGAATCAGATTGGCCAAGTCAATGTCATATGTTGAGGAAGAGAGAAGAATCTAGTCTCTTTTGATTCTATAGAAGAACAGACATGACTTTCCATCAAAAACTCACAAAAATCAAATATTCCTCTAAAGTGAGCTACAGATCCTAGCAGGAAGTGGGTTTGCATGCAAAACAGCTAAAAGTCTGATGAATCCTGATTAGTCAGGATTCTCTAGGGAAACAGAATCAACAGGAGATATCTGTAAATACTATGAGATTTTATAAAATTCTCTCACGTGACCATGAGGATGCACAAGCCCAGATTCTGCAGACAGGTTGCAAAACAGGGGCTCTAATGAAAGTCCGATGAAGGTCCTTTATGAGTTCCTAGGTAACGTTGCCTGTCCAAAGTCAAGCTGGGAAATTCTCTCTGAATGCTGAAATCACTTCCCCTTTTAAGGCATTCAGCTGGTTGGATAAAACGTCACTCATTACTGATGGCAATATCCCTGGTTTATTGTAGATGTAATCAGCTATCTATGAAGTAAACTCACTGGTGACTAGAGTCCATAAATATCTTTGTATTACAATTAGCTCAGTGCTTGCTTGACCAAACAACTGGGCATAATAACCTGGCTGAGTTGACACATTATCCTAACCATCACAATCCACACCAGAATTATTATATCCATTTTACAAATGAAGAAACATATGTCCAGACAAGGTAAATTATAAATTCCTTTATTCTCATACTCTCTACAAGGTAACAAACAAGCCATTAAACCATGTTATAGGACTAATCTAGGATATGTCTGAGTTCCTAGGGTACAGGTTTCAGTTCTGTTTGATATCCTGCTGTATTTAGTCTTAGTTTTTTACTTCTATAATGTTAAGTCATAATGTAAGGATTCCATGGGATTTGTAAAGGGAATGTTATTGATGTTACCCTTAATTCCTTATTACCATGTAACTTCGCTTTATAAGATTCTTCTTCAGCTATATGAGTCATTATTTATTAGAATTATCAAATATTTAGAGTATTTAAATCTACCTTAATCCACAAGGCAAGAAATAGAACCAGTTTGTACACCTCTTCTTATGAAATATTTGATTTTGTCATGATCCAAAACTATGAATTTATTCTTTATTCAAAAATTGTTGTGTGCTGCAATGTCTTTTGTTCTATACTTGATGCTCTAGATCAGGGGTTGGTCCATGGAAAGATTTCAGGGGGTCCATGGGCTTGAATTGAAAAAAATCGACTTCTTATCTTTATTTTCTCTAACCTCTAACTGAAATCTAGCATTTCCTTTAGTTAAGTTATGAATGTATGCAACAAATAAATTACAGTAGTAGTCATTTCACCTGACTAGCAAAGAGATCCATGGAACAAAAAAGGTTAAGAACCCTTGCTTTAGATACAATAGTGAATATGTAGATGCTAAAGTGAATTATTAGTTTGAAATTTGGTTGCAGGTAAAAGAAACCCAATTCATATGAGCTTTAGCAAATTTTTAAAAAATGTTTTCCACTCATATAGTCATGTATGAAAGGAGCAGAAATGGAGCCAGTCTTGGCAATACCTTAAACCAGAGACTCTAATACATCAGACTTTCTCTTTCCCTCTCTCTCTCTCTTTCTCTCTGACTTTCTCTCTCTGTTTTGCTCTCATAATTATACTCTATCTTATCTCTGCTGCTCCTTGCTGACCTTATTCTCTCAGGCTAGCTGTGCCCATAAGGCTGGGTCCATGGTATTAGAAAATTGTGGAGTTACCTCCGTATAACCTACCAACCTATAGGGTAAACAGTGTCTATCTCACCAGCTCCAGTTATACAACTCCTAAAAATAACATCAATTGGCCCGCCATGGGTCATATGCCACTCTTCCCTAAATCAATCACAGAGATAGGGAGACTTACTGGTTGAGCCTGGGTCCCAGGTCAAAAACCTGTGACCAGAGCTAGTGTGGTCTCCAAAAGAAATGTGGAGGAAATAATCAAAACAAATATGGCCCTTGCTCTCATAAGAGTTTATAGTGTAGCATGCAAGACAAAATATTAAACAAGTATAAATCAATATTAATTATAACTGTGAGGAGTGCTACTTAGGAGAAATACAAGAGTGTAAAACATACTAAGTCTAGATAGTTAGAAAAGGATTCTTTAAGAAAATGATATGGAAGATGACACACAAAGAAAGAGTAGGAGGTAACTAGATAAGGTGTTAAAGGTTCCCAGGGGGAAATTTGGAATGCCTAATTAAAGCCCAAAATATATACACTAAAGAGTCAAATTTAGAAGGTTGTGATATTGAAAGGGATCTTGGATAACCTGTAATAAGATTCCTTAAAGCTCTAAGATTATATGATAACTAGTATTTTATTCTCTTCAATAATTTAACTTCTTAACCTAATTACAGTTGTAGAACAAGCACTAGCCTAGGATCAGAAGACCTAGTTCTGACACTATCTAAAATGGATGACTTTGGGAAAATCATTTCCCCTCTCAGGACCAACATCTTCTCACCCTTATAAGAGGAGGATTATATTAAACTAAGATAACTTTCCTAATATTCTGTGCCTCATTCAAATGATGGAAGTTTTCAGGACAGTAAGGAGATTAATTTGCAGTGAGGGCAAAACCAGATTAAGGGGTGGGCCTTTGGGAGTACCATTTGATAAACAGCACTAAAATGTCAATAGAGTGATTAAAAATATCTAGAAATATAATCCAAAGAAGAAAAATTGTCATAGTTCTTGTCAGGAAGATTAGAGTTGAAAGGATTACTAGGATGAGCTACACATGATGGGCATGAAGTCTTCAAGGGACATGCACATAGAAGAGCAACCTCCAAGCTGCCCTGTAAGAACAGTCAGGCTGGTTAACTAGGGAGTTTCATTTTTCTGTATGGGGTCTGCTAGTTTGTTGCCAAAAGTGAATTGCCATGAAAATGAAATAGAGTCTGAAATTTTCTAATAGCCATGGTCCTCCATCTCCATCTGTTTCCTAAATACCTCTCAGAATTCTTCCAAATAAAGAGTGAAAAAAAATATTTAATCCATATTGGTTTGAATGGTTGACAAATCATTAAGCTATCCAGAATACAACCACATCTTGATACCATTCTGAGTGAGAAAGAAAAAAACTTTTAGTTACCAAGCATCACGCTACTGAACTTAACCTACAATAGGATACAGAAGTGGGGCAAATCTTGATGCCCTTTCAAATGTTTACATAGAATGTTTAGCCTCAGACTTCAAGTTAGTTTCCACATTCATGAGAATTTTTTTGTAAAGTATAAGATCTTTCAAGATCTAGCATTTTTATGCAATGTCAATACTAGCATAGACATCCCTTAACCAAGAGAACATTGAAAAAGAATTTAATTCTGACAGAACAGAGTAGGGAAGGGTGTGAGTCCACAGAAGCTAGGGATGTTGGTAATTAAAAGCACAAACGGTGACCCTAAAAATGAAATTTGACAACTTGGTGTAATAATCCATAACCAGGGAAATGGACAGGGTGAAGGGATGATTACATGTTTCTGGAATAGTGGAAGACATGGGATTGAAATGTCAATATTCATCTTTGCTAAAGCACAGTATATGTAGGGTTTTCTGGGCCCTTCCGAGGCAGTTGCTGTAAATATCATTTATTGTATTATAATGCTTTCTTGAAAGGAACATATTCAGACTAATTTGGTTGTTCATTGCAATGAAAGGAGTCATCAAGATGCATTTTTAATCTAAATAGATCTCTTGTGAAATTATTTTCCGGAGACATAGTCTAATGACCCAAACTAAAACAGAGTCTATAGCTAATTTTGGAATCAGTAGAGAACACTGAGATCAGGCATCTTAGTGCCATATTCCTGTATGACAGTCGGAAAAAGCAAGCTTGTAGTTTGGTGACTTTTGTTTCCCTGTTTCATTTTTAACTTTGGAAGCAAGGTTGAACTCTGTTTTAGGTAAAATCTGTATTCTCCTCAGTCCACAAAAGAGCTTTGTTTTATAGAAAATTATCTCTCAGTTGTTAAAATATTCTAGTCCTTCCCCCCAGAAGAAAATGATCTGATAGAAAACATTCTAGACTACTAGCAGAACTTTGCTGATTGCTTTGATGCTGTTTTTTTTCTTGGATGGGCTACTTTTACTTTTTAGACCTAGTTTTTCCTTTAGTAGAATGGAGGTAGCACCACCTTCCTAATTCATTCTCTAATCATATGGATGTTACGAAAACAGAATTTCAAATCATCTAGATATGTACTAGTGAGAAAAGGAGAATTGCACCCATTTTTTTTAAGATCAGAGTCTGAATTTTACATCTATCAGTTCCCAGGGCAGTACTTTGTACTGCATAACAATAAATGAATCCTTAATGAAGAGGCTGATGAAAAAGATGACCATGCTTATCTCTATTATAATAGAGATAATAATTTTTTAAACTTTAAAGCTCTTTAAAAATAAAAGGTACAATGTTGAAATGGATCTCAGTGGTCATCAGTAATCACAGATTACTATTACTAGTGATGTTAATATTATTCACATGCACATGTAACAACGTGACTTTCATCATCTCATTCAAAACCGATGCTTTCATTTGCAAGTATGTCAAGATGAATTTGTGCCATCCTGAGTTGTTTAGAACAAAAAAATAAATGGATAGTCATCAGCAATTTAGCAACCTCAGTGCTATTGTAGTTGTTAAAATAATAAAATACAGATTTAAAGCAAGTAAAACTGCTATATTTGCAAGCCCAAAATAATGCCTTTAAAAACTGCCTACATTAGACTCGTTTTATTTCCAAAGGTCAGAAGAGGGACAAATTTTGCCCTTGGACTTTGTTATTAATGGTTTGGGGAGTAAAATAACTAGAATATGTTACATACATAAGTCATGGCCATTTGAATGTACAATCTGTATTTTAGCATCATTAGCATATTCACACTAGCTGATGTTTGCCAAGGAATTATAATTTGGGCTCTCAAAAAAGTATCCAAGCGTGTTCCACAGACAAGAAATGCAAGAGCTGTAGAGAAAACTAAAAGGTCAAAATAAAGAATTTCCACCCAAATGGAGTGAATGTCTCAAAGCACTAGATGTGCAATCAGATAATCTGTGTTAAGTACTTGAAAATGAATGCAGATGGAAGGACAGTGAATGCTGTTGCCAGGGGCAGAAGGGTTTCAACTGTAATGCTCTCACATTACTGTTACTGTGCTACAGTGTCCTGCATGCTCCGTTAACATATAGGAGTCCCCAATCCCAACAAGATTGTCTAATGCTAAAAAGGAGTGCCCTTGGGGGGGCTGATGTGACTCAAATGGTTGTACATCCATCTGCCATATAGAGGGACCTGGGTTCAATCCCTGGGACCTCCCAGTATAATAAAAAATACATAGAAGATGCGTGTGCTGCCAGGCCATGCATGACATCAGGCCCTGCCGAGCCATGCGGCAAGATGATGACCTAACAGGAGAGAGACACAAGGGAGAGCCAAGAAGAGACGCACCAAAAAACCAGGAGCTGAGGTGGCGCAGGTGGCAGAAAGCCTCTCTCCCGTATCGGAGATCCCCAGGATCAAATCCTGGTGAAGACTGGAAGAGAAGGATGAGAAAAGAGGGCAGGAAACAGACACAGAGAATTGCCCGGTGAATGGACATAAAACAGCAAAGGGGTGGGGGGAGGGATTAAAATGGATAAAGTAAATAAATAAATAAATCTTAAAAAAAAAAAAAAAAAAAAAAAAAGGAGTGCCATACACACACACCCAGGTAATGAGACCTGTGTACCTAGGTGAATGGAGACCATCTCAAGAATCCCAGCAATCTGAACTCCTTGGATACTTCCGTCATGAACTATTTTACATGGCACATCAATGGAGGTCTCATGGTTTGGCAAAAGTTTCCATTAAGTCAAAAGAATGTTGAGTCTGGGGTATCCCCTACTAACTTTGATATGTGCAAAATTTGCATATGCTTATCAATGTAAATCCACGATCTATCTTGGCAGAAATAGTGAAGCCTGCCGACCCCAGGACAGATTAACAGATGAATAGAACTGATAGTAAATATACCAAAATATTTTTAGTGAATTTTCTAACACCTCCACAGTGTACTTTAGGGCTTCCTAGCTCATCAGTATTGTTGACTACTTAGCTTTTTGTTGTTAGAGCTTTCAAAACTAATTGTTGGATTTATTTAGACCTATTTAATGGTGGTTACAGGCTCTAGTGAAAACAACCATTATCAACAAAGAAATGAGCAATTGATTTGGTCACAAAAATCAACACAGTCGTAATCATATGCAACTAGGAAAGATGCGTATTAACCACAGATGCTCACCTCGATTCATCCAGGACTCTCAGAGGTCAATAGAGGCTCAGAATATTTTCATTTTCTGACATTACTGGCATATTAAAAATGAAAAAATGTCAAGCAAGGTAACAAAAATTATGAAATACTTCAAATGTTTACCTTTAACAAATGAATGTCTGATGAAGTTTTTGTTTCAGTTCTGTCACTATTCCTGAGGCTACATATAATAACTCTTTAGGAGATGACATCAAAAATCTAAATTTGAGCTATTTTCTGATTGTGATTACCAGGCTCCCCCTGTGATAGAGTTTGCAAATCTGAGTATACAGGGAAGAATAATAGACAAATATTTTAAACAAATATCATTATATAGGGAGGAATAATAGACAAATAGAAATTACTGTTTGAAAGTAAAAAAAGTCAAGACTGGGAAAGTGGAATAAATATTTAAAGTATTCAAAACATAATATTTGAAAGTGACTTCTTCTTTTTAACGATTCGCTAACAGAGTGTCTTATATTGTATTCATTGGAGTATATGTCCTGCTACTAGAAAGAAAGGACAGTGTGTTAAGCACAAAAACACATTAGTACTAGAGTTAAAATGGTGAGCAAAACAGACATCACCCCTAATAGTTCCTAACAGTGCCTTGTATATAGCCAGTGCACAAACAAATGTTTTTATATGAGTGAATGAGTAAATGAATGCTAGTCTTATTGTAACATTAGATGGCAAGGTGATTTTGGTTAATGTCTGTTGTAGCCCATGACTCCTTGTCCTTTTCCTGATTAAGTTGGAGAATCTCCAGTCCAGACTGCATCCCTAGTGCTTTATCTCTTAATTCACTTTGTTTCTGCTGAGAAGGCAGTTCTTGATTTGCTGCCCTATAGTAAGAGGAGCTTTTTAGGAGTAGTCTGAGCACTGTGGCTTTCATGAGATATGTAATCAATCTTGCACAGAATGCATGGACTCTTCCGAAGGGCATATATTACATGAACCCTCCACTGGAACCCAATGCTTTGTGAACACTATTCAACTTTCAAGACACAGTGAGCCAAGACCTCATCTTGCAGTCCTTTATTGCATTCAGTGATTACCCAGCTATTATTCAGAGGTGGGTCTAATGGCCCCTGATGATATATTTCCCTAATGCTTGACATGTTGTAGATGACTAGCAGCAGATGCATAAAACTACCAGGGAATTCAGTCGAGACAGAAATCAGTTTACTCTGGTGCTCCTAGAGCAGAGTGGTCTGTTTGAAGATTATGTTCAATCCGCAACACCAACATAAAGCACCCACACATTTGACATTTGATAGATTTTAATAACTAGTACTAAACAATATCTCATTGCTTGATTGTATTAGAGCAGGGGTTTTTAACAAGGGGTCAGTGCGCTTGAATTGAAATTGAAATTAACTATTCTTGTGGGGACATGTCGGTGAGGATGTGATATCTTTATTAATGCACAGTATAGTGTGGACTTAGTAAGGCGTCCGTGTTTTCACATGACTGGCAAAGGGGTCCGTGGAACAAAAAAGGTTAAGAACCCCTGCATTAGAGCTTTTAGTTTTTAATTTTCCAATGTAAACTAGATACAAACAGTTCAGGTTTTTTATAATTTAGAATCAAGCCAAACAGACATCTAATTCTTTGAGCTTTGATGTTTGAAAGTAATCAGTAGAGATAAAATAACCAGAAAAATTAAAGCTTGTCCTATCATGTTTTCTCCATGAATAGGCCTTACGGTTTAAGGAAAACGTAGTCAATTAAACAATTGTCTCTGTCACAAGTGCCCTCAATACTGATATGTAACTTTATGCCTTCTTAATCACTTTATGATCTCCAGTGAGCACAGGGGGAGGTAAATATTGCAAAATTCTGTACATATTGAAAAATAGTCCTTCAGCAATCTTTCTAAGACTAACTTCATTGGGCTTGGAGACTTCTTTTAGAACGGAAGTAAATGAAATTAGTCAAATAGACTTCAGTAAATATGCTTGTTTAGCACAAAACAGTAAGAAAGGGGGTAGCAATGATTCACCTTGACTACAGGGAATGATTTGGGAAAGAATAGAAATGAAAAGTAAAGAAGTTTTATTTGAAAACATTTAAGAGGCAATTATAGACAATGATGAGTTTTTTAAAAAGGTAAAATAGCAAGCACTTGAAAGCTTATGAATAGCAGATAAGGTTTATTCAGGTAATAATAGGTTGCAGGAAAGTTGCTGGAGTATAGCATTCTGTCAGTATTAAGCAGAAGGACAAATATATTGAAGTTGAACTATTTGAAGAATAAACTCACGTGTATATTTTTATCACTCCTCCAAAAGAATAAAAAGATGAACTTAGTAAGCAAGTCAGGGTTTTATGCTCTTAATCAGGGTTAAATTTTTAACAATAAGTCAACTGCTAATGTATACAAAAGGGACTTGCACGACAATAACATTAGTTAAAAATGTGAAATTCTCCTGAGCTGGTACAATTTCACAACAAAGACATTATGCTTAAATTGTATTCAGAGCTTAAATTATCAAGACTAAAAACCAAATGCTTCTAGCTAAGGCTGTTTTGTGATATCTTAGATTGGAACTTTCTCAAAAAAAGTTTTCTAATATGCTTGTTTTCATTTTCTTTCTCTCTCTCTTTTTTTTTTTTTTTTTTTGCAATAGAGTATATTGGGAAGCGGCTGTGGCTCAATCAGTAGGGCTCCCGTTTACCATATGGGAGGCCCCGGGTTCGGTTCCCGAGGCCTCCTGGTGAAGGCAAGCCCGCCCGCATGGCGTGGTTAGCTGACCCAGCGAGCACAAGCAGCAAGGGGGGGATAAATGAATAAATAAATAAAATCATAAAAAAATAAAATAAAAGAGTATGTACACTTTCTCATTGGCCTAAAAAGGTAAAAAGAGACAACACTATTCTTACATAATTACTTAAAAACTAGCCATGGAAATGTGCTACTGTTGACTTGTAGATCCAAAATAACCTTGTTTTAAGAGGTTTTAGGACATTCAATTAAACACTCAAGAAATTATATATTTCTGAAATCAGTGTCATAACACAAAGCCAGATGTCATGTTCTTCTCTTTTGCTTTAATTACAAGACATCTTTTATCAGAAGAGTTCAGGTTGTATTTGTGGGTGCTTTTGATGAACTTCCTGTTAGGTTTTATAAGTTAAGTGATAAGCTGAGGTAGATTTGGAGAGTCCAGAATTTGTAATATCTTCTTTAACCAGAGTCTAAACTCTTTTTAATGTCTAAGGTAATGCTATTGAAGAACAAGTTGAAAATCATTCAGGAATTGCTATCACCTCCATGCTAAACTGTTTTCTAATTTAAAAAATATAACTTATATTTCCATTAATAATCCTAACAATGAAATAAACTACCTGAAGGCTAGTTCCATCTTGCACACTAGATAACAACCACACTTATTTTTTTAATTTCTGAATACACTAAGCTTACATTAATTGCTATGAGCTAAAAGAGGCTTGAGAGATTACTAACTAGAGTGGTTTTCAATTTCTATTTTCTGGAACCTCTGAAAAATGGAGTAAGTTGAAGGAAGAGTCCAGCATTTGTGATTTCAGGATCCACACCTTTAAAGATTTTATGGAGCCTCCTAGAAAGATTTCAGTAAACCTCACCATCATCAAACATGAAAATAGACCCACTTTACACAGTAAATAAATTTTGTAAATAGTTTTGTAAGTTTATGTTAGAAATCATATGGCTATGAGAAACACATTTAATTTATTGCCTATGACTTATAGCAATTATAATGCATATTCAGAAATTGCTGCAATGAGGAAAGTCTAATCCACACAATATTCTCATAAATGATGAAATTTTTATGGATAGTGAAATTGACATAACATTATGTTTTGCAGATATTTAATCAAATAATTGTCTATTTATATTTTGAAGCTTTTGTTTTTATTTTGTAGACCATGTATATTTTTCAAATTTCAAGTCTTCTTAAAGTGCTCAAAAAGCTTGTAGCCCATAGAGCCTAAGTCATTTAAAAAAAAAAAAAAAAAAAAAAAAAGCTCTACTCTCACCCTTATTTTAACTGAAGCAACGAACTATCCTACAAGTTGGACATCTGCTAAAAATCAATATTTGCAGTTGGCAACCCACTTTTTAACCTGCAAAATGTGGAAATATAATAAAATAAGCCCCAGTTTGGAAATGAGAACTCCAAAAATTGAAAATATGGCAACTTTCTCAAGGGAAAATTGTAAAGCTATCACCTGGACATTTCATTTATTCAGATTCAATGCAGTAAATTGTCTTTACTTCAGAATATGTAAATTATCTTTGGGATTTGAAAGCTGGCTAGCTAAATTACTTGGGCTATTTTTTAAAAAATCAGATTCAGATGTATTCTGCTCCACCATCTTCTTTCTCATGAGGTTTCAGCTCCCTGAGTCCCCTGAAACCTAAGGTCTGACAAGGTAAAAGTGCTCTGAGATGACTTCGTACATTTTATCTCATTTAGAATATAAATTATAATGTTATGTTTTATAGTTAATAGGAGCTATGAAAATATTTTCATTTATTGCACAAAATATTAAAATTTAGTAAGTGCAAGAAATAGTAATAATTCATAAAATTAAACTACTGATAATCATAAATGATCAAAATGATTTCCCTCTTAACTCTTCCTTCTTTCTTACCTTGAGTCCAGATGTTTTTTTAACACCTGTTCTAAATTCCGTTTGAAAATCTAAAATTTGTCCTTGAAACATCCCAGTTCTTGATTGTTTTAAAATAGCATTCCTATGCTTTAAATGTTCTTAGAAGAATATTAAATATTCTTTAGAGTAAGATAAATAACCCAGAGACTTGACAATTTTTTCATATTGTACAGCATTTAAAATTACCAGACATATTAGGAGAGAAAACAAAATTACCAAAATGAAGAAAAGAAAGAAAACAGACTATAGAAACAGATCCCACTGTAACTGAGATATTGGGATTTTCAGACAGGGACATAATAAATATAATTGAGAAGGGACGAATTCAGCTTCCATTAATGACAGATCTTATATCAGTCTAATTTCCTTACAGAAAACTATTAATCTGTGAAAGAAGGGATTCAGAATTAGTAGATTCCATGTTTATCTGAACTTTCCCTGAAGACACATCACAGTTCACTGTGGAAAAAGAGAGGGTGAGATCCAGCATCAAGAGGCAGGGCTGAAGAGACTGAGATTGGAGTTCAGGACTTTAAGAGTGGCTTGACATTGAGGGAAATTTCCTCAAAAGAAGTAAACCCCAAAATGGGCAAGTCTTAAATATGAGTGTAAATTTGCCTCAATTCCTTACCCAAGTCCTAAATTGTAAAAAATGCAGAGTAAGAATTTTAAAAATTAAGCAGAAATCATCATATGGGTGACTAAAAAGCTAAGTAGAGATTTCAGCAGTTGTCCAATCCTAGAGAAATAGAGTTTTGACTTCAAATCTTATCTACATAGAGGTGCTTGTCAAATACATAGAACTTTCCATTGAAACCCCAGAAGGGCCATGCCTTAAGAGTAAGGAATGTATCCAAGAACTAACAGTACTAGCCTAGAACTAATGATAAAATTGAAGTAAGATCATCTTAACAAAGTCTGAAACAGAGCTTCAATGTGATTAAAGTGAGCTGCCAATAAGTTAACTGTCTTCCAGATTTAAACTCAATACTTTTTAAAGAAAAGTAATTAAATCAAAAGTGTCTAAAATGTGATAGCTGAAGGGCTCCAATTGCTGGACAGTCCAGGAAAGCTCAGCTTTGTGGAACTGTCAGAGAAGCTGTTGATGCCCTTCCTGACCCCCTCCACAGAGCACTTTGGAGCTAATCTGTGCCTCCTTCATAAGTCCCTGGTCCTGTTTTGCCTGGGAAAGATCTAATTGGGAAAGTCCTCCCTGAGGTGACCCTCCTGCCAGAATTTGCCCTCCAGGCAAAAGTAGCATGAGACAATGAAAAGAATATAGAATAGAAGCTAACAGCCTGTGACTGCAATGAGGCAAAGCAAAGACATAAAAGATATCCAAATTGGAACAGAAGAAATAAAACTTTCCCTATTTGCAGATGATGTGATCCAATATATAAAAAATCCTGAAAATTTTGCAACAAAGCCCCTAGAGCTAGTAAATGGATTCTGCAAACTGGTGGGGTACAAGAGCAACATCTAAAATTCAGCAGTGTTTCTATACATAAGCAATGAACAATTAGGAGAAGACATCAAGAAAAGAATTTAATTCACAACAGCAATTAAAGAATCAAATATCTAGGAATAAATCTAACCAAGGATATAAAGGACTTGTACACAGAAATCTATAAAACATTGCTAAAAGAAATTAAAGAAGACCAAAATAGATGGAAGGATATTCCATTTTCATGGATTGGAAGACTAAATTTCATTAAGATTCCTAAACTACCCAAAACAGTTTATAGATTCAATGCAATCCCAATTAAAATTCCAACAACCTTTTTGCAGAAATGGAAAAGCCAATTATAATATCCATATGGAAGGGTAAGGGACCCTGAATAGCTCAAACCATCTTAAAAAAGATGAATGAAGCTGGAGGACTCACACATCCCAATCTTAAATCTTACTACAAGCCATAGTACTCAAAACAGCATGGTGCTGGCACAAGGACACTCATATAAACCAATGGAGCAGAATTGAGACCTTGGAAATCAACTCCTACATTTATGGCCACCTGATTTTTAACAAGATGGCAAAGACTACTCCATTGGGAAAGAACAGTCTTTTTAAAAAATGGTGCTGGGAAAACTTAATCTCCATCTGCAACAAAAGAAAGAGGAGCCTTATTTCATTCCATATATGAATATCATCTCAAAATGTATCAAAGATCTAAATATAAGAGCTAAAGATATCAAACTCCTTGAAGAAAACATGGGAAATTATCTTCAGGACCTTGTGTTAGGCAATGATTTTCTAGACTTTATATCCAAAGCACAAACAACAAAATAAAAAATAGATGAATGAGACTTCATCAAAATCAAAAGTCCTCAAAGGACTTTATCATGAGAGTAAAAAGACAGCTTACACAATGGGAGAAAATATTTGAAAAAAACCACATATCCAATAAGGGATTAATAACCAGTATATATAAAGAAATCCTTCAACTTAACAACAAAAATACAAACAACCCAATTAAAACATAGGCAAATGATTTTAACAGATATCTCTCTAAAGAAGATATACAAATGGCCATAAAGCACATGAAAAGATGCTCAACAGGAAATGGCAAATCCAAACCACAATGATGCAGAACACCTTTTTCTCAAATTTTAATATTGTATCTACTTAAATGGTTATTCTTTTTTTTTTTTTTTGCCAAAAAAAAAAAACACACACACACACACACAATAAAATACCATTGCACACCCATTAGAAGGGCTACTATTTAAAAAAAAAACAAAAAAACAGAAAATAACAAGTGTTGGAGAGAATGCTGAAAAACTCATTCGTTGCTAGTGGCAATGTAAAATGGTGCAGCCACTGTGGAAGACAGTTTGGTGGTTCCTCAGAAAGCTAAGTATAGAAATACCATATGATCTGGCAATCTCACTACTAGTATATACCCAAAAGAATTGATAGCAGAGGCTCCAATAGATATTTTAACACCAGTGTTCATTATTCACATTTGCCAAAAGATGGAAGCAATCAAGTGTCCATCAATGGGTAATGAATGGGTAATACATACAATGGTATAGTATTCAGCCATAAAAAGGAATGAAGTCCTCATACATGCGACAACATGGGTGAAGCTTGAAGACATCATGTGGAGTGAAATAAGCCAAACACTAGTGGACAACTATTGCATTATACCACTGATTAGAAACAATTAGAGGGAAGCGGCTGTGGCTCAATCAGTAGGGCTCCCTTTTACCATATGGGGGGCCCCTGGTTCGGTTCCCGGGGCCTCCTGGTGGGGGCGGGCCCGCCCGCATGGCGTGGTTGGCTGACCCGGCGAGCACGGGCAGCAAGGGGGGGATAAATGAATAAATAAATAAAATCTTAAAAAAAAAAAAAAAAGAAAGAAAGAAACAATTAGAATAAGCAAACTCATAGAGTCAGAATCTAGAATATAGGTTACCAGGGGACATGGTGGGGTAGGGAATAGGAAGTTAATGCTTAAATTGTACAGAGTTTCTATTTGGGATGGAGATTTTTTGTTAATGGATGGAGGTGATGGTAGCTAAACACTGTGACTATAATTAACACTGAATTATATATTTGAATTTAAATGGGTAAATTTTAGGTTGTATGTCTAGTAATAGAATAAAATTTTTTAAAAAATCTATGGGACTATACAACACAAAGTGAACTGTAAGTTGAGCCAGACTATAGTTAATGGTGCAATTATAAGAATGTGTCTCATCAATTGTAACAAATGTATCACACTAATGCAAGATGTTAATAATAGGGTGTCATATGGAACCCTGTATTTTATGCATGATTTTTCTGTAAGCCCACAATTTCTTTAATTAAGAAAAAACAAAAAACTCTAGGGAAGTGGCTATGGCTCAAGCAATTGAGCTCCCATTTACCATATGGAGGACCCAGGTTCCATCCCCGGGACGTCCTGGTGAAAAAGAGAAAAAAAGGCATCCCAGACCTGGACAGAGAGGCGCAGGCCCCCACTCCTGCCTGGGGAAGCAATGCACCAAAAAGAGGATGATGCAAAGATAGAAAGAAAGAAATAAAAAACTCTAAAATTTTACCAAAAAAAGTCTACCTCTGAAAAAATGAGCTTTGAATTTTAAAATATAAATATTAGATTGTGTAATATATATAGCATATTGGATAAAATTATATATATAAAAGTATAATGAGACCAGCCTCAAGAACATGTCACTCCCACCCTGATTAACTCAAACCTTAACTTTTCCTGATCCCATTAGAGACCAGAAGAGGCATACAAGTAGTGAACTGAATTCCTAAAGTGAAAGAGAGCTGGGACTTATGAATATTTCACCTTTGGCCAAGCATGGCAGAGCGGCTGCCATGAAAGTGGGTTAGAAGGAAGCAGCTAAAATTGTAGGGAATTTGTCAAGGACAGGTGTGGACTAGCCTGATAGTTCGGAATAACTGATCCGTTTACTTACCTGGAGTCTGCGCTGTTGGCAAGCTCTTTTCTATAGGTCTGAGTGCTTTGAAAGCTCAGAAGAAAGATTGTGGGTTGACAAACTACTGGAAAGATTACTTTTAGTGGCACACAGAATGAAATTCAATCCATATCTCCAAACCCTTTTCGCCACAACGTAAAAGCTTTCATCCTCTGTGGAACAGGTATAGTCTGAGTTTCACAAATTTTCACAGAAAGTACTTTTTTCCTAATTTGAAACTTTTTTTCTGTTTATGCAAGACATTTTGAACAAGTTTTAATAAGGCATTTAAATATCTCTTCCCTTCTCTGAAACACATGTAATTGGAATAAAACCATTACTTTTTTATCACAGTTCCAAATTCAGAGCTAGATAATGAGTTAAACAAATATATTCTTCTTTAACTAAGATTTTTAGGTAGATGGCTTCTTAAATTTGAAATCTCAATTAAAGTATCTTTGCATTCTTTGAATGGAAAAGCTTTAGAGTTTACTTGTAATTGCTTAGATTGACTTTTCCTGGGCTTCAAATTCAAATTCTTGCCTTACAATGAAAATGATTGCAACTACATTTATGAGTTACATTAAAAACAACAACAACAACAACAACAACAAAACATAAAGTACATTTTTCCTTTAATAAAAATATGCTCTGGTCTTTTTTAGAAACATTTAGAAATTTCATCTGTGAAGTGTTTAAATAGCTGATGTTTCTTTCAAAAAAGCATGAAAAAGTTACATATTTTACATTAGAGATAACTTTGGGTGACTTGTAATATCACAACTAAATTACAGTTTGTATAAGTGATTTTTCTTAAAATAATCTTTACTTTTAAACATATTGAAAAAGTGAAGCAGCATAGTATAAAGGAGAGAGCTTGATTTGTGGTCATCTGATCTGACTTCCATTCCTGAGTCTGTCACTAACCAGCTGGGTAACATTGTAAGGTTCAATTTTCCTCTGTGTGAAGAATTTGGGCTATATTATCTCTCTAGTTTCTTTCACATATGAAATTTCTTATGAGTGCCAGATTTCTGGCATATCTGACTATTCATTTACCACTATTTACTGTCTTTAGGGAAAATGTCCCATTCTATAAGCAGAGACTCTTGAACCTCCATTTGCATGAGGATTTTGTGGGGATATTTATTTAAAACCAGATTCTTGGTCCCCACTCACATAATTACAGCTTAGTAAGTCTGAGGTAGCAACCAGGTATATGAATTTTTAACCATAATGACTGGTGTTTCTGATTCAGTAGACACAGGGACAAGAACCTAAAAGTTGAGAGGTTTGGGGTTGTATATTTAAGGAAGCTCTAACTTTTGTCCAACCAAGAAAAGTCTGGAACTAGTGTAATGTCAGTGTATACAAAAAGAATTAGATTTATTTGGGACATATTTAATAATTCTACTAAACTAGACTTTCAATTGCACAAATGCATTGACGTGGTGGAGGAAGAGAAAGGAGTCAAGGATGAAGACATTGTTTTTTATTTGAGCAACTAGATAGATTGTAAGGACTTTCACTAAGATAGAAACAAAAGCATATGAAAAGATGGGAAGTGAGTTAGGAGAATAGTGAAGAAACTGGTAAATTGGGAGCATTATTGCCTATGGAATACCAACATGGATTTATTCATAAGGAAAATGGACATACAGGTCCAGTTCTCAGGAGAAAGAATTAGATTGAAGAAAGAAATTTGATATTGGTCTTTATAAAGATGGTAATTGAAGTCCTGGGAAAGAGTAAAATGTCCAAGAAAAAATGAGTAAGTTATAAGAGAACTTAAATTTAAAGTAAACCTATACAATTAAAGAACACTTATATGTTCATAGGGGCATTTTCATGGTAGGTGGAGATCCACACAATAACCTAAAGAATATCCAATTCCCATCCTGGGAAGTTCGGCCATATTCTCTAATAGGACAGCAAGAATCCCCTGAGTATAGGGGTAATGAATTATGAAGGAGGATGGACCATTGACAAGCCCTTGATATTGATGACTATACTTATGAACCTTTTCTTTTGAAATTGAAACTTAGCCTAGTATTATAGGTTACCTAAGAGTTACCTCCTGAGAGTCTCCTTGTTGCTCAAATGTAGCCTCTCTCTAAGCCAAACTCAGCATACAAATGCATTGACTTCCCCCCAGTGTTGGACATGACTCCCAGGGATGGCCTCCGTGGCACTGAGGGATTACTACCAAACACCAACTAGCAGTGCAACTGGAAAAAGACCTTGGCCAAAAGGGAAAAATGGTAAAGACAATTGAGTTTATATGGCTAAGATACTTCAAAGTGAGTTGGGGGTCTTTCCAAGGGGTGGGGCTCAATGCCCTACTGACATGGCCCAGTCAATGCCCTAATCATAACCTAATCATGCCCAGATTAACAGATCAGTTTACAAACATGATCCAATTATATTTTTGGAATTCATAATTACATCAAATTGCCAGACGGCTACAAATTGTAACAAAGGTACGACACTAATGAATGATGTTGTTAATGTGGGAAAGTGTGGAAGGGGTACGGAGTAGGGCATATGGGAATCCCCTATGTTTTTTTTTATGTAATATTTATGTAATCTAAGTATCTTTTTAAAAAATTTAAGAATTAAAAAAAATAAAATCATTAATATCAAATACAATTTAAAATAAAAATAAAGAGCAGCTTTGAAAGGCCTTAGAAAAAAAGAGTTATATTTTTTTAAACTGAGCTGGACCAAAGAGTCTGATTTTTGACAAGCACCCATATGATTCTGATATAGCAACTTTACCACATTTGAAATTATAGGCTCAGGAAGCAGATAGTTTCTAATATTCAGTGTAAAGAGTTAGGGTACAAATCCACAGCCTGTGGGAACAGCCTCTACAAGACCATACTTACTTCAGATACCGTCAGAAGTTTGGTGGATCCCCCGAGCCACCCTCACTTCTGACCAGCTTTCTACAAATGGGGAGGTTCCAATTATAGCCTTTAATTTCCATAATTCGATAATTTGCAAGAACAAGTCACAGAGCTCAAAAGGTGCTATATTTATTAGTATAGTTTTATTACAACAAAAGGATGCAACTAAGAACCAGCCAAAGGAGGGGATGCATTCGTCAAGTCTGGGAGGGTTCCAAATGCAAAGGGATGTGTTACCTTCTAGGCATCGAAGTATGACATTATTCAAAGAGTATTGCCAACCAGGGAAGCTCACTCAAGCTGGCTTCAGAGTCCAGAGATTTTATTGAGAATTTATGACATAGGCATGATTGATCAAATCATTGGTCATGTGGTTGAACTCATTCTCCATCTCAGCCTAAGCTGATAGCATGTGGCTCAAAGCCCCAACCCTCTAAGCACATGATTAGTCTTTCTGCATGACGAGCACCCATTCTGAAATAACACCTTAGCATGAACTATAGGGAATGTTGGGGGATCAAGAAGGGGGCAGTCCTCCCCCTGAATTACAAGGACATTCCTATCACTCTGAAAATTCCAAATCAGGAGCCAGGACAAAGTCCAGGCATCTCTTTGCGTGAAATTAATTCTTTACTGCGCACTCAGATAAATGGATGAGTAGCAATTTTTGAGCATAAATACGTGTTTATTGTACAAATTTACATCTGACCTAAAATAATTACTCTTGTAAATCATAGACTAAATAAAAATAATGCTTTTACTTAAGAACAATAGTAACTTTCTTGCAACCCCCAAATTGAGAACTAAGGAAGGAAAATTCCTATTTGTCCTGTCTTTATATCATTGCTTCGCAGTGCTTTCATTGGTTCTTAGCAAAAAAGAAGTATTTAATAAATATTAGGTGAATTCAATTATAAGAATAAAGTTCTTGGCAGATGTTGCTTTTTTTTATTTTCACAAATATCTCTAATTGCAAAATATTGAGATTTACTGAATTGGAAAGCCTAGGAGTATAAAGATGTAAATTTCCCTCACTCTTATGGACATATGTGATAGATGTGTGAGCATCCTTACATTTCCTCTTCAGTAAAATAGGTTATAGGTTAATGACTGAAACTACTGGGTCATCTACTTTTAGTAAGAGAGGACTAAGTAATTCAGACCACCTTTCCCACTGATAACTAATTGGGCATAATCACATATGTGCTAGCAATGGAGAGTTAACAAGGTGGCAAAAAGTTAGAAATCTTGGAGAAGCAGCAGCGCCAGGAAGGCATGCATAGACTTGGGGTCTTTTGTTCCCCTAAGGCCATTCCTGATTCTGGAAAGAGAATGAAAAATGAGAAAAATTTTAGTGTTTTTATTAGACTGAGGGGTTAAGATAAATCTTGACCTACAAAAAAGTGGACACTGGTAAACCTTTCGTGCTGCAGGTTAGGATCATGCAGGGCTACTATTACTTCTAGGAAGAGTGATGAACTGGAATCCCTACATGAGGATTAAGCTAAACTGGGATTGCACTTGCCCCTAGCCACTTGCCAGAAGCAAATATAAATACTATCAAGAGATCATATCATCCTAGGCCTCAAATTATTTCTACAACTTTGCATTTAAATGTCTCATACTAAATCAAAAACAATCAGGCACATATGGAAGAAAGAACACATAAATGGAAAACAAGAGAGCAGACAATAGAAACAGATTCACAAAGATTTGAAATAATAGAGCTATCAGAACCAGAATAAATAACTAAGCTTATTACATTCAAAAATGACAAGATTGGGAATCTTGTCAGAGTACCAAGTAGAATAAAAGCACAACAATTGAGGTTACAAACATGTTGGATAAGTATGAAATCAGATTAGATATAATAGAAGAGAAATATAGTAAATTAAAATATAGATCAGAAAAAAAATCCAGAATGAATACTAAGTGCTAAAAAAAATTACAGACGGGAGAGTATTTTAATTTCTAGGCTGCCCAAAGCAAATACCATGAAATAGGTTGGGTTAAACAATGGGAATTTATTCACTCATAGTTTTGAGGCTCTGAAAATGTTCAAATCAAGGCATCATCAAGGGGATATTTTCTTCCCAAAGACCAGCTGCCAGTGATTCTTGGCTCCTCTGTCACATGGCAAGGCATTTGGTGGCATCAACTGTTTTCTCCCTTCTCTTCAGTGCTTCCTTGACTTCAGCTTCTTGCTCTCTCTCTTTGTCTGAATTTCCTTCTTATAAATGACTCAAGTAATAGGATTAAAACCTATACTGATTGAGGTGGGTCACACATTAACTGAAATAGCCTCATCATTGTCTCCAAGAATATAATGAAAAAATAACACAGAAATATATTTTAATACATGTCACATGCTACCAAATAATAAATTAGAATTTCAGATTTGCTTAAAAACCAGACTTGTTAGAAAAATAGGACATGCATGACTTGGTATTATTTTTTTCTTGCGACAAGTACCTTGGTTTGTGAGTGCTCTCCCCTCACCTCCTCTGCTGCCTTTGCTGCTGTTTATCCATTTGCTCTCATGTCACTGAGTGTTCTCACCTTGTTGGGATGATTCTTCTCTTCCAAGAATTAGTGATTCTTTTATATCACATTTATTCTTCCTCAGAGTAGGATCTCTGAGTAAAATGTTTCTAGCCAAATGCTCAATAATGTAGTTATTCTCATTTGCATTTTAATTATGTTCTTTTTAATTAGGATTTTTCTTGAAATTCAAAATACACTCATTTCTCTGGCAAAAGTAGAATTAGTACTGTTACAGCTGAACTGATGTATACAATGATATTGGGATAACTGGCTGATCACTTGGTAAACAAAATCAACACTAAAATAAACAAATAAAAAATCACACATGAACTAAAATTAATGCCTGATATATTAAAGATCCCACCCCATTTATTAAATACATTTTAATTTGTAAATATGGGAGGAGGAATATAGGTGGATATTTCTCCTCCTTTGTGGAGAGAATAGACATTTTTGTAGCAGTTTTATTGAGATATTTATTCACATATCATACAATTCACCCATTTAAAATGTACAGTGCAATGGTTTTAAATTTATTCACATAGTTGTACAACCATCACCACAATCAATTTTACTACATTTTCATCATCCCAAAAAGAAACCCATTACCCTTTAGCCATCACCCACTAATCCACCATCCCCCCAGCCTAGGAAACCCCTAATTTACTTTATTTTCCAATTCTGTGTAGTTTATAAAAATGGCATCACACACCATGTGTTCATTTGTGACTAGTTTCTTTCACTTAGTATATTATTTTCAACATTCAACATGTCATAGCATGTGTCAGTATTTTGTTTCTTTTCATAACAGAGTAGTATCTCATTGTATGCATCTACCACTTTTTACCCATTCTTCAGTTAATGGACATTTGGGATATTTCCACTTTGGGAATATTATGAACAATTATTTCATGAATATTTGCGTACCAGTTTTTGTGTGAACAAATGTTTTAATTTATCTTGAGTGTATACATAGGAGTGGAATTGCTGAGTCAAATGGTAATGCTGTTTAAATATTGAGGAGTGGCTAAATTGGTTTTCCAATTTGTGAATTTATGCAAAGAAGCTAGCTGGGAATTTCAAAGATATTGCATTGAATCTATAGATCCATTTGGAGAACATCGCCATCTTTACAATATTAAATCTTCTAATCCATGAAAACAGGAAGTCATTCAATTTATTTAGGTCTTTTTACATTACTTTCAGTGATATTTTAAGTCTTACACCTCCTTGGTTAAATTTATTCCTAATATCTTATTTTTGATGCTATTGTAAATGGAATTGTATTCATAGTTCCATTTTTGGATTGTGTACTTCAAGTGTATAGAAATACAATAGATTTTTGTTTATTGATCTTGTATCCTGCAAACTTTCAGCTTTGTACAACTTCTTAATTGGTTCTGATGTTTTTTGTTTGTTTGTTTTTCTTTGAAATTCTGTCTTCACTGTTTTTTTTTTAATAATAATTTTTTTTTTTTATTTTTTAAAGGATACTTAGATTTCATAAATGTTACACAAAAATTGTAGGGATTCCTATAGGCCCCACCTCCCACTCCTCCCACAACCTCCCACATAAACATCCTTCATTAGTGTGACATTGCTTAGGATTTCTATATACAGATTATTTTATCTGCAAATAGAGATTTCTTTATGTCTTCCTTTCTAATCTCCGTGCATTCTCTTTCATTTTCACATCTAATTTTCCTGGTTGGAACTTCAACTACAATGTTGAATAGAAGTTGTAAGAGCAGACAGCCTTGTCTTTTACATGATATTAGGCATTCAGTCTTTCATAAAGTATGCTGTTAGCTATGTTACTTTTTGTAGATGCCCTTTATCAGGTTGAGGAAATTCCTTTCTATTCCTAGTTTGCTGAATGTTTTTAATCATGGAATTGTGCTAGGTTTTAGCCAATGACTTTTCTGTATCATATTGATCATATTGTTTTCTTTATTTTACTATTCATATGGTGTTTTAAGTTAATCAGTTTTTGGGTATTAAACCAACCTTGCATTTCTGGACTAAATGCTACTTAGTCATGGTATATAATCATTTAAAATGTTCCTGGGTTTGGTTTATTTGTATTTTGTTGAGGAATTTGTGGCTATATTCATTGGAGATATAAGTCTGAACTTTTCTTGTGATCTCTCTGTCTGGTTTGGGTAGCAAGGCAATACTGGCATTAGAGAATGAATTGAGAACTATTCCCTCCTCTTCTATTTTTGAAGGAATTTGTAAATTATTGGTATTAATTCTTTAAATATTCTATAGACTTCACCAGTGAAGACATCTGTGCCTGGCCTTTTCTTTGTGAATGATTCTTTGATTACTAATTAAATATTTATTATGATTTCATTAAGATTTTATATTTTTTTCTTGAGTGAGTTTCAGTAGTTTGAGACTTTCTAAAACTTTGTCAATTTTATGTGTTATCAGCATGCAATTTTTCATAGCATATTCTTTTAATCTTTTCTATTTTGCTAACAACATTAGTAATGGCCCCTCTTTCATTTCTGAATTTGAATATTCTTTCTTTTTTTTCTAGTCAATCTAGCTAAAGGTTTGTCACTTCTGTTGATTTTTTTCAAAGTGCCAACTTTGGTTTCATTAATGTCTGCCCTAGTCTTTAGTACTTCCTTTTTAAACTTGCTTTAGGTTTCTTTATCTCTTGTTTTTTCCAGTGTCTCAAAGTGGAAGGTTAGGTTACTGATCTAAAATTTTCTTCTTTATATCATATAGGCATTCAGAGGTATACTTTTACTCTAAGAACTGTTTAATGGCATCAGTACTATTTCCTATGCTTTGTCTTAATTTTAATTTATCTCAACATATGTTCTAATAATTTTGTAATTATTTCTTTGTTATTTAGTACTGTGGTGTCTGATTTACATATATTACTGTATTCCCCAAATTTCTGTTATTGATTTCTAATTTCATTCCAATATTATTGGAAAATATACTTTGCATGATTTAAATTATTTTAAGTTTATTGGGACTTATTTTATAGCTTATCATATGGTTATTCTGGGAATGTTCCTGGGCACTTGAGACAATTGTACCTGTTATTGGGTGGAGTGTTTTATAGACGTCTATTAGGTTTTGTTGGCTTATAGTATTGTTCAAGTCTTCTTTACCTTGTTGACCTTCTTCTTCATTATTGTATTCATTATTGAAAATGGGCTTTTGACTTCTCCAATTATTGTTTTTGAATTCTCTACTTCTGCCTTGATTTCTGTAATTACTGATTCAAATATTTGGGGCTCTGTTGTAAGGTGTATATATTTATAATTGTTATATACTCCTGATCAATTAATCCTTTTACCATTATAAAATGCCTTTATCACTAGTAACATTTATTGCCTTAAAGTCTATTTCAACTAATATTAGTATAGCTACTCCAAATTTCTTATGGTTGCTGTTTGTACAATAGCACTTTTTCCATCCTTTTCCTTTCAATCAGTCTATATCTTTGAATATAAAGTGCCCCTTATAGACAGCATATAATTGCATCTTATTTTTTAGGCTGTGTGAGAATTTCTGCCTTTTGATTGGATTGTTTAATCTATTTACATTTCATGTTATTATTAATACTGTTGGATATATGTCTACAATTTTACTTTCTGTTTTTCAAATGACTGGCTTTTTTGTTTCTCTGTTTCTTTTTACTGCCTTATTTTGCATTAAGTGAATGTTTTCTAGTGTAACATTGAATTCTTTAGTGATGTTTTCTTTATATATTTTTAGTTATTTTCTTCATGGTCATTCTAGGGCAGGGATCCTTAACCTTTTTTGTTCCACAGACCCCTTTGCCAGTCAGGTGAAAACCAAAGACCCCTTACTAAGTCCACACTATATTGTGTATTATTTAATAAATATATCACACCTGCACCAACTCATCTCCACAAGAATAATGTTTTTTTTTTTTTTTTATTTCAATTCAAGCTCACGGACCCCTGGTTAAGAACCTCCTGCTCTAGGGTTTACGATATGCATCTTAACTTATCAGAATCTACTTCATATTTGTATGAGCTTAACTCTGGTGTGATATAGAAAATTGCTCCTATCTATATCTATCCCATTTCTGTCTTTTTTGTTCTATCATTATTATATATATTAAATCTATATAGGTTAAAACCCAACAATACCTTGTTATAATTATGATTTTATATAATTTTAGATCTTAAAGTTGAGAGAAGAAGGAAAAAGAAAGTATATCTTCATACCATTTGCTATTTTAACTGTCCTATTTTGCCTTCATTTTTTCCTATGGACTTTACTTACCATCTGGTTTCATATCTCTAGACCAATACAGCTTTGTTCCCACTCACCTCCTGTGTGTTGCTATTGTCAAATATATTATATTTCTAAATATTACAGTTTTAATAACACAATTACATACATATTTTTACACCTTTGCTTTATAAATATTAAGAGAAAAAAGAGGAAAAAGTATACATTTTTACTGCCTTTTGTAATTACAAAATTACTTTTACTGGTGCTGTATGTGTGTGTGTGTGTGTATTCAGATTACAGTCTGGGGTTGAAAACAGCTTGAAATTTTTCCTTTATTATTTCTTTTAGGCATAGCTGCTGACAACAGATTCTCTCAGCTTTTTGTTTATATCAGACTGTCTTTTTTTTTAGTTTTCAGTTTGAAAGAATGTTGTCCTGGATTCAGGATTCTTTGACTGGCAGCATTTTTCTTTCAGCACTTTCTCTATGCTTTCCCACTGCCTTCTGGCCCACATTGTTTCTAATAAGAAGCCGGATGTTACTTACTGGGGTTCCCTTGTAAGTGATGAACAGGGCCAGCAGTGCATGAGCTAGAGTCTCCAACCTATGAGTGGGGGCTGTGGAAGCAGGTAGTTCATGTCCTTTTGCTTGCACACTCCTGGAAGTTAGTGTCTGCAATAGGTGGGAAGGATGAGAAATGTGAAAGGCCTGACCTTCTTAGAAAGATGTCACAGCCTCAAGCGGGAGTTGAGTAGTGTGGCAGTAGGTCCTTAGAGCCTCTAACATTGCCATTCTAGAAGTTAGAATCTAATAAAAGACTTTTATAATATAATGTCAAATATATAAATATAAGGAAAAAGGAATGAAGTAATGGAAAATAGATCTATATGTCTAAAGTTTAAAAGCAAAGCAGAAGGACATATTTACATGTATTGCAGATAAAAGTTTATTATCTTAAAAATACTAAAAATTTTGAAAAAATTTTAGGAAAATATGTACACTCAAACAAATGAACAAAAAAACACAAACAGGCATCTCACAAGCAAATAACAAGTAAACCCGAAAAATGTTTAACCTTGCTAGTAAAAGAAAAAAAAAAAGAGAAATATTTTACTTTTACAATTTAGAAAAGATACAACTAAAATTATAATACTTTGTTAGCAAGGATGTGAGGAACTGGAAAATATACTGCTGATAAGATAGTAAATTGACATACAATTTTGGAAAATGAATAAACATATTTAAAATGTGCGTAAGTTTGCGGTGCTGCCTTCAGTTGATTTTCAAATGTTAGCATAGAGTGAGGACTGTCTCTATGTGTGTATGTGTATTGTGTGTGTGTGTGTTGGTTTTAACCTACACTATTGGTGCTGGTGTTTAAAATTTGTAATTCCCTAATCAGGAACACACATTGAAGAGTTAAGTAGATCTCTAAGCCTCTCATCAGAAACCCACAAGAGATTCAATTAACTTTATCTAAGATCATTGCTAGAGGCTTTATTAATTGGCATAATTGTAGTTAGAAATGATCATTCACTGGTGAAATAGAAGAATTATATTCAAGATATGGTTTTGTCTAGAAATATTGCAGTGTGTCCTGCTTTTGCAGAAAACAGTATGAAAATCTGGTGAGTCTAATAGCTTATATTCTTTGGAATGGTACCTTGGACTTATGATTACAATCAGTTCTACATTTAGCACTTTTCAGAGGATTTTGTTGCCTGACTCCAACAAAAACATCAACTGCATCTCACTTCTATAATATTGTCGCATTAGCCGCAGTTTTTATTTGCTAAGCTGCTCAAAGCAGATACCATAAAATGGGTTGGTTTTAACAATGAAAAATTATTAGCTTATGAGCTTACAGTATTAAGGGTGTGGAATGTCCAAAGCTAAGCATCATCAAGGTCATGGCAGCATCTGCTGATCTTTTCCTTCTCTTCCAGATTTCATCGCTTTTGGCTTCTTGCATCCATGGCTTTCTTTCTCTTTGTTTGAATTTCATTCACATATAAGGGGCTCCAGTATGAGGATTAAGACCTACCCTGGGCCATGCCTTAACTAAAGTAACTTCATCAAAAGTTCGTTCTTACTTTTGATAGGTTTATACAATAGGTTTATACCCACAGGAACGGATTAGCTTTAAGACTATGATTTTCTGGGATATACACACAGTGTCAAACCACCGCAGCGTCCAATGAACCTTTCATTCAAAGGGCTGTTGGAGAGCCTATAACAAGAAAGAGTTGGGACTTTATCAAGCTTGTGGGCAGCTTGCATGGCTTTTTATGTCTTCTTGCTATTTTTATTCCATGTGCAGAATTTAACCTTCAATCTTCTTTTAACAAGTTAGTGCATTGTTGTATCGGTGTTGGAAATGAGAACTAGAGCCCTCATTTACCTCTAATTGTTGGAAACCATGGATATCTACCAAAAAGAACATAATAATAAAGATGAAAATCATAATACTTTTTGATCTAATTCTTCAAATTCTAGGAATTTATTCTAAAGTAATATTTAAGGATATGTATAAAATTTAAATTCAGTATATTTATCAAAGGGTTGTCTTTCATAGCAAAACACAATTTAAATGCACAAAATAGAGAATTTATTAATTTTAAGTATGTTCTAAAATGAAATATTAAGCAGTTTTTTTAGAAATTAGGACATAAAAAACTATTTAGTGACAGGCAAAAATTTCAGGATACATTATAAGTGCAGATGTTATATTAAAACATTATGAAATGGAAATATTGTGGAAAATATATAATTATGCTTATGTGACTATAGTATCATTTGTTTAGGGAGAAAATAAAAGATGTATAATTTGATGAACTATGTAATTTCTTTCTAAGTCTTAAAAACCAGGGTTTACAAAAGTGTCATCTATGAACCAAGTGCATCAGAATCAATTGGTTGGTTTATAAAATGCTTATATTTAAGACTCATCCCAGACTTACAAAAACAGAATATCTTCAGATATATTAGTTATCTATTGTTGTATGCAAATTACTGCAAAGCATAGCACCTAAAAGGAAGCATTTAATTATATCAGTGTTTCTGTGGGTCTGGAATCCAGGTGCAGTTTAGTGGGTTGCTTCTGGTTTGGGATATCTCAAGCTGTTGGCCAGTCATCTCAAGGCTTTGCAGGGACTTGGGACTCTGTTTCCAAGTTCATTCCCATAGCTTTTGGGAAGCCTCAGAAAATCCACTTCTAAACTCATTCACGTGATTGCTAACAGGCTTTGGTTATTTGCTTAAGTGGGCCATTCTATAGGCTGCCTTACTTCCTCACAATGTGGTAGCTGGTGATCCAAGAGAGAGCCAGAGTGTGTCCAGGATGGAAGCCACAGTCTTTCTATAGTCTAATCTTGGAAGTGACATCCATCCTTTCTACAAATCAATAGTAATGGATCAATAAGTCTACAACAATCAGGAGGATGGGAATTAAACAAGGTCATGAATACCAGAAGGCATGGATCTTTGGGGTCTATCTTATAGGCCTCCTACAATATGGGTTTAGATCCTAGAATCTGAAATTTTAATATATTCTCAAAGGATACATAAATAAACCTTATAGTTTCAGAATTCCTTAAATAGGGTAAAAATCTGATATGCAGAATTCAGCTGACTCATTTCAGATTATGGATTAGTTTTCGCTGCACCTAGCTTTCTGCATCCATTTATTTATGAAAATAAAATAATTACCACTCTTTGTTTCTCATCTAAGATTATGTAGATCTTGGGCCAATACTAGAGCTCCAGTTTTCTCAATTCCTAGGAAGACACACATTTCACTTCACTAAACTCCCTCTTGTTGTACACTTTAATTTTACCTTAGTTCTTGAAATTATCTTACTTTGTGATTAACTATGAATTATAACATTGATCAACAGCAACAAAATCACCAATATCCACTTTGGAAATAAAAACAAATCCTCTGTTTTAGTTTCCCAGCTGCTAAAACAAATACCATACAATGGTTTGGCTTAACAACAGGAATATATTGGCTCAGGGTTTCAGAGGCTAGAAGAGTAGTCTCTTCCCAAGATTGGTATCTCTTGGCTGGTGAGCATTCTTTGGGGTTCCTTGGCTTTTCTCTTACATCGCAATATACAAGATGGCATCTTCTTTCTCATCAAGGGTTTGTTGACTTCCAGCTTCTGTCTGTTCCCAGTGGCTTCTTCTCCCCATGTCCAATTTCCTTTGCTTAAGACTTTAGCCATATTGGATTAAGGTCCACCCTCACTCAGTTTGGGCACACCTTAAATAACAACATTTTCAAAAGTCCTGTTTACAAATTGGTTCACACCCACAGGGCCAGGGGTTGGGACCTGAACATGCCTTTTGTGAGGGACATGATTCAATCTTCAACACTGTGTATCGTCTGTAAAAAACTGAAAAATCTATATGGTTGTAGTTTACTATTTATTTGAGGAAGCCAACAGAAGACAGTCTTTTGATAGGACAAAATACAGCTCCTCCCATAACATATTACTAAAATGATTGATTGTTAATTGATTATATGTAAATGGAATAATTCAATATGGAGTAATGTTGCTAGCCATTTTAATAAGAACATTTGGTAAATACCTTTGCAAAACACGTAAAGATTTCTAGAACTTTTATATTTGCATTTTGAATAAAGAGTCTAATAAAATCTGGAAAACGTGTGGATGGAAGCAGAGCTGATTGATTCATAATTCTACCTCATTATGCCTACATTCATAGGAGTTTCACAGCCATGTTATAAAGAGTCTTGGCTGGAGTGTCAGACTTCTAGTTTACTTTGACTCTATCTGCCAGTCTGTGTCACAACCTTCATGGCAATTAACTGTGCTTTTGTGTGCTAATTATCATTATCCCACTATGTGGCCATTATTATTCGTATGTCCTTAGTTTGAAGCTCAAGTGTCAATCAGTCACCTAAAACAATTGCATAGGAGGGAGCTTTGGAAGGTTGGACTGAAAGTCTTACCTGAGCTCTGTTTTATGTGCACTCCATTTCAACACTGAACACAAAGCTCTTCTTGACACAACTCTTTCTAAAAGCACTGCTTTACCCACTTGATTGAAGCTAATTTGAAGTTTTGTCTTAAAAACTGGGGTGGGATATGAGTGGTGCTTCACACCTGAAGATCTATTCAGGTACCTAATACATTAAACAAAAATCTAATTATAAAACCAAGTTATGTTTTATCTGATTGAGGCACCTCTGCCTTTAGATGATCTTATTCAAGTTCTTCTTTAGAACAAAGAGGGTGATGATAGTGAATTTGTTTTAATCCCACTGGTCGCAGGGTGTAAGGAGAAAATCGAATCAAATCAGATGTTTTCAGTAAAGCCATATTTCTTTTCCTGGGATGCTCTTTCACTTTCCTCATCTTATGTTAAGTCCACTTCCACCAAATCCCTAGCATGTGTGGGCAAGGAACAACAGGGCAGGCAGAAAGATGCCCTCCCTAGAGTGTGCAGAATTGCTGCGTGCTAAGTTCAACCTGATGATGTATTTGGTCCATGTCTCCAAAATCAAAACATTTTCAGTGTTGTTTTCCCTTAAGAATTATCAGATCTCCTTCAGAGTTTTAAAATGAGCATAATAGGTGACCTTGTGTCCACATGAATACTCCCATATTAAAAGGAGGTAAAACTTTACATATGTGTGTAATTATTTTGGGGGGTGGGGTTGGATGGGGGGTGAAAGCGGCTCACTGCTGAGGTGTTCCCTGGGCTAAAAGGGCAGAAGAAATTTTCCACCGCGTTCTAATGATGATGATTTTCAAATCTCATGAGCACCAGTAATTCATTCATGCACAGATACAGAGCAGGATCTCAGTGTAGTGGTATTGAACTTGGCAGCGGTAATTGATTCATTTGGAATATTTTCTCCTAGCGAAGCCCAATCAAAGGTTCACTCAGCGAGAAACTGACACCCAGCCAGGGTCCCGGATGTGAGGGGGACACAAGCTTGAGGATGCTGTCGCCAAAACAAACCATTCTTCTCTTGGATAGGACTGACTGCTAAAAACACTCCCCAATCCTAGGAGCTTCAGAGAGAGGCTTTCTTCCTTAACAGAAGTGGCAGTTAAGCATCTCATCTTCCCTGCGGGTTGGAAAAAAGGGACTGGATTGCTGGTTGCATTTTAAACTAGCCGCTGCTCTTCTGTAGGAAGTGTTGGGGAGGTGCTGATCAAGCATACGACTTTCTAGTGGGGGCATATTCGTGAATATGTTTCTCGTGAAATAATCGTGAAATAATCCTCCCATCTTAATGTTTAACTGGCATCCCCTCTATGCTACCCAAATTTGTCTTCCCCAATACACGATGATGTCTGTTTTCTCAATTACACGGTGCACAATAGAGCAGATTCTAAGGTTTGGTCTACCAACACCTGCTAGAATACAATGCCTCACATCTATTAGGCACAGAAAAAATGTTATAGGAAAGAATAAAAACAAAATAATTAAAGTTTGAAATGCGGACACACTGTTAAGGGTCTTTCCCTGAAATTTTCATGGAACTTTGAAAATTGCTAGAGTTTGTAGTCCCCTTGAGAGAAAGTGACTACTTTTTTCTTTGTTCTTTGAAGTTTTGCTTTAAGTTTAAAATACCACTTTTCCTGAATGTATTGAATATATTCAGAGATATTTTATGGCCAAGCATACTTAGGCTATATTATTTTTGCTGAAGATTATATTTTTGGTAAAGAGAGATAACAGTTTAATTGACTAGCTGCAGAAAAACAATTAACCTAAAAACATGGCATTGTAAGGCATGATTCTGGCAGGAGTACAAAAGCCTTCAAAATAAGTGGAAACCATTCATTTTATTATGTATGTATTTACTGTGGAAAACACTTGCATAACCAACATTCCAACTTTGCCAAGTGCCTCTATTAGAGAAAAAAAAAAAAAAAAAAAAAAAAAAAGCCTAAAAACTCTCCCCAAGCTTAAGTAATCTGGGGAAAACAAAACAAAACACAACAGAAATCCTCTGGTTCCTAGCATTAATCTCAACAACCATGGAATTTCAAGTGGTGAAAAAAATCTTTTTAGCACAATGCCTACCATCATGTCTGAAAGTGTCCATTTCCTGGATAGGAATTCAAAACAAAACAAAACAAAACAAAACAAAAAAACCCACAACCAACCAAACAAACAAAAAAAAGAACGTGTGAACTAACTGGGCAGCAGCATTTATTTGTAGGAGTTGGGTGTTCATTTGCTTACTAGAGTAGTTTAAAAATAGTTTCTCAGTTAACATCTTTTCTACATAAGGGAGGTGTCAGGATTTGTTTACATGATTTTGTAAATGGTCAGGGCTGTTTCCTTAGCTCTGTGTGGCTGAGTGATGGCATACCAGGATTCAGCAAAGCCCCTGAAGCTTTTACCCTGAAGTCATCTCTCCCCTTGCGGAGGAGGGCGGGCTCCTCCAGGAGTTGCTGGAAATGCATCCCAGATAGGGTCCGCTGAGCTGGCTTTCCTCCGCCAGTCAGACTCAATTTGTAAGTGGCCGGTGAGGGGCTGGGGTACTGCCCTCAATCCCTATGTTTACCCTGATGTTTGGAGTTGGGGTGGGGATTGGGTCATTTCTGCGAGGAGACCTACTATAGAGTGATCAGAGTAATGCCACCGTACAAAGTATTTACTTTCGAATGGCAAAGCTGTCAATATGCCGACACACACCACAAATTGATCCTTTTATCTGCTTCATCATAGCCGTTTATTCTTTCACGTACGTATTCCAGCTTGAAAGCACGTTGCATGGGTGAGACTCCAGGTCTGTATCGCCGCCTGTCTAGCCAATGTCCTCAGCCAAAGGACAGAAAGGTGAAACCTTCCAAAAGCCCCCTCCTCCGACCTCTCAATTTCAGTTCCACACCCCGTCCCCTGACCACCCGGTTCAAGAAGTCTCAATCCAGAAGCGGGAGTTTTTTTTTTTTTCCCTGGCCAGGTCACCCCAAATTCCGCGTCTCCCGGGGGCCAGGGGTTTGGGTTCCCGGGCAAGCTGCATCTCCTGCTGCCCCGCGTGCTCGTCGCTGGTACTCCGGCTGAAAAGAAGCTTCATCTCGGTATATCCCCCACTGCTATGCCGCACACCCTCTACGCCCCTGCACAAAAACCAGGTTGATCGGTCTACAATGCCTCGGGGACAGGCGCGGCGCCCTTCCCCAGTTTCGCGTGCGGGAGCCAGGGGCCGCCTAGCTCCACCCAGCGCGACAGGGCAGGGCCCGCAGGTGCTGCGCCCAGAGCTGGCCTCCGCCCGCCGCCGCACAGAGCATGCCCAGATCGGCTGTGCGTGGGTCCCCGCCCTCCCCGCGCCTCTTTCCCCTCCTCACGCCGCTCCCCCTCCTTTCGTCTGAGAAGTCCGCAGCTGAACTCCGCCGCGCCGGGTTTTTTGAGCTGCCGCGAGCGCAAGGAGGGAGGGGAACGCGGCACCAGACAGTGCACCGGTTCAACACCAGAACTGGTCTCAACTAGGAAGCTTTTGCCACTACACCGGGACCCTCGGACTGTGCGGGCGCCGCACTCGAGGAGCTCGCGGATCCCGCGCTTTGGCGCTGAGGTGAGGCGCGAGCTGCCCTGGTCCGGCGCCAGCCTGGGCGCACGCTGGTCGGGGCGCACCGGTTCGCGGATTTGGGGGAAAGGACATGGTCCTTAGAGGCTGCCGGGTGGAGAGGGGCTACCCTGGGCGCTCGACCCTGCAAGATGCCTTGAGCCAGCCAGCCCTGCGGTGTCGGTGTCGTGGGCGTTGTGCACCCTGACCCCAGGAGAAACAGGGCCCCGACAACGCCACCGTCACCCCCCCGGCGACCCTTCTTCTCCTTTTTAGTCGGAAAATAAGTTTGTTGCGCTGCGAGGCAGCCACAAAACAAGGAGCTCAGAGCCGGGAATGCTTTGGGAACCTTTCCTTAATCAGCTCCTCCAGCATGTTCTGGCTGTTGCCCCCTCTCCGCGTTCCCTCTCCCCTAGCGCACGGCTTTTGGTGGGGGTTTCCTTTTTAATGTGGGTACCCCGGCTCGTGATAGCTCCGATTTCCCAGCCGCAGCCAGAGTGGAGGAAGGCGAACTTGGACTGTTGTTGGAAGGGCTTTGAGACCAAGGGAACAGCAGCCCGTAGCCGTGGTCGTGGGAGCCGTGTTTCATTCAGACCCCGTGCGCCGGTGTCGGTGCTAAGCGCCGAGGGGACAGCGGCCAAGCACTCTAACGAGAAGTCCCAGCTCTTGTGGCGCTTACCTGGGTTCCCTAGTCTCTGCCCAGAGAGCTTGTGTGGGTGGCCTTCGCGTACAGCAACTTCAGGGCATGTCAATTTCTTTTGAGAGGCAAAGGCAATCTCTTGGTCTCTCTGGACCCAGAAATGCAGTGAGATGTACGCCCCGCAGACACCAACCCGCTGTCTCTCCTTCTGGAGCAGAGGGCTCAAAAAACCTTTGTGCGTTTCCTTTCTTTCTTTGTGACTCATGCATGTATTTTATTATTTGTGAAAGGTATGGAAGTGAGGGTAGGAGGACGTGGGCTCCTGAATCTCTCGGAACTAGTCAGGGGGTCGGATGCATGAAAAAATTTTTCAGCACAGCAGAGCTGCAGCGAGGAGGCGGCTCGGTGCTGGGGCAAACTAAGGCGGCTGTTTGCGCGCGGGGATCTCCAGATTTGGAGCGAAGGGCTTGCGGAGGTTATGTAGGGTGAATCAGTGTGACGGATCACCTTGGGTGTCTGGTCTGCGTGGAAGAGGGGAATATGGTATATCTTGGTGTGCTGAAGGTTGCTTGCGGGGAGGAATTCTACCCCTGGAAGGAATGTTCGTGGAACTTTTTCTAGTTTTCCTACATCAGCGTAGGGGCGGGGACATGTATGGCAGAATAGCAGGGTCTTTTGATTACCTGGAAAGCTCCTGCAGTTTACTTTGTTGGGTACCGGATGGGCCAAGGAGTAACTCCATATAACTGATTTGGTTGCATACTTTTACATAGAATAATTTGGAATGTGTTTGTATTTTTGCATTTTGAGGATTATGCGGTTAGGGAGTGGGGTAGGAGAGTAAAGACTAGATTTTCCTACAAGTAGGTTCGCGCAGGAGCGTTTCCAGTCGGGGACTGATTAGCAAGTTTTTTTTTTTTTTTTTTTTTTTTTTGTCTTTCCCTGTCTTCTCTCTACCCATGTACGTGGAAAAGAATAGTGTGCCATGGAAGCAGACACACTGAGGTGATTTTGTTGCTTTTCTGAGAAAATTAACATTCCACCCGTAAGTTTAGATCTTCATCTTGATTTCATTCAAGATTTTGTGTGAATCTCCAAAAGGGTAGTGGGAACAGATAAGATTGCTAAGGATCAAAACCAAGTTCCATGAGAATATTATTTTTGCCACCTTATAAAATGCTATTGATTTTTTGTTTGTGTAAACTGACTTAAACAGCTCCGAGTTGATGGGGAAGGATCATGATGATAAACCTCATTATTTTTCAGTCTAAACACTGCAAGGTTGCTGGCAAGCAAGAGAACGACTGACCTTAATTAGGCAATAGGATTATAAGAGAAGTGAAGGTTGTTCAAGGCTGCAGGTCAGAGCTGTGTGGAAATTTCAGCAGAGACAGATTTCCTTATTTACAGCCTTTACAAAAACACTTTTCAGTTCCTTTGACTTGGGGAACTTTGTCGCCTCCAGTCAGTTCAAGCACATCTTTCCTAATCCTTTCAGAGTGACAGGAGTGAGGAGAGAATAAGCCTTTCAAACGCTTTTGGATTTTTTGTCATCCACTTATTTTCTCTAGCTTTTTCTCCTTTTTATTCAGAAGTAGATCTTCTGTTATAACCTCTCAACACTAAATTTTTTGGCTAGAATTTTTCTTCTGAAAGGTACACAGGGCAAATGTTACTTCAATTTGGGTCTTAAAATATTAAAGGAACTTGGCTTAATAAACTGGTCAGTCAAAAACCCTCTTTCTGGCAGAATCCTTCTGCCAAGTTTATCTGATAATGGCTTTAAGTTTAACAGAAACATAATGCACAATACTGTCTATTTTTAACTAAAGAAATTAATATTTTTGAAATTTTTCTTTTATATGATTTTAATTGAGTGAATCTATTTCATATGAGTAGGCAGGGTATATATAACTTTATGCAAAGATGCATAAAGTTTTCTTGTCTTTTTTTGTTGTGTTTTCTATAAGCAGTGTTTTAAGTTTGGTGAAAGAGGTGGGATTTATTATCTAGATTTACTGATCTTCATTATTTAAATTTTATTTTCCTATCAGAAGAAAATTTGAACACACGCCACTAAAATTTTTTTTCTTTATTTTAAAAGAAGCTTTAGATTACGTAAATGTTACATCTAAAATATAGGGGATTCCCATATACCCCCCCCCACACACACTTTACTCCATTACAACATTTCATTAGTGTGGTACATTTGTTACAATTGTATTTGCCTAGAATTTAGTTATAAGTTATACACATATGCTGTTATAGTGATATACTACCTCCACTACAAAGCATTCACTGGAAGGAACTAAAGAATGAATAAAGTAAAAATTACAAACATAAGTTCAATTTTGTTTTTATGTATTCCAGTGGATTGTTTTGCCCAGCCCCTGGATTGTATATGCACCTTTGGAGACCGTGGCTGATTTGGGAACTTTTACCTTTCTCTCCTTTTTGTGGGCTCTGCTACACATCATCCTTGCTATTGTAGCCAGTTGCACATCTCCTACATTATCTGCGTCCCCTGTAAAAGATGGGCTAACCACATTAGTTTCCATGCCATAGACATATATGTGGATAGAGTGAGGCATAAGAGATGAATGTGCTTGTGAGTGGGTATATAAATGAAAAAAAATTTAAAGAATAAAGTTCCAGCAGTTAGTATGTGAGGAAACCAGGCATTAAATGAATGAGGAAAGAAATGATACTCTCCACATTGCATTATCATGTAGACAGTGGAAAAATCATTTACCTTGGGGCAGATAAACCAGGATCTAAAAGTAGCCCTACCATTTGCTACATTCATGATATCACACAGTTGGTTCCACTACTTCTGTGTACCTTACTATAAAATTTCAGTAACGTCTATTTCAAGGCATCACGGTAGGGATTAAGCATGAGTATAGATAAAAAGCCTCACTGTATTAGATTGGGTGGGTGAACAGCCATAGCTAATGAACCCTAAATGTATTCTGGTATGGATAAGAAATGTATTCATTCCTCATTCATGTATAGTCCCCTGACTGAGAGGCAGTACCACTCCAGGGTTCAGAACCTATTCTTCACCCATCCCATGCCTCTGCGTCCTTTAGCAGGGTCACCATGGCCATCTGCTTTAGGCCAGAGACAGGAGACAGACTTGAAGGATAATTGGCCAGACCTGGAAGTGGCACGCATCACTTTTGCTTGCATTGCACTGGCCAGATCTCAGTCCCATGTGAACGTATCTGTTAGGGAGGCTGGGAAATGTAGTCTAGCTGTTTATCAGGAAGGAGAAGAAACAGTTTGGTGAACAGCAAGCATGCTCTGCTGTGTTAATACTGTGTAAAGATTTACTTCCTTTCTTTCCCCCAACCCTGTATTCCTGGCAGAAAAACAGGAACAAGTATAAGAGATGAAATAATAATAGAAGCAGCTAAGACCTACATAATGCTTAGTATGTCCCAGATCCTTTTTCTAAGTACTTTGTCCTACTGGTAGATGTTATTATTTCTACTGTGTAGAAGAGGGAAACAGGAATGGAGAGATTAAGTCATTTGCTCAGCATAATTAGTAAGTGACAGAACTGGGATTTGAACCCGGTTCTCTAGCTTCAAAATCCATATTCTTTTTTTTAAAAAAAACTTTTTTTTTTTAAAGAAGTTTTAGATTACAGAAAAGTTAAATCAAAAATATAGGGGACTCCAATATACCCCACCCCTTCCTCTTCTCACATTTTCCCTATTAATTGCATCTTACATGAGTCTGGTGCATTTGTTACAGTTGATGAATAAATATTGAAGCATTGCTGCTAACCATGACCTATAGTTTACATTATGGTTTATACATTGCACAGTACAATTTTATAGGTTTTAATAAAACCTATAATGGTCTGTATCCATCACTGCAAAATCATGCAGAACAATCCCAGTGCCCTAAAAATGCCCTATGTTCCACCTATTATTCCCTCCCTCTCCCCTCAGAACCTCTGGTAGCCACTATCTTTATATCAGTGTTAAAAGTTCTTACTTACTACAATAATAATGTCTACTTTGGTCCATGGTTGCATTCCCCCCTTATGTTTGTTCATTAATCTTGAGGATTTGGGGATGGTGATGCCCGCTCTGCTTCATATTGAGAAGGGACTTAGATCTTATGGGGGAGATGGAAGGAACTGTTTTGCTTGCAGTTGTAGATACTCTTTGCTTTTGGGGATGGGGATTGTCCATCATCATCATTTAGTTAGTTTTCCTGTGTGAATCTATATATTGGCTGCAACTCTGCTGAGATTCAGAGTTCACTAATATGAACTAAAATGATGAGTAAACTCATGGAGGTAAGCTCTAGAGTATAGGTTACTAGGAAATTGAATGTGGCTTGAGAATTGGAGCTGATGCTTAATGTATGTAGGATTTTTAATAAGACTTATTGTAAATGTGTGGAAATGAATAGAGTTAATGTTAATATATTATAGTGAGTATAACTACTATATATTTATAGTATAACTATATAGCTGAGTTATAAATGTGATTGTGGCTAACAGGAGTAATTTGTGGATATATTTATATATATTAGTATATAATATAATAATATATTTCAATTGAAAGAAAGCTAAAGAATAATATAGGGACTGTATAAGTGATTTTGGTGGTGGATGAAGATTGTGGTTAATAGTATAAGAAGGTTCTTCCTTTACAAAGTGTTAAGTATATGGTGGTACATGGGAAAATTACAACTAATGTAGCCTATGGATTATAGTTAATAGTAATAGTGTAATATTTTTGCAGCAATGGCAAAGAAGATATTATATCAATTCTAAGGGACAATAAGGAGGCATATGGCGGTATGAGATTTTTCCTTTTGGAGTAATGAATATCTACTAAAATTGACTGAGGTGACGACAGCACAACTCTGTGATGAAAATGCGAGCCACTGCTTGTACATTTTGAATGGACTGTACAAAACATGGGGCTGTATAACACAGTGATTCCTTGGTGGAAGATAGATTGTGGTTAACAGAGCAAATATGAGAACATTCCCTCATGAACTATAACAAGTATATAATACTAATACAGGGTGTCATTAACTGGGTGGGCTGTGGAAAATACACCAAATGTAAGATATGGGCTATAGGTAGTAGTCATGTTTTGACGATGCTCTTTCATAGTTTGTAACAATTGTTTTACAACAGTGCAAGGTGGTGGTGGTGGGGTAATGTATGGGAGCCCTGTATGATGGAATGCATGTTTGTTTTGTAAGTTTGAACTTATACTATACACTTAAAGTTTATGCATGTTCATGTATGAATGATAAACATCAATTTTAAAAAGTTTAAAAAAAAAACCTTTTGTATTTAGTTTTCCCCCAAATGCATCACAGATTGACACTTGGTAATAATCCCTCAGTGCTAGGTAGATTCATCCTTGGGAGTCATGTCCCACACCAGGGAGAAAGTAGGAAGTTTATATGCTGAGTTTTGCTTAGAGAGAGCCCACATTTGAGTAACAAGAGGTTTTCAGGCAGTAACTCTTAGGCATTAGATGTTGTTAGGCTAAGTTTCAATTTTACAAGAATAAGGTTCATAAGTACAAGCACTAATATTGAGGGCTTGACATATTGGTCTGTTTTCTTTTATTAGGCACTGCCTATGGTCCCTAGAGATTCTTGCCACTCTATTAGAGAATATAGCAGGACTCCCAAGTATGGGAATTTAATATTTTGTTGGTTCTTGCATGGGTCTCTATACTGAGATAACACCTTATGACCACACGAACACATTCATATTCCATAGAGGGATGCCTCAGGTGCATCCTTCCCCACATGCCCCAGGTGCACCCTTCCCCACATATCCCCCCAACACCAACACCTTGCATCAGTGACCCTCCCCTGCCATAGTTGCCAAAAGAACACTCTCACAATTGTATCCTCAACCACAGTCCTCTATCTCCTCAGAGTTTACCTGTTCCTTCCTCCAGCCCTCTCCCAGCGCTATGGATAGCTCAACCTCTCCCAACCCTGCTCACATTCATACTCCAGTATCATCGACCCGCTCACATTGCTGCACCCCCCCATCCACTGCCAAACCTCCCCCATCCACCTTATCATAGGTAAGATATAACAGTTGCACTATACTGCATTTTAATTCTTCTGTCAATACTTTTCTTTTTTTTTTTTTTAAGCAGGTAATAACTGTCTATATATTGATCATCTTATCCCTGCTTAAAAGTGCTTCAAAGAAAGTGATTTGGGAGGGTGGGGTCTGATTCAGTACTTTTCTTATTTAAGTGATTTGACCACCTTTTCCTTTTGTATATATAAAAAGTTGCCAGGAGGTTTAAAAATCCTGATGAAGAAAAAATTACATATTAAGCATACTGGAGTGGAGTTATATATGGTATAGTTTTATCTTGAATACTTCCCGAGATTAGGGAGAATATATTTAAGTTATCCCTTTGCTACCATATTCTTTGATTTTTTTAAAATTTATTTTTTCTTACACCCTCCTCCAACTCTTTCTCTCCTGTGTTTTCCTTTCAACCTGCAGCATTCCCTTTAGTATTTCTTGAAGGGCAGGTTTCTTATTGGCATACTCTCTTAATTTCTGTTTCTCTGTTAATATTTTGAATTCTCCATCATTTTTGAATGACAGCTTTGCTGGATAGACAATTCTTGGCTGGAAGTTTTTTCTTGACTATGACCTTGACTATGTCATACCACTGTCTTCTTGCCCTCATGGTTTCAGATGAGAGATGAGCACTTAGTCTTATTGAACTTCCCTTGTATGTGATAGTTCTCTTTTCACTTGCTGCTTTCAGTATTCTCTCTTTGTCATGAGCATTGGACAATTTGACAAGTATATGTCTTGGAGTAGGCCTATTGGGATTTATACCGTTTGGGGTATGCTGTGCTTCCTGGACATGTACATCCATCTCCCTCCATAGGGTTGGGAAGTTTTCAGCTATTATTTCCTCCAACACTTCTTCTGTCCCCTTTCCCTTCTCTTCTCTCTCTGGGATGCCTATAATGCATATGTTTGTATGCTTTGTATTGTCATTCAGATCCCTAAGTCCCTGCTGGATTTTTTGTATTTTTTTTATCTATCTGTTCTATTATCTGTTTGATTTCAGATGTACTGTCTTCCACATCGCTAATTCTTTCTTCTGCTTGTCCAAATCTGCTCTTATGTGCTTCCAGTGTATTCTTGATTTCTTGGATTTGCCTTTCATCACCATAATATCTGTTACCTTTTTATGTAAGGTTATAATTCCTTCAGTATGTTCTCCCAGTGTCTTCTTAATATCCTTAATCTCTTCATTTCATTAAGTTTGTTCATGATATTTGTTTGGACAGCTTTGATTAGTTGTTCCATGTTCTGCATCTCCTCCTGGTTTTTAGTTTGTTTATTGGACTGGTCCATGTCTTCCTATTTCTTAGTATGGTTTATAAATTTTTTGTTGGTGTTTAGGCATCTCTTTATCTTGATGGGTTTATTCAGTTGATTAGTTTCTCTATTCTAGAGTTTTATTTAGTTGCTGTTTTTGTGTGTGTGGTAAGTTTTCTCTTTGGCACTTTGTTCCTCTTTTTCTATTTCCTTGCTGTTGTCTGTGGTTCCCTTGAAAGAAAAAGATTAGGGCCAGGGAAAGGGAAAGAAGTAAGAAGAGAAAAAGGATAATAGTAATAATAATAGTAAAATGCAGAGGAGGAACCATGTAAGACCTAGGAAAATGAATAATTAACTCATGTAAGAAGTGCAGAGGAATAAGAATAAAAAAGTGGGGTATAAACAATGAAATGAAAAACCAAATAGAGAAAAACATTTGAATGAATTAAAAGGCCAGAATGATAAGAAATGAGGGAAAGAGAAGAGAAAAGACAATAAGCAAAAAAAGTTAAAAAAAAAAAAAAAAAAAAAGAAAGAAAACAGAGAATAGAGGAGATAGAAATAAAAACAAGAAAAATTGAAGATGAAACAAAGAGAGGTGGAATGTAAGAACAAAAACAGAAAGCAGAAGATAGGAAGATGAAGGAAGGAAAAGAAATAGCATAGGTAGACAAAATTGATATACAAAAAAGGGGGAAACAAAGGAAGGGGGAAACACAGCAAACAAGAAATAAGACAGCAGCACATAATTTTAAAAAAATGGGAGAAAGAGGGAAAAGAAAAATAAAAAGAACAAAAACCAAACACTCAAGCAAGCAGTCAAACAAAAACTTAGGAAAAACAGCTTTACCTTTCAGGCCCCTGAGTAGCTTCTCAGGCTGCTGGTGTTGATCAATCAATTATCTTGCAGCCTGCCCTCTGCAGGTTTTGAATCGAGTTTTAGTTAATAAACTAAGTTAAGTTAAAAAAAAAAAAGGAACCTTTTTTAAGAAAAGTAAGAGACCCAAGAGAAGCTTATACAAAAATAATGTCTATGTGTTTCCTGTCCTAAAGTATCAACTGGGTGTTTGATAACTTGGTGGATGACTACTCTAAGGAGAGCCGGGAATTGAGCCAGGGACCTCATAAATTCGAAGTGGAGACTCCTCCACTGAGCTAAACTTTCTCCTAGTGTCAGTTAGCTAGAGAGCTATCCAGCTCACTTTCCCTAGGGCAGGTTTGACTCTTTGAGGCTGGGTAGATTCCTGCTGATTAGGAGCCTGTCTGTCTCTGCCCCCTTTCTATTTATATTGCTTTCTCTCCCAGGGCAGCACCATGCTATAGCCTGTGTGATTGGATCCTCTCTCACCTCTCCTGGTCGAGTTCCCTTCTGAAATTCAGATGGGACCCTGGTATCTGAACTCACTGTAGAGAAATGACTTTCAACCCTTTTCCAGACCTCCCCCTTCTCCCAGGGGACCCTAAATAGGCCCTTGGAAGGTTATTAAGTGCTTCCTATTGTCCGCCTCTCTTAGGGGAGTTGGAATTTTGATAATTTTCAGCACAGGACTAGTCTACTGCCTGACTCCATCCTCTACCAGCCCTAGTTCTCTCTCCCAGGTCAGCTAGGTAAATCAGGCTGCCTAAGCAGATTCGCCTCTCCCTTCTTTCTGAGGCTACCCCTTGCCAGCTGGTATGCTCCCTAAAGTTCAGTGGGGGTCCAGGTAACCAACCCACAGAAAGGAAACCCCTCTCTACCTTTGCCAGAGCCATCTTACTCCTGGAGAAGGCTCCCTCCCGCTCGGTGGCTGGCAAGAGTTGGGGGTCGTGGCTTTTTGCCTTGATGGTGGGGCTTAGCTGCCCATCGTTTCCAGCCACCAGGGCGAAAAACTCACGGTTTTCCCTTGGGCTTTTTATCTCTTTGTCCAGTTCCCCCAGATCATTGCCCTGAAGCCTCCTGCTCTGTGGGTTCCTAAAACAGCCCATTTAGGCAGGATGTTGCCCCTCCTCAGTCATCTCAGTCTGCAAGAGAGATGGTGAGCTTGCTGGATCACCTCCCCCCGCCCCCCACCCCATTCTTTGACTTTTGATAAACAAATTGCCAGGATCTGTGCCTTGAAATATAACTTTTCTCCTACGCTTCCATTGTGGGAGTCCTGTGCTACCACTGTCGTGCTGCAATATGTGAGAATAAAGTCCTCACTTTACAGCTGTAGAAATTGTTGATATGCTTTCTGGTAAGTTCAGAGCTAAAATATTCTCCTGATCTTCCTTTTGATCAAAAGCATTGCTCCTCTTAAACAAGCCCACCTCCCAAGAGAAGAAACCCTCCTTTTTTTTCTCTCGGCTTTGCAAGCTTTTTCTGTATTTTCTGTATAACTAAAGGTACCTAAATGACTCCAGTATTTCCTGAAAGAAAATGGTCTTCCTTCTTGCTCTCATATTGTTGTCCTGTCCCTCCTATGTTAGCAAATGTTTTTGTCTCACCTTTCCTATTTATTTGCCTTTTGCAAAAATACCTATTGCGGTTTTGGTTCCCCTGCAATGGAAATGTGGGGTGGTCCAGAGACATGGTGTACTTTTTGCCAAGAAAATTCTTGTTCCAGCCTGATAGAGGCATGTTTTCTTTTCATTCAGCATGTGTTTGTGGTATTTGCACAATTAATTGATGACACTTACCTTCTCACTATGTAGGTAAGCAGATAGATTCTACTTAACAGTCACCTCTTTGTCAAAAGTGCCTTGTTCACTTCCTCCTGACACTCCCTGAAGCTCTTGTCCTAGTAAATCTGCTTAATGCTCTTCTAAAGTCTTCTTCCAAATTTCCTTACTTCATGCTGTGTGTGGGGGGGGGCTGGGGGCGGTGTGTGTGTGTGTGTGTGTGTGTTTTCAAGTTCCTTCTTATGATTTAATGGGGTTGGAGGGATGGAGAAGTTTTAATATGCTTACTATCATGTTTTCATAGTCTCAACAAGCCAATTCTCACAGTGCCTTGTGGCAAGCTAACACTAACTGTTGTAATAAATTACCTTTAAGTTTTCCGGGACTTAAAATAACTTTTTCCTTCTTGCTCATGGGATAGTCCATTGCTCATAGCATAGTTCCTGATTGAGTGGCTTCTGTGTGGTCATTCAGGGAATCAGGTTACTTATACCCTTGTGGTTTTGTCTTCTTCTGGGTTACTGGAGTCCTCATCATTCAGCCAGGGTATGAGGTGTGGGGAGAGAAAATCAAGGGACAGCTCAGAGGAAGTTGCTATAGGCACAGCCTGGAGGTGGTTTTCATGGCTTCTGCCCACATTCCACGGGGCTGGACTCAGTTATTTGGCCTTCCCTCACTGCAAGGGCAGCTAGGATCGGAAGTCTAGCTGAGTGCCTCCCAGGAAAGGAAAACAGGTTTCCAGTGAATGCATGTGAGATTACCAGCTAATTCTCTTTTTCCATCTCTTGGTATAGGACTAGGAGAGCATAGACCTTGGTTATTTGCCATTCCTTCCAGTTATAGCCTCCACTTTCACCTTTGGCCTCTATTACTATCCCATTCTTAGAGCATATGGTCTAGGTGGGACTCCATTTCCTACTAAAGTCCTGTTTAGGAAGAGCACTGAGTCTCCCACCCACAGTAATTGCTTCAAGAATGGACCTAGGGCCCAATGAGAACCACCTAGGAGCAGTAAGATGTGTTGCTGCTTCTCAGTGGCTCTGGGTGGGTCCATGTGTGTCCCTTAACCAATTACTCTGGACAAAGAGATTAGAGCCAGGGAGGATGTGGGTCTGCTACTGTCTTGCCACCAAAGGAGAAAGACTAGATATGCTGGGGGTCACCATGTATTACTTGAGAATGCAGCCAGCAGAGGGGAAGTCAGAGGAGAGATGGAGAGAATCTCAGTCCTCTTTAACTGCTTGAACCCGTGAATCCAGCTATGTACCTCTTGACTTTTCGACTCTTTGAATTCATAAATTTCCCTTTGACTTAAACTGGTTAGGGTTGGATTTCTGTCACCTTGCAACCAATATTGATTTATTAGGTCATGGAGAAAAAAGAGGAAAGAATTCTGGATAGGAATTAGGGAAATCTAGTTTTTGGTTTTTTTGTTTGTTTGTTTGTTTGTTTTTTTCTGAACTCCATTGATGTGTCACTTTAGTTGCATATCTAACAATGATTCCACTCCTTTGGAATAAATGAGACTTCCAGTTAAAACCCATTTAGATTGATATCCTCCTACCAAGGTACATATCTAACTCACTAAATCATAAAGCCAAAATTCTCATTTTCATAAAAGCCCTTCTTTCTTTATAGGTCTGTAGAAGGGAAATGTAGGTAAAACCACTTCTTCATTCTTAGTTCCCTCTTCTGAGATTTACTCTGGTCCCTCCTAGATAATGCTCTCCTTTCTAACCACACTTCTCCATCCTTTTCCCCCTCAGATCTGCAGCCCCAGGTATATGAGTCTGTCATCCTAAAACCTGTCATGTGATTTTTTCCACACCTTTGTTTACATTGCCGTTCTGTCTTGTCTACTCTTGCTGTCCTTTTCCACAGTGTTAATTACATTTTGCACAATGTTCAACTCAAATGCTACTCTGTTAATCCTTTCGGTAAAGAATGGCCCGCCTATCTGGATATAGTCCCATTGTTCTTTTTTCCCCCATGTCACTGATATAACAAAAAGCACGAGGTAACCAACCAGGTAACCAACCGTCCCAGTTTTCCCAGAACTGAGGTATTCCCAGGATGCTGGACATTCAGTTTTAAGACTCGAAACATCCTGGGCAAACCGGGATAAGTTCATCACCTCACTTACTACATTGTAATAGATCTTATTTTACCTGTTACTCTGTACAGCGTGAATTCCTTGAGACAGTGGATAAAAGCTTGAAATTTGGAGTGAGACAGAATTCTTACCACTCCCTGCTAGTCCATTTTGAAATAGCTGTGTGATTGTGGGCAAGTTACCTACTTTTTCTAGGTTCTAGTTTCTTCATCTGTTTAATGGGATAATATGTATTTTGTAGGGTTGTTCAGATAATTAAATGACACAACAAATTAAATCACTTAGTGTAGTGAGGAGAACATCTATTAAAACTGGGTAATACCTAAAGGCACAAGGGTTTTGTGAAGATTAAATGGAGCAGGGCATGCAAAATATTTAGTACAGTGCCTAAATCCTAGTAAGCTTCCAGTAAGCATGGTTTTCTTGACTATTGTTATTAATCTTTGAGTCTCTCTGGCTTAAAACATGGTAGGAACTGAAAATGCAATTAAACTCAGAGAATAGATGTTCACGGAGCATTAGTGATATTGCTAGGAATTTGAGATAAGTGGAGCAATCAAGTCAGAGAGAGTTATTAAGAAATATTTGAGATGGATGTTTGGTCTTTGAAACTTGAAAAAGCAGTTGTCTGTATGATTAGTTCCTTTTTAATCATGGTTTTATTTTTCTTGCTTATTTGAAGTCAGAGTCAACCATTTTATGCGTTTGGAAAGAAAGTATTTTCTGTAATTGGGCACAGTAAGTTTCAGCTCATCGCTCTTAAAATATTTTTCACTATGAATGAAATAAGAGTGGTGAATTTCTAGGAAGGGAATTTGGTCCCATGAGAAAATGAAGATTAGGATAGCAGAATCTCTGTTGATTCCATAATGATCTTGAGGTTTAAAAAGACACTTGCTAAAATCTCCTTTATTCTCACCATAGTAATATGTCTTCTCTACCTTTGGGCTTAATTTGTGCTTATAAAAATACTTGTATCGACTATTCATGTGACTTATGCCTTTCAAGTTTGTCGTGGAAATTTTCAGTGAGGACAAGTATTGCATGTGTGTTTAAGCTGAGATGGGTCAAGTCTGGACAATAAGGAGATCAAACATGAAAAATGACAAGATTTAAACCCCCAAATGTGTTTTATAAGACTTGATTCTAGGCAATTTCCATCATTTTGACTTGAATAAATTTGTATTATCATCTGTATTATGATGATTCTTTAGCTATCACATGTAAATATTTTTTTCTTTCGTGACTTATTTGATAAACTAGCTATAGATTCTAGACTGTGCATATTAGTGAATTAATTGGGAGTCCAAGCATTATTTTTACTGTATTTAATTAAAGAGGTAATGATTCCTGAGTAACTCTTGTAACTCCTAGCAAAAATTATAGTACAAATATGGGTATCTAAGATTATTGAAATTAAATAATTATAAATATAGGTTTTTTTCTTTAAGTTCTAAATAGTTTTATAAAAAAATGGAAATCCCTGTAAAAGATATTACTTCCCTGCTTAAACAGGTGACTTAACATAATTTACTTCTTAATGACATATGGTCACCATGAGGAACATGCTTACAGTATGTACAGGAACAAGACTAGAGCATGGGTCTTGGAATCAAATAGACCTGGATTTAATCTTTGTTCCATCACTTGCTAGTTGTGTGATCTTCAACAATTTCTTAACTCTTCCAAGACATGTTTTTTTCATCTATAAAGTGAAGCTGATTGCCCTAAAAAGATGTTATGAGCATTTAATGGTATGAATTTAAGACTTTAGTACATGTTCATGGCACCTTTAAACACTAAACACTGTCTGATAACATTATAAAATATAGATGTTAAAAGAATATTTGTTGAAACAATGATTGTTATTTGGGACTGTGTAACAAGATCCCATCAAATATGTTGAGTGAACAGTCTTCGATGCCTTTTTACTGCCTTTCAGATAGTCACCTCTGATTCCCTGCTTTTGTGAACTAGCCTTTTCTTTTCTTTCTTTCTTTCTTTATTTTATTTTTTTATTTTTAAAGATTTTATTTATTTATTAATTTATCCCCCCCTTGCTGCTTGTGCTCGCTGGGTCAGCTAACCACGCCGTGCGGGTGGGCTTGCCTTCACCAGGAGGCCCCGGAAACCGAACCCGGGGCCTCCCATATGGTAAACGGGAGCCCTACTGATTGAGCCACAGCCGCTTCCCTAGCCTTTTCTATTTGCTATTTTTTTTAACCTTTTGGGAACAAGAGGAATCAAATATATAAGCTGTTCAAACTGTATTCATGGTAAGTGTAAAGAGATTCTTTGTGAGGCTCTGAAGGACCTTTTTCTTTCTTTTATTTTTGTGTGTGAGAGAATAGTAGTATTTGGATGTTTTCCAATCCATTCTGGTCATTCAGAATTTCACCTCACCCTACTTTCTGACTGTGGGACTGAGAGCTAAGGTGTTATCATATATGGCAGTTTGAAGCTGTGTGTATCCCAGAAAAACGTGGTCTTAAATTGAAGCCATTCCTGTGAATGTGGAACTATTGTACATAGGACCTTTTGTGTGAGCTACTTCAGTTAAGGTGCTCCTCAGAATGGGTCTTAATCATATTACTGGAGTCCTTTATAAGAGAAGGAAATTCAGACAAGAGAGGAAAAGTCATGGAAGCAAGAAGCTGAAAGCAATGAAACCCAGAAGAGGAGAGACCACTAGATGCTACCATGTGCATTGCCATGTGGCAGAGGAGCCAAGGATTATTGGTAGCCAGTCTTTGGGAAGAAAACATTGCCTTGATGATGCCTTGATTTGGACATTTGTTGAGCCTCAAAACTGTAGCAAATAAATTCCCATTGTTCAAGATGAACCATTTCATGGTTTTGCTTTAAACAGTCTAGGAAACGAAAACATGAATATAACCTGCTTTGGTAATGTTGGTACATGTTTTTGTAATGTGCCTTGTAGCATTATCACATTTTGAAGATTCCTATGCTAGAGTTTATGGATGTTGGCTCTCTTTCCTGCAGTATAATTAACTTCATTCAAAAGTCTCTATTCTTGAGTACTTGGTATTTATGTATAAATAGATTGTATTTTATTTTCTTTGGCATGTTTCAAGGTCTCATTTACCAGTCACTAGAATTTAACATAAATTTTCTAATTTTTCCCTCCATTTTCTTATTTGAACCTTATGGTGACTTGAAGCTGTATGTGTCCAAGAAAGACATGTTCTTAAATTTTATCCATTCCTGTGAATGTGGACCCAGTGTAAGTAGGAACTTTTGAAAAGGCTACTTCAAAAAGTGTGAGCCCCTTCATGCAGGATGGGTCTCTGCCTTCTTACTGGAGTCCTTTATAAATGGAATGAATATAGAGAGAGTGAGAGAGAAAGCCACCAAAGCAAGAATCTCAAAGCAATGAAATGCAGAAAAGACAGGAGTGACTAACAGATGCTGCCATGTGCCCTGCCAGGTGGCAGAGGAGCCAAGGATTGCTGGCCATCAGTGTTCTGGAAAAAAGAATTGTCTTGATTTGGACATTTTTTCAGCATCAAACTGTAAGCTAAAAAATCCCCATTGCATTAAGCCAACCAATTTCATGTTTTTTTTTGCTTTAAGTAGCTGTGACAGTTTTAATTCTGTGAATCCCAGAAAAATATTATGTTCTTGAAGTAATCCATTCCTTTGGGTGTGGGGCCCTTTGATTGCATTAAATTCAGTTAAGGGAGCTTGATTAGATCACTTGATTATATTGCTTTAGGGCTTTTGATTGGACTATGTCAGTGAGGCATGGCCCACTTTGGGTCTCTGCCTTATTGCTGGGTCTTACCACTAAACTGAGAACAGAGAGAGACAGAAAAAGGGAACTCTGCTATTTTGACCCTGTCATGTGAGAGAGAGGCCAAGACAAGCCCTGAGAAGCTGAGAGAGGGCCTGGAGGTCAGGGCCTGAAATCAGCAGAGTATGGAGGCATGGAAAAAGATCCCCAAGGGGCTAGCCCACGGGGTAGCTCAAAGCCGAAGAGATGAGCTGTATGCCTGATTGCCCACAGGTGAGCTCTGGTAGTTGGTGAGCCTGGAGGGGAGGCAGGAATCTCAGCAGAGATTGGCCACCATCTTGCCTTGCCATGGGGCAGGATGCCAGGATCACCAGTAGCTGACTTTAGTGAGAAAGCATCTCTGATGATGCGTTGATTTGGACTTTTTGCAGCCTCAGAAATGTAAGCTTTTGCCCCCAAATAAAAGCCAACCCATTTCTGGTATTTTTGCCATGGTAGTTTTAGCAAACTAAGACATATGCCTAGGAAACTAAGACAGATTTTGGTACCGGGAGAGTGGGGTGCTGCTATTGCAAATACCAAAAATGTAGAAAAGGGTTTGGAATTGGGGAATGAGTAAAGGCTGGAAGAATTGTGATTTGCTTGATAGAAGTGGTCTACATTGCTTTGAAGAGACTGTTGGTAGAAATATGGATGTTAAAGGTACTTCTGATGAGGCCTTAGACAGAAATGATGAATTTTTTATTGGAAATCTGAAGAAAGGCAACCCTGATTTTTAAAGAGGCAGAGAAATTGGCAAAATTTAGTTCTGATGTTGGGTGGAAGGCAGAATTTGAGAGCAATGAGTGTATATGTTTGGCTAAGGAAATTTCCAAGTTAAATGTGGAAAGTGCAGCCTGGTTTCTCCTTGTACCTTACAGTAAAATGTAAGAGGAAAGAGATAAACTGAGAACTGAACTCCTGGGCATGAGAAACCAGAAATTGATGGTTTGGAAAATCCTGAGCTTCCAGAAGGCAAATCCCCAGGGAATAATCCTTCATGTGAGCATTAACTGAACATGGAAGTCAGCTATTTCAGTGCAAGTTAGAATTGGAAATGCAATTTAATATAAATGATTTGTGAAATGTTCTTTTGTCTGATAGTTTGGACCCCTGTGTACTCCATGCAAAACAGGTAAGGTTTTTTTTTTTTTGTTTTTTTTTTGAGATCTATATGAGCAGAACAACTGCCAGCTTGGATTAAAATGGACAGAAAGGGAGGCGGCTGTGGCTCGATCAGTGGGGCTCCTGTTTGCCATGTGGGAGGCCCAGTGTTCGGTTCCCGGGGCCTCCTGGTGGGGGCGGGCCCGCCTGCATGGCGCGGTTGGCTGACCCAGCGAGTGCGGGCAGCGGGGGGGGGGGGGGGGGGGATGAATAAAAAAAAAAAATAAAATAAAATAAAATAAAATAAAATGGACAGAAATGAGACTGGTTGAAGGAAAAATCACTTCTTGGTAGGATCATGGAAGGTGAGGTCTGGACCAAGACATGTTATTTGGCTAAGAGAGCGGAACCACCTTGTGTTGAAAGGGTGAGTATGCCCTGACATTTGGAGAGTTCATGCATTCCATCCCTTTGTTCAGGAAGAATCCCTTTCTTCAGAGAAGGTGGAATATATTCCCCAGGGATTGTGGAGTGTCTGCCCACCACCCAGTTTTCTCAGAGGGTGGTGCCTACATCCCGAAGATTGTAGAGGGTCTGGCTTTCACCCCAATGTTTGAAGAGGGTATAACCTTCACCCGAGTGTTCAGAGAGTGCATGGCCACTGCACAAGCACTTTGAAGGGTTTGGGCTGCCACTTTATCAGGACTGGAGGAGAAAATACTGTTCCATAGATGCCTCTTAGACCTTGAAATCTAATGGAGTATGGTCTGCAGAGTTTCAGAATTGTTTGGGACCCGTGACCCCTGTTTCCTTCCAATTTTTCCCTATGGGAATGGGAATGAATGTTCATCCTATGGCTGTCCTTACTTTGTATAGTGATAGCAGATAACTTGTTCTCTAGGTTTCATGGGTCTACAGAAGGAGGGAAAATTGCCCTAGAACAGACCATAGCCATAACCATTTTGATGAGACTTTGTACTAAGCATTGTTTCTGAAACAATTTAAGGGCTTTTGGTATATTTGGAAGGAATAAATGTATTTTGCATATAGAAGGAACATGTCTTTTGGGGACAAGAGGGTGAAGTGTGGTGGTTTGAAGCAGTATGTACCCAAGAAAGACATGTTCTTAAATTTAATCTTTTCTTGTGTGTGTGTACCCATTGTAAGTGGGAACGTATGACAAGGTTAATTCAGTTAAAGTATGCCCAATTCAGGATGGGTCTTAATGTTTCTGCTGGAGTCCTTCATAAACGGAATGAATATATATATAGAGAGAGGGAGAGAGAGACGGGGGTGGGGGGGTGGAGAGAGAGAGAGAGAGAGAGATGCTGAAAGCAATGAAATCCGGAAGAGAAGGGAGAGATGAGCAGATGCTGAGGAGCCAAGGATTGCTGGCCACCAGTCTTAGGGAAGAAAATATTGCCTTGATGATGCTTTAATTTGGATATTTTCTTGGCTTCAACCTGTAAGCTAATAAATTCCCATTGCTTCAAGCCAAACCATTTCTTGGTATGTGCTTTATGCAGCCTAGGAAACTAAAACAAACATAATTGTCAGAATTCTAGGCACTGCAATAATTCTAGATACTTTTTTAAGATGACTGTTACATGTATATATGTGCACTATATAATGTAGCCTCATGGTGAATTTACAGTTCCATTAATTCTGCTCAATTCTATTTTAAATTTATTATTTTAACCTTTTTGGCTTTATTTTATTGCCAAAAAATATTTTGAAGCAAACAAATTCAAGGCAGAAGTCATCTACAATAGTCATCTAGTAATAATTAAAAAATGGTTGTACATGTAAGTTTTCCTTTTAATACTTTTTTATGTAAATACTTGTGTCTAATACCATATTTGTAGTAATTTTATGGATAGAATTGCTAGTCTGTACTTCTGCCTTAACATTTTAAAATGTGCATTTTCCTATTTTGTGTTTTTCAATTCTTTTCCTTTTTGAATCCCTTTCTCTACCTCCACATAACCTGTATGAATAGTCATTTACATGTACTTTCATCCCATTCTTGATGCATATCTGATTTCTTCCTTTAAAAATCTAGTCCTTAAAACTATTGTTGCCTCTATAAAATGTATTGATTCTTCTTTTTTCATTTAAAAAAATGTATTGAAGTGCATCATGCAATGGTGTACATCATTCACGAACATACATAAACAATAAATGTATAATAAAAGTTGTGAACTTACAGAACAAGCATGCATAACATACAGGGCTCCCATGCATCACCCTACCACCAATACCTTGCATTGCTGTAGAATATTTGTTACAAATGATCAAAGAGCATGGTCAAAATATTACTACTTACTATAGTCCATATCTTACATTTGGTATATTTTTCCCCCCAAGCCAACCTATTATTAATACCCTGTATTAGTATTATATATTTGTTACAGTTCATTAGAGAACATTCTCATATTTGTTCTGTTAACCATATTTCATCCTCCACCACAGGATTCACTGCGTTATACAGCACCATGCCTTGTACAGTCCATTCAATTTGTAAAATCAGTGGCTTTAATTTTCATCACAGGGTTGTGTTATCACTCCTCAATTTTAGAACGTTTTCATTATTCCAAAAGAAAAATCCCATAAACTCTTATATCCTCCTATTGTCGACCCTTAGAATTGATATAGTTTCTTCTTTGCCATTGCTGCAAAATATTACAATATTATTGTTAACTATTTTCCATAAGCTCCATTAGTTGTAATTGTCCCATGTATTACCATATTCTTAACACTTTTTAACAGAAGAATATTCTTATACTATTAGTCACAATCTTCATCCACCACTGAAATCACTATAGTATACAGTCTCTAGATTATCTTCTAGTTTTCTTTCAATTGACATTTACATCCTTAGACTACCCTTTTCAACCACAATCACATTTATAAATCAGCAGTATGTTACCACCAACTCTATTCATTTACAAACCTTTATAATAAACAAAGCTACTAGTACTAATAAATGAGTTTGGCAAAGTGGCAGGATACAAGGTTAATACGCAACGATCAGTGGCATCTGTACACCCTACTAATGAGCAATCTGAGAAAGTCAGGAACAAAATCCCATTTACAATAGTGACTAAAAGAATAAAATATTTAAAAATAAACTTTACCGAGGACGTAAAGGACTTGTATTCAGAAAACTGCAAAACATTGCTAAAACGAACGAAGGAAGATGTAAATAAATGGAAGAACATTCCATGTTCATGGATTGGAAGACTAAATATTATTAAGATGTCAATTCTACCTGAATTGGTCTACAAATTCAATGCAATCCCAATAAACTTCCAAAATCCTTTTTTGCAGAATTGGTAAAGACAATTTTCAAATTTATTTGTAAGGGTAAGGGGCCCCAAATAGGCAAAAATATCTTTAAAAAGAACAAATTCGGAGAACTCTCATTTCCTGACTTTAAAGCATTTTAGTTAGCTACAGTGGTAAAAGCAGGATTGTACTGGCATAAAGATACACGTATTGATCAATAGAATTGAATTGAGACTTAAGAAATAGATCCTGATTGAGTTACAGCCGCTAAAAGGGGGAAATGGTAAAGACAAATGAGTTCAAGTGGCTAAGAGACTTCAAA
>JAKSZT010053824.1:648807-691678 GCA_026826555.1 Tolypeutes matacus | reverse complement strand
TCATAGACAGACCAGCAGGGAACTGATAATGTTGACAAATTTATGAAGAATTTACTTAACGTATAATGCTACCAAGTATTGGTGAGCTCTGCATGTTAATTACAATGAAAATAAAGTAAGAAAATAAACATTAATTTTATTGTTCCACATTCTCCTAATGTGTTTGATCAGAAAATTTACTTTACCTGCACTGATAACCAGGGAGTGTAAATGTAGAGTCTAAAAAGTAAGGCAATGAAGACAGAGAAAAAAACAGATAAGGTCTTGTTTCTAAATTATTTTCCATCTTGAGTTGCAGCCAAGAATTTTGATTTTGTAAGCAATCACCTCACCAGATGTCCTGCTTTACCCCTGCCATGCCCTTGCTATCCTTTTTCTCAGTGGTGCTTGTGCTCACGTGTAAATAATGGATAGGGTATATTAAGACATGGGGTAAATTGAACAGGTTTGTTTGGTATGGAGCAAACATCTGCTGTTTAAAATCTAAATTAATCGGTATCACGAGTTTCCTGCACTAACGTATTGTCATCCATTTAGAAAATACCGATTGCTCTAACTAATGCTAATAAAACACACAGAGACACACACATTCATTAGAACTTGAGCCCTGAGTTTTCAGGGTCAGAATTCTGTGACACTGAGCTCCAAAGCAATTGCATTTCTCATCATTTTCTGATCTCTGGGAGTAAGGTAGGGCTAAATAAAAATAACATCAGAATGAGTGCACAAGTCTCCCTCGACGTGTTCACAGAGTTTTCAGTGATTCTTCAGGAACCCCTGATGTGAGTTCTGAGTTACAGCAGGTATCTAACTAATTTCTATATCTTACTACCCTGCATCACACCATAAATATTCTTTAACGATGATGCAATTCAGGCCTGTGATATTAACAACCAACAGCACAAAGCTCGAGTTAAAATGAAATATGAAGACCAGTTCTGGATTTTTCAAATGTAATAAAAAGGAAATTCAAGTTTAGCCAAAGAATATAAAAATGATGGCTATAGATATATTTATTTTGTAAAAGACAACCTGGTATGAAGTTGCAACAGGATTTTATGATTTGTAACCCTACTGGCACAAGAATGTTCTACATCTCCCTAAACGTTATCTTTAAATCATCTGGATCATGTAAATATAAAATATAGTTATTCAATTGATAAGTCACTAGGGCTTATCAATTGCCCTTCCACACATGAGACCACATAACTCATGACCAAGACTGGGGCCACTTATTTTCAAAAACATGATACGCCCATGGCTGATGGCTATGCTCTACCCAATTGTGAAAATCTCAGAAAAGAACTTTCCTCCCTTCATAATAAATGGCCTATGCTAAATTCTTTTTCAATAATTGTTTGCTGAAATAAATTTTCAGGTATATTACACCCAAAAATGGCCATGTGGAAAGAGGGTAAACTGTTCAGTTAAAAGTAAAAAATGGATTATAAAAAATAAAGACAAAATCTCAAAAATGAAAAAAATCAGGTACTCATGTTCTTCATTTTTCATGGAATGTAATTCAGTGAGTCTAAGTAGAGTTTTCTTAACTTCAGAAATTGCTACAGAAATATTTGTCTTGCATGATTCCAACGTGTTCTCTACAAGATGACTTCGGTTACATTTATGCTTAACTGCTTATCAGCTAATTACATAATTTGCCTCCCTGCTTAGTAAATTAAAATCCCAATTCTCCTTCTTATAGTTCATTCACTCCAGATGAGTCAACATCTGTACATAAAGGATAGCGACCATTCAGCAAGGATGCTGCTGTTTCCTAGAGTGAAATACTGAAAATGCCAGCAGGACTTAACACAGAAATGAATCCTAAGCTGAAAGCTGAAAACAAGCCAAAATGTTTATCGAAATACACCGTACTAAAAACATGTTCTATATTATATTGACAAATCGGTTTTATATTCTTTTTTAAAAAAGACGTTCTGTTATTTTAGTAAAAGGCATAATTTTGCCATTCTCTTCAACAATATAGAACTTCATTTTTATATAGTAATTTTGAATTATAAAAGGCATCTCTTACCTAAACTTTTTCTTACATTAGACCTGAGAAGAAGGGAGGTCAAGTATTAATACCTAGAATTAATATGAGAAAACTGAGGCAAATAGCAGTTGTATGACTGTTCCAAGTCACCCAAATATTAGGTTGTGATGCTGGGTATCAAGGCATCTTTTTTTCTGCTTATCATACAGTGTTATTCCCATAATATTATTCTACTCCAAATACCTTATATTACATTTACATTCATAAAATTCTCAGCTCCTTACTTTAGTTACTCTGGCAACTATATTCTACTTTGTGGAACTTTAAAGGTAGGGGTTGATTTTAGGGTAAAATATTGGGGATATAGAAACAAATGGGAAAGCCAGATTATAGAATCAAAAGAGAGAGTATATTCTAATTGTGGGGATATACAGTGAATGAGGGAACTGCTGCCAAAAGCTAATCTGAGCCATCTAATTCCATGATATGTGCTCCTTTCTTATGGTGAAAGGCAAACTCTGCCCTGATAGCAAATTCCTTTTAATTTAATTTTTTTTTTAGACCTTTGACCATTAGGTGATGAACCTTTCCCACTCTGAAACACTCAGACCTACTACACTTATACTTATACTGTTTCCTAAAATTACTAAAAATCAGCCTTCCTTTTTCCCTTATCCAAGATGTTTCAGGTTACTTTGAGTTTTTGCTTTTGTTTTTTTTTTTTTCCCCTTGATCAGGAAGAATCCCCACATTCAAGTATCCAATTTTCCTTCTATCAGAGAGCACTTTTCAGAGTGTTTTCAAGTAAGAGGCTAAGCAGCACTAGCGTGCAAGGAATTATGGTGGCTCTCCACCAGGAGAGAAGAGTTGGAATTGTCCTACAGAGTTTTGGATTGGGCACTAGAAAGTGGTCTTATGTGATAATGATTTAGTGACAGCTCTAATTATAGCACAGCTGGCCCTGAAAATGTGTATTGAACACAAAGCCATTTAGCAGGAAGTTGATGGCTTCTCCTAAGACAGAACTAAAGCTGCACATCACTTGTTTGTTAGTAATACATCATCATTCGACTGACTCAAGTCTTTTCCTTTTCTCTGAATATTAGTGAGTGAAGTACCAGTAGCTCAAATTTGCTATTACAGTAGCAGAAACAAAGTGGCAAGCTTTAGAGATTATATAATATTAGTAAGCACAGTATGCTAACTGCAAATTAAACTTATTTAGTTGAAAAGGAAAAGTAAACAGGAAATCATTTGTGGATTTTTGACCAAAATAGAAGCAAAATTATTACCGTTGTTTTTCCTTTTGTTTTAGAATAATACAAGTTCCAGATTTAGTTAGAAATAATTTGGAAAATTATTTGGACAAATAAGAGATTTTGAAATAATGAATAAATCAGAATAAACTAAAGAATAGTTTTCAAGTATCGTAACTTATCAATAAAAAGTTTCAGTTTCTTTCCTTGATATTTGTAAATTAACAAATTTATTTAATTCTTGTTTGTTCTCTAGCATTCCAATTATTCTATAAGATTCTTTAAGGTGTCTCTATTGCCATTCTTTTAAGAATACCATAGCATCCCACAAAAACTGAGAAAATAGGAGCATAATTTGGCCCAATTATACTTTATTTTGTGGGAATGCTATAACAGATTACCACAAATTTGGTAGCTTAAAGCAATGGAAATTTATTTTCTCACATGTCTAGTCCAGCAAGCTGAAATGAAGATGTTGGCAGGGTTGAGTTCTTCCAGAGGAAGAATTAGTCCCATTCCTTTGTTTCCAACTTCTGGGGGCTGTCTGTAGACCTTAGCATTCCTTGGCTTGTAGAGGTATCACTCCAATCTCTGCCCCCATCTTTACATCACTTTCTTCTCTGTCTCTTTGTCCTCTTCTCTTCTTATAATGGCACCATTCAGTGGGTTTAGGGCCCATCCTAAATCCAGGATGGGTGCTTCTTAGAGATCCTTCACTAATTTCATCTACTAAGGACTATTTCCATTCTGAGGTTCTGGGTGGACATGAATTCAATTCACTATATACACTGTGTTCTAACCAGCATAATGGATCAGCAAAGATATCTACAAGGTTACTTAAAATATTTCCAGATGTACAAAAATGGACTTTTATTTGGAAAATGTATGAACAATCCAAAAAAAGATGTCAGTTAGAAGATTGGTTTAGTCCAGTATGGAAGCACAATACGAAAGAATCACAGAGGGAAAGTTGGCATTCCTTATTCCAGCACCAGCCCTAGAATGTGAACTTCCAATATTCTTTTGCCATTTGCAAATCTCTTCTTTGGAAGAGGAATGAATGCAAAGTCTATTATATTTTCATGCAATCAAATATTTGATTAATCTCTGCATTGCCCATATTCTGAGCCCATGTTCATTAGCACCTTCTGCTTATGATTTGACTTTCCAATTACATCACCATATAAGTAGAAAATATGATCTAGATGTGAGTGTTCTTGTTTTTATGAAAGTTTTATTTCTCATTGTAGATTAATTGATATTGTGATGCTTTACATTAGAATTGTATGCTTGAGGCCTGAAAATCTAGAAATGTGGAACTGATCTCAGTAAACTCAAAAAAGCAAGGCTTCTAAAGTTTAAGTTTAGACTGTGAACTTTGATGATTTCATCAAAATAACTTTGTTGGGTGTTTCTAGCTCCCTAACCTAGAGCAATCCTCATATTACTGATGAGCATGTGATACTTCCATATTAGTATTTCTGTGATAAGAAGGTAAGGACATAGGGTTACAACAGATGTCAATTTTATTTAAAATGTACTCATACAACATCATGAATTCTTTATTACATATGTTATTAGCCTGGCTCCATCTTAGAAACTCTTCAAGTTTCTGTCAACGTCTGAGTTTAAATTTCGGATTCCATGTGTCATTTCACTAACAATGTGAATTATTGTGTTTGCTTAAAAATTTCAGAATGAAGGCCATTACTTTTAGGTAAAATAGAAATAGTTAAATGCAAGGTCATTGATCTAGATTAAATTAAGAGAATACAGCAAAATAAGGGTATGTAACTTTCTGTAAAGGACCAGATAGTAAATTTTGGTGCAACTGCTCAGCTCTGTCATTGTATCATGAAAGCAGCCACAGGCAATGAATAAATGAATGGGTGTGGCTATGTTCCAATAAAACTGTATTTATGAAAAAGAAATCCCACTGCAGGTTAGGTTTGACCAGTGAGACATAGTTTACCAACATTTGCAGTACATCATCAAAATGATAAATTATATGTGATATTCTGGAATATTCTTCTACCCCATATTCTGTTAACTAAAATATTTGCAGAACATCTTCAGATTTATTTAAGCCAATAGTATAATGCCACTCTGTTCAAAGTATATATATTCACTCAGAATCATCTAGCTATCTGTTGGAGTTTTAATGGAATCAAATCATAAAGAGAACAGTACTTTTGATTTAGCTAATTAGTTTACTTAAATCATTTGATGATTCATATAGGTCCTCCTATTATGTTCTCATTCAGAACTGTGCTATTCATAGGGCCATAGAATATATCAGAGGGAAACGGATGTGGCTCAAGAAGTTCAGCGTCTGTCTACCATATGGAGAGACCGGGGTTCGATCCCCGGGACCTCCTGGTAAAAAAAAAAAAAAAAAAAAATAGAAAATATCAGAGTTTGGGAAGTTTTACTATAATTTTCTTCAAAAAAAGATAACATGTTATAAAGAAGAGAAAAATATCAAAAATGCTTGTGGTGTGTACAATATTGCATGTATTCCCTCTAATTAGTCAAGAGACACATATGTTAGAATTTGTGATAGCTCTAGCTGAACTAAATGACAGCCTGGATTTGTACAGCAGGTTTCTCATTCTGTACAGCTAGATACTATCTAACTTAATTTCTGAGACATACTGAACTCTTCCACTGTAAAGTGAGTTTCTCTTAACTCAGTGAAAAAGAATTTATTAGAAAGGTAACAATGCACCAATATTCCAAACAATAGTGATAAAGGATGAATAATATATATTTTAAAACATACATTCAACAAAAATGACAAGATAGAATTGACCAACAAAAAATTTAGCTCACAAATGTGACTCTGAAATACAATAAGATTAATGATGCAGAATAAAAAAACTTTAAAAAGCCTATATTTATTTAGGAGAAACAGTCTTCGAGCTGAAGCAGGAGAACTTTCTCTTGTAGGTCCTAAAAGATGACATTGTAATCTTGCAAACACACCTCTCAACATTAAACTTTGACCATATGAAATAAGCTTCATTGCACTATTTCTTATTCTAACTAAATATAGTAAAGATCAGATAGTATCCCTTGCTCAGAAAGTTAAAAGCTGTTATGACTATGTAAGTTCCTAAACCTCTTTAAGGCTCATTCCCACTTTTACAAATGGGTGTCATAGACTTCTTTTAATGATCTAATAAGATGGTGTTTGAATAAATATAGTAAAGGATTTGGCCCACAGTAAGTTACCATTCTTAACATTACATAATAGCTCTTCATTTCATTAAAACAATATATATATAAACTTATAATAAAGGGTATATATAACTTTATGCATTTCCTGCATCAATGGAAGTTTTATGGACTAAGTCACTTGAAATTTAATTAGTAAACAAAATATTGCAGAGTCCCTAGAGAAAGGGTGACAATGAAAATCCATGATTAGATATGGTGAACCATTTCTGCCATATAAGGCTTTTGCAGTAATGAACTATTTAAACATATAAGATGCCTTTTCTTTTTATCCTTAGCCTGCTGGAGGAATACAAGAACACACTGGTTCTTGGAATTACTCTTTCTGAATTTAAAACCACTCATCTTCAAATAGGCTACAAATGTTTATTCAGATTACATTTCTCTTTTACTGTTCCATCCTTCTGCCTCAATGGATCTAATCAGAGACAGAGTGGGCATCACCATCCCAAAATCCTCAGGATTAGTGAACTAACAAACATAAGGGAGGAAAGCAACTATGGACTAAAGTAAGCACGATTTTTCTAGCAATGGAAGAACTTGTATCATTGCTATAAAAGGAAGTGGCCACCAGAGGGAAGGGAGAGGGAAGAATAGGTCAACATGGGGGCATTTTTGGGACATTAGAAATGTCCTGAATGACATTGCAGTGATGGATACAGGCCATTATACATTTTGTCAAAACCTGTAAAATTGTGTGGGGCAGGCCAAGATGGCGTTACTGTAGGAGGGCACACACAGCAAACTCCCAGAGCAAAGCAGATTGTGGATGGGGTCCTGACCGGGGATCTGTGCTGTGCACGCATGGAATGAGAAGCTTGGGACATCTATCTGCATGGATCAACGGCATGGACAGAAGGGTAGACATTTGGAACATAGAAAGAAGCAAGGAATTAAAATAAGAAGAACAGTGCCAAAGAGAAAATTTAGCTCACACGCAGAACCACCAGCTAAATAAAACTCTAGAGCATAGAGAAAAGTTAATCAACTGAACAAATCCATCAAGATAATATGATGACCAGAGGGCAACAAAAAAATACAAATGACTCCAATAAACAGGAAAACATGGACCAGTCCAATGAACAAAATAAAAACCAGGAAGCGATGCAGAACATCGAACAACTAATCAAAGCTATCCAAACAAATATCATGGACCAACTTAAAGAAGTGAAGGAAGAGATTAAGGATATAAAGAAGACACTGAGAAAACATACTGAAGAAATTGCAAACATGCCTAAAAAGGTAATGGATATGATGGTGAACAATGGCACAATCCAAGAAATGAAAAAGACGCTGGATTCACATAACAGCAGATTTTAAAAGGAAGAGGAAAGAATTAATGACATGGAAGACAATTCAGCTGAAATCAAAGAGATAGTAGAACAGATATACAAAAAGATAGAAACAATCCAGCATGGACCCAGGGAATTAACCGATATCACAAAATGTATAAACATATGCATTACGGGCATCCCAGAAGGAGAAGAGAAGGGAAAGGGAACAGAAGGAGTGTTGAAGGAAATAATGGCTGAAAACTTCCCAACTCTATTGAGAGAAATGGATGTGCAGATCCAGGAAGCACAGCGCACCCCAAATAGTATAAATCCCAACAGGCCAACTCCAAGACATATACTTGTCAAAATGTCCAATGCTCAAGACAAAGAGAAAATACTCAAGGCAGCAAGAGAAAAGAGAACCATCACATACAAGGGAAGCACAATAAGATTAAGAGCTGATTTCTCAGCTGAAACCATGGAGGCAAGAAGACAGTGGTATGACATAGTCAAAATACTAAAAGAGAAAATTTCCAGCCACAAATTCTCTATCCAGCAAAACTGGCATTCAAAAATGATGGAGAGTTCAAAATATTCACAGATAAACAGAAATTAAGAGAGTATGTCGGGGGTTGGAAGTAGCTCAACTGGTTGGGCATCCGTCTCCCATATGGAGGGACCCAGGTTCGATCCCCAGGACCTCCCATTAAAAAAAAAGAAAAGAAAAGAAAAAAAAAGAGAGTATGTCAATAAGAAACCAGGACTTCAAGAAATACTAAAGGAATCTCTACAAGTTGAAAGGAAAAAACAAGGGAGAAAGAGTTGGAGGAGAGTTTAAAAACAACTGAAAAGACAAAAAGAGAAACAAAACAACATATGACATACATCAACACAAAGCAAAAATGGCTGAAGTAAGAAATTCGTTATGACTAATAACACTGAATGTTAATGGATTAAATTCACCAATCAAAAGACACAGATTGGCAGAATGGATAAGAAAATATGATCCCTCTACATGCTGTTTACAAGAAACCGACCTTCGACCCAGGGATTCAAGGAGGCTGAAAGTGAATGGCTGGAAAACCATTTTACAAGCTAACAATAGCAAAAAAAGGGCAGGAGTAGCTATTCTAATATCAGACAAAATAGATTTTAAATGCAAAACTATTGTAAGAGACAAAGATGGACACTACATATTAGTAAAAGGAGTAATCTCTCAAGAAGAGAGAACAATAATCAACATTTATGCACCTACTCGGGGTGCCTCAAAATACGTGTGGCAAACTCTGGAAAAACTAAGGGAGAAATAAATGCCTCTACAATTATGGCGGGGACTGCAACACACCACTATCATCATTAGACAGAACATCTAGAAAGAGAATCAATAAAACAACAAAGGCACTCAACAATACATTAGAGGACCTGGACTTAATAGACATATACATAACACTACACCCAAATACAGCAGGATTTACATTCTTCTCGAGTGCACATGAAACATACTCCAAAACAGACCACATGCTAGGCCACAGAAAAACTCTCAATGAATTCAGAAAGATTGAGATTATACAAAGTAATTTCTCTGACCACAATGGAATGAGATTGGAAATAACTAAGGGCCAGAGAAACAGGTTAGGCACAAGGATATGAAAGTTAAACAACACACTCTTAGAAAAACAGTGGGTCAAAGAGGAAATCTCAAAAGAAATCAGTAACTACCTTGAAACTAATGAAAACAACAATACAACATATCAAAACCTATGGGATGCAGTGAAAGCAGTCCTGAGAGGGAAGTTCATAGCCATAAATTCATTTATTAAAAAAGAAGAACGAGCTAAAATTGAAGACCTAACTGCACACTTGGAGGAATTGGAAAAACAACAACAAACTAAACCTAAAGGAAGTACAAAGAAGGAAATAACAAAGATTAGAGCAGAACTAAATGAAATAGAGAATAAGAAAGCACTGGAAACAATAAACAAGACCAAAAGCTGGTTCTTCGAGAATATCAACAAAATTGACAAACCCTTAGCCAGACTAACAAAGAAAAAGAGAGAACAGATGCAAATACATAAAATAAGGAATGAGCAAGGGGATATCACTACTGACCCCACAGAAATAAAGAGTGTCATAAGAGGATACTTTGAAAAATTATATGCCAACAAGAATGTTAATTTAGAGGAAATGGACAAGTTTCTAGAAACTCACAAACAGCCTACATTGATGAAAGAAGAAATAGATGAACTCAACAGTCCAATTACAAGTAAAGAGATAGACTCAGTCATCAAAAACCTCCCAACTAAGAAGACCCCAGGACCAGATGGCTTCACAGCTGAATTCTACCAAACATTCCAGAAAGAGCTAACACCGATTCTACTTAAGCTCTTCCAAAAAATAGAAGTAGAGGAATATTGCCTAACTCATTCTATGATGCCAACATTACCCTAATACCAAGACCAAATAAAGATACCACAAGAAAGGAAAATTCAGACCAATTTCTCTAATGAACCTAGATGCTAAAATCCTCAACAAAATACATGCTAATCGCATTCAGCAACATATCAAAAGGATTATACACCATGACCAAGTGAGTTTAATACCGGGTATGCAAGGATGGTTCAATATAAGAAAATCAATCAATGTAATACACCACATAAACAGATTGAAAGAAAAAAATCACATGATCATCTCTATAGATGCAGAAAAAGCATTCGAGAAAATACAGCACTCTTTCCTCATAAAAACACTACAAGAGATAGGAATAGATGGAAACTTTCTGAAAATGATAAACGGTATATATGAAAAACCCCAAGCTAACATCATTTTCAACGGTGAAATCCTAAAAGCCTTCCCTCTGAGATCGGGAACAAGACAAGGATGCCCACTATCACCACTCTTATTTAACATTGTCTTAGAAGTACTTGCGTGAGCACTGAGACAAGAAAAGGACATAAAAGGCATCCAGATTGGAAAAGAAGAAGTAAAAATTTCATTATTTGCAGATGACACTATCCTATACATAGAAAGCCCTGAGAAATCTGCAACAAAGCTTCTAGAACTTATAAAGGAGTTCAGTAATATTGCAGGCTATAAGATCAATGCTCAAAAATCAGTAGCATTTCTGTACACCAATAACGAGAAAACTGAGGAGGAAATCAGGGAAAAAAATACCATTTACAAGAGTAACTAAAAGAATCAAATACCTAGGAATAAATTTAACTAAAGATGTAAAGGACTTATATACAGAAAACTACAGAACACTGTTAAAGGAAATCAAAGAAGACTTAAATAAATGGAAAAATATTCCCTGTTCATAGATAGGAAGACTAAACATCATCAAGATGTCTATCCTACCCAAACTAATCTACAAATTTAATGCAATCCCATTAAAAGTCAACACTGTATTTTTTAAGAAACTGGAAAAACGAACCACAAAATATATTTGGAGAGGCAAGAGGCCCCGAATTGCCAAAGACATATGGAAAAGGAAAAATGAAGTCGGAGTTATCACACTGTTAAAACATATTACAAAGCTACAGTGATCAAAACTGCGTAGTACTGGCACAAGGATAGACCTACTGACCAATGGAACCAAATTGAGAGTTCTGATATAGATCCTCGCATATACAGTTATCTGATATTTGACAAGGCCATGAAGCCCACTCAGTTGGGAAAGAATGGCCTCTTTAACAAGTGGTGCTTGGAGAACTGGATATCCATATCCAAAAGAATGAGAGAAGAATACCATCTCACACCTTATACAAAAATCAACTCAAGATGGATCAAAGATCTAAATATAAGAGGGAAAACAATAAAGACCTGGGAAGATAATGTAGGGAAGCATCTACAGGACCTTGTAATAGGAAATGGTTTCATGAACTTCACAGCCAAAGCACGAGCAGCAAGAGAAAAAATATATAAATGGGATCTCATCAAAATTAAAAACTTCTGCACCTCAAAGGATGTTATTAAGAAAATAAAAAGGCAGCCTACCCAATGGGAGAAAATATTTGGCAACCATTTATCTGATAGGAGCCTAATATCCTGCATATATAAAGAAATCCTACACCTTGAAAATAAAAGGACAAACAACCCATTTAAAAAATGGGTAAGTGACCTGAAAAGACACTTCTCCAAGGAAGAAATACGAATGGCTAAAAAGCACATGAAAAACTGCTCAACATCACTTGCTATCAGGAAAATGCAAATCAAAACTACAATGAGATACCATCTTACACCCATCAGAATGGCACAAAATGTTGGAGAGGATGTGGAGGAATAGGAACCCTCATCCACTGCTGGTGGGACTGTGGTATGGTCCAGCCACTGTGGAGGACAGTTTGGCGGTTCCTCAGAAAACTAACAACAGATTTTCCGTATCACCCAGCAATTCCACTGCTGGGTATGTACCCAGAAGAACTGAAATCAAAGACACAAACAGATATATGCACACCAATGTTCATAGTGGCATTGTTCACCATTGCCAAAAGTTGGAATCAGCCCCAGTGCCCATCAACAGATGAATGGATAAGCACAATGTGGTACATACATACAATTGAATATTACTCAGCTGTAAGAAGGAATAAAGTGCTAACACATTGAATAACGTGGATGAATCTTGAAGACCTTATGTTGAGTGAAGCAAGCCAGGCACTGAAGGATGAACAGTATATGACCTCACTGATTTGAACTGAGGAAAGTGAGCAGTCTCTGAGAACCATTGTCTGAAAGATAGGTTAACAAGGGAGAGAAAGAGAAGAGTAGGTTGTGAGCCATCACCCATATGGACATTATCTATGGTAAAGTGATAGATTATAGTTGCATATTGAAGGATAGGACAGATGGGTAGTGATATTACTGGGTTTGGTGGTGCAGTGTTGACAGGTGGGTAGATTAGAAAGGGCAGGTTCAAATACCCAGGGCATGTAACTATGAATCTTGACATTCCATGAGTCAAGACAGGGGAGTGTCATATGCCCCAGGGGGTTGGGAGGAAGGAACAGTTAAGATCTTAATGGGGTATTTAGTGGTCATGGGAAAGGTTTTTCATTATCTTACAGTAATGGACACAGGACATGGTAAATATCATCAAAACTTATTATACTGTATCATCTAAATTGTAAAAAGAAAAAAAAAAGTGTGGGGCAAAATCTTAACTATAACATAAACTATAGTCCTTTGCTAGTACAATGCTTCATATGTGTTCATCTATTGTAACAAATGTACCACACTAATAAAAGAAAAGATGTTGTCAATGTGGAAAAGTCGGGGTGGGGTGAGGTGTGAATTCCCTATATTTTTTATGTAAAATTTTTGTAATCTAAAGCTTCTTTAAAAATTAAAAAATTAAAAAATTATAAATTAAATAAAATATTGCTTAGTGTGGTTAGGTCTACTATTGCATTGCTTTACTTGGATCACTTTACATATCACAGTTGGAAAAGGATAAAGAATAAGGCCAACTATGTTACAATAAGGGGTTATTAGGTATTGTAAATTAATGTATTAACATCTGGGTTTATGACAAAGATGTTCTTGTTTACCTGTTTCTATATGCCAAAAATGTTTTTCTTAACTGTTAACCTTCAGAATATATATATATATATATATATATGAATATAATGACTTTTAAACATATTAATGAAGTATTTGAAAAATATATATGTAGTAGTATAAAAATTTGTCAAAAAAAAAGATAAGTTTACAAGTTGACCTGCCAAATATTTATAGATAAAGTAAAAAATAATACAGAGAATATATAATATTGAACTTATTGGAACTCAAATGAAGTTCCAAAAGGACAGAAAAATATTCCAGTGGAAACTCCAGAAGTAGGCAAGGTAGATTTATAAAAGCATACATGATAGGAAAAAAAGTAGTGTATATGTAGTAACTATAGCTATACTAAGGAAACTTTGCAGTGATTCATGTAAGTTCAAATGGCATATATATTTAAAAGGACTTGGGTATTTCTGGACACATATTTACTTTGTGCTTTGGGGTAAAAAGTATAGTATATTAGAAAAAAACCCACTGGACTGACAGTCAGAAGGTCTTGCTTTGAGTTCTATATATGCAACTTAGCTGCTGTGTGATCTTGAATAAGTCATGAATCTTCATTTAGCATAAAGTTTCTCTTTGTAATTATAGGGTTAAAAATACATACACAAATAAAAAAATAAGGTTGCTGTGAGGATTAAATTAATGAATTTACATAGAATTGTCTTATAAAAGTAAAAAACTACAAAATATTATGTCAGTAAAAGAAATTAAAATCAGCAAAATATAAGGACAAAATGTGAAACTGTACCATGTACTCACATGAAATATAAATGATTATTCCACTATTTTAAAATGGTATTTTTATTTTACTACTTCCACCATGATATTACCTATAAAGAAATTGAAACAGTCATCTCAAATCAGGTGATATCCAATATCCCTTTTATTGTTATTATTTTATTTGATACCAGGGCTTTGCCACATCTTAATGTGGTAGTAATACACATGGAATCAGGTATTAAAATCACAATTTTCCATAATCATATTTAGTGAAACCATTTACATCATACTTTTATTTCCAGGTTTGGAAAGCAATATTAACATAAAAATTCATTCAGAAGAAAAAGACCACAGACAAGAACTATCACCCAGTAGGTAAAATGAGAGCTCCTGAAAACACACGATAATCCTCTGGTGAGATTTTTTTTTTTAAAGTTTACTCAGAATATAGTTGAAAGCCAATAGGTATCAGAATGAAACTATTTATATTGTTTGGAATTAAGGAAAAAGCAATTTAGTACCCAAAGAAGTTAATATAAATGGCATTGTAGTATTACATTAAATTAAGAGGTATAGATTGGTATTAATAATTAGAGGTGAAATATCATTCAAATGTATGCTATGAAGAAAAGAATCACACCAAGTCAAAAAATAATACTTTCAAGTTCAAATAGGACACAGTTGAAGAAAGCTATAGCTGTCATGTTATAGGATTCTAAATCATTAAAGAATCCAATTGAATAAGCAAGCACAATATTTCTTATAATTATTATATATTTCCAATAGAGTAAATATGCAGAAAGGAAAAATGCAGATGAACTGAGTGGCCAACATGTTTATGTGGAATGTTTTTCATATGCAGACAATAATAAATCACCTCTTGACAAATCTTTTTTTATTTTAGTTGATCATGATTTAAAGCAATATCATGGTTCTGTGACTATTATCACAGATTATGTGCAACAATTTATTTTGGTATCATTAACTTCATGTAGAACAGTGTCCAAATTGGTTGGTTATATTTTACTTTTACAAACAAACATTTAGCCTAAGAAACAAGTCATAAAATGTGTACAAAGGAGTTGCTTTATCTAATAGCTAGTTGATGCAATTTACAAATATCATTTGTAATCATTCTTCATTTCAACATCAGTTGCTCTTTCTACTTCATGTGACACAATTACTTTGGACAAAATCAATATCAGAGGACTTTATAATATACTATACCCACACTTGAGAGGCTAAAATCAAGCAGTAAAAAGAGGTACATTTGCTGTTTAAAGTAGTGAAGGCATGACTTCTTGCCTAATAGAGCTCAGAAGCTCACATATTGACTGTACATATATAAATATTCTCCACATTGCCTGGAAAGTTTTCCATGATCTTCACCATGTTGTCAAGTGTACATTTAACCTATGGAAGTGGGAATGGAGATTGGAGAGATATTTATGATACTTTGAATATATAATAATAAAATAAATTGAGATGACAGGCTGTGGAGAGACAGTTACTATAACATTTTTAGCATATAGTAAATATCTAATAAATACTCACCAAGTAACATATTTACTAACTGAAATTTAAGAATACTTAATTCAAACCAACATTTTAAAATAATGTAGATTTCAATGACATTAGTATTACAAGGATATTAATGATAAAAACACCATTCACTTAGTATAAAATGTCTGTACAGTTTGACAATTAAAATACCAACTATGCCATTATTAGGTCTTTTTTAATTTTTTAAATAAAAAATATTCTTTATTTTTAAAGAAGCTTTAGATTATGTGAATTTTACATGAAAAATGTAGGTGACTCCCATATACTTCACCCCTTGTGCCTCCCACACTTTCCCTCACTAACAACATCTTTCATTAGTGTGGTACATTTGTTACAATAAATGAACATATACTGAAACATTGCTACTAACCATGGTATATAGTTTATATTATGGTTTGCACTTTTCACCACACAATATTATAGGTTTTGACAAAATGTATAATGTCCTGTATCCATCATTGCAATATCATGCAGTACAATTTCAATGTCCCAAAATGCCCTGTGTTACACCTATTCTTCCCTTTCTCTCCTCTCACAATCTCTGGTGATCACAGTCTTTATATCAAAGTTACAAGTTCTTTCAACTAGAATAATAATAGGTCTAATTTAGCCCATAGTTGCATTTCCCCCTTATTATTGTTCATCCCTCACTCTTGAGGATTTTAGGATGGTGGTGTCCACTCTGTTTCTGATTGAAAGGGCGCTCAGGTCCCATGGGGCAGATGGATGTAACTGTCCTGCTTGCAGTTGTAGATACTCTTTGTTTCTTGGGATGGGTGCTGTCCATCACTGTTTTTTGTTATTGTCTTGGGTGAGTCCAATGAACTGAAGAGTAGATGTTGGCTGCAATTTGGATGAGTTTCAAGGCTCAAACGTCATATGAACAGAAAGAAAATATGTCACTGGGACATGTATTTAATGGGTACAGTGTTAGTTATAGGTTCAAATAAAAGGGACAGAAGAACCAATTCTAGGAAAATTATAAATGAGTCAAATGTTAATACATTAGGGGGATAGGTTATCATATATTACCAAGTAAGGCCCACTAATGGGGTGCTAATTTCCTGGAGTTGTCTGTTCTGCCTATAATGTCTGGATTTCTCTAGAGCCCTCAGGTGCACCCCTGCTTGAAGCACTGCTTACTGTGGCAGTCAATGAGATCGTCCTAGGATGTGCATAAGAATAACCTTTGGAATTATCTCCTAACTCACTTTGAAATCTCTTAGCGATAAAATTTCATTTGTATTTAATATTTTCTCCTTTTGGTTTAGGTCTTTTTCCAAATGCATTGTTAGTTGGTGCTTGGTAATAGCAGTTTGATATTATTTATGAATTCCAAAAATAGACATTTGATTATGTTTGTAAACTGGTTTATTCCTCTGGGCATATTAGATTATATTGGATTCAGAGGTTTCACTTTTACTTGATTAAATAAAGATTAAGGCTTTGATTGGGCCATGTCAGGAGTATATTGAGTCCCTACCCCTTTGGTGGGCAGGAACACACATAGAAACTGCACCACAGAGAAGGGAGGTGAGAGTTTTGATCCTGGAGCCTGGGAAGTAAACACACAGAGAAGCAGATATGTGAGGAAGGAGAGAAGGTTTCCTTAGACAGAGAAGAGGCCTTGGGAAGAGAGACGAGCCATTCACCTGATAGTCTACAGTTGGCCCTGTGGAGAGAGCAGAGCAGCTGAGCCCAGAGAGAAATTAGTCCTGGGAAAAGAGGAACTCAGGAAGCCTGAACTCTTGCAGATGTCAGCAGCCATCTTGCTCCAACACATGGCAACAGACTTTGGTGAGGGAGGTAACTTATGCTTTATGGCCTGGAAACTGTAAGCTTCTACCCCCAAATAAATACCCTTTATAAAAGCCAACAGATTTCTGGTATTTTGCATCAGCACCCTTTTGGCTGACCAATACACTTGCAATAATCCCTTGGTGTCAGGGAGTCTCATCCCCAGGAGTCATGTCCCAGGCTGGGGTGAAGGTAGTGAATTTATATGCTGAGTTTGGCTTATAAAAAGGCCTCTTTTAGCAACAAAGAGGCATTCAGAAGGTAACTCTTAGGCAATATATATTACTAAGCTAAATTTCAATTTCATGAGAACAAAGTTCATAAGTACTAGCATCTATAACAAGGGCCTGGCATATTCGTCTGTCCTCTTTTGTTGGGCACTGCTCATGTACTCTAAGGATTCTTGCCATTCTATTAGAAAATGTAGCAGGACACCCCAGGATGAAAATTCAATATGCCATCGGTTATTGTGTGTACACCTATTGAGACAATACCCCATGACCACATGAACATATTCATATTCCACAAAGGCATGCTCCAGGTGTACACCTTCCCAAACATTCCCCCACCATCTCCTACCACATTTGCAACTTTTATGCAATCCAATACCTGCCCCCCAAAAGGCAAAATTAATTAAAATAAAATAATATTAAAAAAAATTATTTTTGCATTGTGCCTTTTGTCACTTTAAAATCTATTATCCTTCATGTATATTGACAGTTTCTTCAATATCTTTCTCCAGTGTCTGGTTTTTTTTTTTTTTTTTTTTTTTTTTTTTCACTTTCTTTTCCAAGAAGCTTTAGGTTACAGAAAGGTCACACAAAATATAGACTTCTGGGAAGATGGTGGACTAGAAAGACATGGGACTGTCTTTTCCTCCAGAAAAACAGCTACAGGACAGGCTGAAACAGGCTGGGAAAAGATCTTCTAGGGTTTAGGACACCAGGGAATGGCTGGACATTGCCCAGAAGAGGGAGGCACAAAGGAGGGCAATTGCAATGGCAAAACTCTGTGTTGAAACCAGTAATTGTTACTGCCAGAACTCTCCCCTGCACTAAAGACCCTTGAGAATTCTCAGGCCTCTGAGCTGGCTACAGACAAAGGGGTTCCAGGGACGCACGACCCCAGGAAAAGAGAGAGAGGTACACAGCCTAAGGTAGACTCAGCTTTTGACCCACAAATTTGGTCTGCTGTGTCCCACAATCCCTTCCAGGCCGGGCAGAGCCATGCCATTGTTTGCCTTGGTAGCCCGTAAGGGACTAAAGAGATCTGACCCTCTCAATCTCCTTCTCTACTAACCAAGATGGATTGTTGAGGATGAAGAATGGAGTGGAATTAGGAAAAGGGATGGGGCTGCCAGAGAAGGTTGGAGAATTGTCTCTGAGAAAGTTTGAATTACATGGCTTTTAGAGTCCAGCAGGAGCCTCTATTACATTGATTCAGTCTGTGTTGCAGCAAACACACTCCAACCAGGCTTGAACTGAGAGGGCTGCCAAAGAGCGCCATCTGCTGGCAGACCAAGGAAGTGCATATGAGAAAATTAAAAATAAGAGGTTTTTTTTTGGCCTTTATAGCTTCCCTTCTTAATGCCCTAGGGAGTAGGTATGCAATCCATTACTGAGTCCAGAGCCCAGTTTTCAGCAAGTAACAGGCACACACCTAATGATCCAGGTTGAGCCAAGAATCAAAGAGCAGCAGTAACACACAGCCTCCCACCATTAAATTCCTATAAAAGGCAAAAAATTGAGCATCTCAGTAAACTACCATCCTAATCAGATGCCTAGACATCAGCAAAAATTTATGAGTCTTACTAAGAAAATGGAAGACGTGACCCAAGAAAAGAAATATATCAAAGCCCCAGAAGAGATGCAGGATTTGAGAGAACTAATTAATGAAATGCACACAAATTTCTAAAATCAAATTAATGATTTGAAAGACAATATGGCTAAAGAGATAAATTACACCAAGAAGACATTGAATGAGCACAATGAAGAATTTAAAATCCTTGATAGAAAAGTAACAGAGCTCATGGGAATGAAAGACACAATAATCACCTATTAAAGAAAAAGATTAAAAAAAGAATTAGAGGCATACAACAGCAAAGTCAAAATGATAGAAGAAAGAATAAGTGATACTGAAGACAGAACAGCTGAAATTAAGGAGAGAAAAGAATGGAAAAAATTGAGCAGAGTCTCAGGAAGTTGAATGACAACATGAAATATGACAACATACGTGTAATGGGAGTTCAAGAGGAGAACAGAAGCAGAAAGGGACAGAAAGAGTATTTGAGGAAATAATAGCTGAAAATTTCCTACTCTCAGAAAACAATGAAATTACATGTCCAAAAAACACACCGTACCCCAATCAGAATAAATCCAAAGACACCTACTCCAAGACACATACTACCCAGAATATTAAGAATAAAGAGAAAATTCTGAAGCAAACACCACATACAAGGGATGCCCAGTAAGACTTAGTGGAGATTTTTCATCAGAAACCATGGAGGCAAGAAAACAGTGGTATGAAGCAATTAATATATTGAAAGAGAAAGACTGCCAGCTGAGAACTTTTTATCCAACAAAATTATCCTTTAGATATGAAGGTGAGTATAAAATATTCATAAACAAACAGAAACTAAGAGAGTTCATAAGAAAGAATCTAGCTTTGCAGGAAATATTAAAGGAAGCCATACAGCCTGAAAGAAACACAGGAGAGAGAGACTTGAAGGGGAGTATAGAAGAAAGGATAGCAGGAAGGATAACCAAAAGAGTAAAACAACAGATGAAAATAAGATATGACATAAGAAAACCAAAGAATAAAATGGCAGAAATAATGCATTTATAGTAATATGAGTGTTAATGGATTAAACTCCCTAATCAAGATACAGCCTGACAGAATGGGTATTAAAACATGAACCATCCATATGCTGCCTACAAGAGACTCACCTTAGACACAGGGATACAAACAGCTGAAAATGAAAGGTTGGAAAAAGATACTCCACACAAACAGTAACCAGAAAAGAGCAGGAGTAGATACAGTAATATCTGACAAAACAGATTTTAAATGCTAAAAAATTAGAAGAGACAGGGAAGGCCATTATATATTAATAAAATGGATAATCCATGAGGAAGATATAAGAGTCATATATATCTATGCACCTAACCAAGGTGCCCCGAAATACATGAGACAAACTCTGGCAAAACTGAAAGGAGAAACAGACATCTCTACAATAATCACTGAAGACTTCAATACACTACACACATCATTAGATAGAACAACTAGATAGAAGATCAATAAGGAAACAGAGAACTTGAATAATATGATAAATGAGTTAGACCTAACAGACATATACAGAACATTACATCCAAACTCAGTGGGTTATACATTCTTCTCAAGTGTCCATGGATATTTCTCCAGGTAGATCACATGTTAGAGCACAATGCAGCTTTCATTAATATAAATAGATTGAAATTATACAAAGCATATTCTCAGATCATAATGGAATGAAACTGGAAATCAATAATGGACAGGAAAGAAATAACTTTGCAAATGTGTGGAGGCTAAACAACACACTCCTAAATAATCAGTGGGTCAAAGAAGAAATTTCAATGCTTCAATATTTGTACATCACTTGTAACAAATGTACCATTCCCATATAAAATGCTATTAATAAGGGAGAAGGGAAAAGTTGTTGGGTATATGGGAATCACCTGTATTCTCTATGTGAATTTTCTGTATCCTAAAGCTTTTTGAAAATAAAATGAAAAAAAAAAAAAAAAAAAAAGACTCTGGGGAAATATATGAAAGAAAATGTCACTGTACACAGAAGACAAGAGATCTTACAGTGATGAAAGATGCAATATCTAAAATTTTTTATGATTTCAAATAGTTTTAATTTTTTATATTTGTTATTTTTTAAACCAGTAAATATATTGAGACAAACAAAAACACAACTTATCAAAACTTAAGGGATACAGCAAAGGCAGTCTTGAGAGGGAAATTTATAGCCTTAAACACCTATATTAGAAAAGAAGAAAGAGCTAAATTCAAATATTTAATTGTACAACTAGAGAAACTTGAGAAAGAACAGCAAACAAATCTCAAAGAAGCAGAAGAGAAATAGTAAAGATCCGAGCAGAAATAAATGAAATTGAGAACAAAAAAACAATAGAGAAAATCAACAAAACCAAAAGCTGGTTCTTTGAGATCAATAAAATTGACAAACTCCTAGCTAGACTAACAAGGAAAAATAGAGAGAAGATGCAATTAAATGGAATTAGAAATGAAAGTGGGGAAGTTACAACTGGCCCCACAGAAATAAAAAGAATCATATCATAAAGGGATATTACAAGAAACTGTATGCCAACAAACTAGAGAACCTAGATGAAATGGACAAATTCCTAGAAATGGACAAACAACCTACACTGACACTACAAAAAATATAAGAACTTAACAAACCAATCATATTTAAAGAGATTGAAACTGTCATCAAAAATCTCCCAACAAAGAAATTTCCAGAACCAGATGGCTTCATGGGTGAATTATACCAAACATTTTAAAAAGAATTAACACCAGTCCTGTTTAAACTCTTCCAAAAAATTGGAGAAGAAGGAAAATTACCCAACACATTTTATGAAGACAACATCACCCTAATACCAAAGCCAGATAAAAACACCACAAGAAAAGAAAATTACAGACCTATCTCTCTAATGAACATAGATGCAAAATTTCTCAACAAAATACTTGCAAATCGAATCCAACAGCATATCCAAAGAATTATACATCAAGACCAAGTGGGATTCCTGGTAACGAAGGCTGGTTCAAATTAAGAAATCAATCAATGTAACACACCACATTAACAAATTGAAGGGGAAAAAACACAACATGATGATCTCAATCGATGCAGAAAAAGCATTTAACAAAATCCAGCTTCCTTTCTTGATTAAAAAAAAACTTCAAAAGATGTGAATAGAAGGGAAATTCCTAAAAATGATAAAAGGTATAGATGAAAAACTGGCAGCCAACTTTGTACTTAAAATGGAAAGGTTGAAAGCCTTCCCCTCTAAAATTGGGAACAAGACAAGGATGCCCACTGTCACCATTGTTATACAACATTGTACTAGATGTTCTAGCTAGAGCAATTAGACAGGGAAAAAAATTAAATACATACAAATAGGAAAAGAGGAAGTGGGAAGCAGCTGTGGCTCAATCAGTAGGGCTCCCGTTTACCATATGGGAGGCCCCCGGTTCGGTTCCCGGGGCCTCCTGGTGAAGGCAAGCCCACCCGCACGGCGTGGTTAGCTGACCCGGCGAGCACAAGCAGCAAGGGGGGGATAAATGAATAAATAAATAAAATCTTAAAAAAAAAAAAAGAGGAAGTAAAGCTCTCTCTATTTGTGGATGACATGATCCTATATTTAGAAAATTCTGAAATGTCTACAATAAAGCTACTTGAACTAATAAATGAGTTTAGCAAAGTGACAGGGTACAAGATAAATATGCAAAAATCAGTACTATTTTTATACACTAGTATTGAACAATCTGAGCTGGAAATCAGGGGGAAAATTCCATTTGCAATAGCAACAAAAGACTCAAATACCTCGGAATCAATTATACCAAAGAAGTACAGGACCTATATGCAGAAAAGCACAAAACAGTGCTAAAAGAAATCAATGAAGACCAAAACAAATGAAAAGGCATTCCATCTTCATGGATTGGGAGACTATCATGAAGATGTCAATCCTACCCAAACTGATTTATAGATTCAATGTAACAGCAATCAAAATTCCAACAGCCTAGTTTACAGAAATAGAAAATACAATTACCGAATTCATTTGGAAAGCAAAATGCACCAGAATAGCCAAAAGCATTCTAAGAGAGAAGAGCAATATAGGAGGAATTTCACAGCCTGCCAAGGAAACATATTAAGCTATAGTGGTCAAAAGAGCATGGTACTGTCATAAAGACAGAGAACATTGATCAGTGGAATAGAATTGAGAGTCCAGAAATAAACCCTTACCTGTATGGTCACCTGTTTTTTGACAAACCTACCAAGTCCATTGTTAACAGGACAAAACAGTCTTTTCAATAAATGGTGCTGGGAGAACTGGATATCTATAACCAAAAGAATGAAAAAGGACCCCTATCTCACTCCTTATGCAAAAATCAACTCAAAATGGTTCAAAGACCTAAATATAAAAGTTAGGACCATAAATCTACTAGAAGAAAATGTAGGGAAAGATCATAAAGACCTTGTGGTATGTGGTGATTTCTTGGACCTTACACCCAAAGCATGTACAAAAAAAGCAAAATTAAGTAAATGGGACCTCCTCAAAATTAAACATGTTTGCACCTCACAGGACTTTGTTAAAAGGGTGAAAAGGGGAAGCATATGTGGCTCAAGCAATTGAGCTCCCGCCTACCACATTGGAGGTCCCCAGTTTGGTTCCCAGTGCCTCCTAAAGAAGATGAGCAAGACAGCGAGCTGACACGATGGGCTGGTATGGGCAAAATGATGCAACAAGATGATGCAAGAAGAGACACAAGGAGGAAAACATAAAAAGAGACACAACAAAGCAGTGAGATGGCTCAAGCAATTAGGCAACTCCCCACTCACATGGGAGGTCCCAGGTTTGGTTCCTTGTGACTCCTAACAGGAAGACGAGAATACAACAAATAGACACAGCAAGTGCAAACAATGAGGGGTTGGAAGAAATAAATAATAAAATAAAATAAATCTTTTTTAAAAAAGGGTGAAAATGCGCCTACATAAAGGTTGAAAATATTTGTAAATCATATGTCCGATAAGTGTTTGATATCCATGATATATAAAGAGATGTTGCCACTCAAAAATGACCCAATTAAAAAACTTGAATAGACATTTGTCAAAAGAATAAAAATGGAAAAAAAAAAAAAAAAAAAAAAAAAAAAACATGAAAAAAATTCACCACTAATCACTAGGGAAATGCAAATCAAAACTGAAATGATATATCATTTCACACATATTAGACTGGCCACCATTAAAAAGTCAGAAAACAAGTGTTGGAGAGGATGTGCAGAGATAGGAGCACTTATTTACTGTTGTGGGAATGCAGAATGGTACAGCCACTGAGGACTGTTTGGCAGTTCCAAAAGAAGTTGAATATATATTTGTCATGTGTCCCTGCAATACCACTACTAGGTGTAAGCCCAGAACAACTGAGAGCAGGGACATGAATAGACCCTGCACACCTATGTTCATAATGGCATTATTCATGATTGCCAAAAGTTGGAAACAACCCAGTTTTCCATCAACTAATGAATGAATAAACAAAGTGGTTTATTCACATGATGGCATATTATGCAGCTGTAAGAAGAAATGAAGTCATAAAGCATATAACAACATGGATGAACCTGGAGGACATTATGTTGAGTTAAGCAAGTCAGACACAAAAGGACAAATACTGTATGACTGTGTTTCTATGAACAAAATATATTGTGTGGCATATTGTATGATTCCATTTATGTAAAAGGTAAATATAAATCAATTTATAAATATGAAATTTGATTAGTGGTTATTTAGGGCTAGGGAAGGCATGCTAAGGGGTGTGGAGTTTTTCTTCTTGGAGTAATGAAATAATTCTAAAAGTTTTTGTGATGATGAATGCACAACATTATGATAATACGAAAAGCCATTGATTATACACTTTAGATAAATTCTATGTTATGTGAATATATTTCAATAAAACTGCTTAATAAATAAAGAAATAATTGTGCAAGAATAGCCAGAAATAGCAGCTATGTACAGCAGGGAAAAATAGAGAGATTGAGAGATGAAGAGTTTTCTTGTTTGTATTTTGTTACTATCATTGAAATAATGAAAATGCTCTAATAATGATTGAAGTGAGGAATACACAAATATGTGATTACACAAAATACCATCAATCACTTTGGATGAATTGTATGCTTTATTAATATATATCAATAAAATGGATCTGTGAAAAAAAAGAAAAAAGAAAATATAAGGAATTTTCATATACTCTACCCCTCACAGCCTTCCCTACCAAAAACATCCTACATGAGTATGGTACATTTATTTCAATTGATGAACAAATAGTGTAGCACTGCTACTTATCATGCTCAGTGGTTTACAATCTGGTTTACATTTTACACCGTATACCTTTATAAGTTCTGAAAAAAAAAATACCCTGTATCTGTCAATTCAAGACCAGCAGAACAATTCCAATGCCCCACTAATGCCCTATGTTCCACTCATTCTTCCTTCCCCCTCCCCTCGGAAATTATGGTAACCACTAAGTTTCAATTTTTGAAAAATAAGATTCTAATTACATGCATTAATATTGAGGACTTCATATACTGGTCTGCTTTTTTTTTATTTGACACTGCCTATGTGCTGAAGAGATTCTTACCCCTCTATTTGAACACATAGCAGGAATCCCCAAGGTGGAAGTTTAATATTTCTTTGTTTATTGTTTAGGTCTCCACACACTGAGATGACACTGAAAGACAAAATGAACACATTTATATTCTATAGAAGCATGCCAAGGGTACAACCTTTCTCACAACCCCCCCCACCACCACCACCAGTGCAATGCCCCAGTGACCCTTCCCTGCCATATATGCCAAAAGAAAAATTCTACCATTGTAATTTCAATCACAGACCTCTACCTCCCCAACAATTACCTGTTCCTTACTAGCACTGGATAGTTCAACCCAACCCCTACCCTCACATTCCACATCTTGGACCCCACTCACATCCCTGTACACAACCAGCTCCATCCACTGCTGAAACACCCCCTTCTACCTATTCATGGGTTTTGCCCATTTTGAGCATCTGCTCACCACACTCTACTCCCATTCTATCTCCTGATCACCTATATTCCAGGCTCTAGCTCTGTGAGTCTGCTCAACATGCTCAGGTCATATCAGTGAAGTCATGAAATAGTTGCCCTTTAATGACTGGTTACTTCACTCAACATAAGGTCTTCAAGATTCATTCATGTTGCCATGTGTGTCAATACTTCATTCCTTCTTACAGCTGAGTAATACATAGTATGTATATACCACATTTTCCTTAACCATTCATCTGTTGGATACTTGGTTTGCTTCAAACTTTTGGCAATAGGAAATAATGCCACTATGAACAATGGTGTGCATATATCTGTTCATGTCCCTGTTCTGTGTATATACTCAGCAGTGGTATTGCTGGGTCATATGGCAATTCTATAGTTAGCTTCCTGAGGAATTGCCAAACAGTCGTCCACAATGGCTGCACCATTCTATGTTTCTTCTTGCAGTGGATGAAGGTTCCGTTTCCTCTACATCCTCTCCAACACGGGTAGTTCTCTGTTGTTGTTTTTTTAATAGACTCCAGTCTAATAGGTGTAAACTGATATCTCATTGTTGTTGTGATTTGCTTTTCCCTAATAGCTAGTGATGTTGAACATCTCTTCATGCTCTTTTTAGCTATTTGTATTTCCTCCTTGGAAAAGTGTCTATTCAAATTTCTTGCCCATTTTTTAAATGGGTTGTTGACTATTTTCAAAATTTAGGATTTCTTTATATGTGCTGGATATTAGGCCCTTATTGGATAAGTGTTTTCAAAACATTTTCTCCCATTGAGTAGGCTATCTTTTCACTTTCTTGACAAACTCCTTTGAGGTGCAAAAGTTTTTGATTTTGAGGAGGTCCCATTTATCTATTTTTCATTCCATTGCTCACACTTTGGGTGTAAAGTTTATGAAGATATTTCCTACTACAAGATCTCATAGATGCTTCCCTACATTGTCTTCTAGGAGTTTTATGGTCTTGGCTCTGATAATTAGTTCTTTGATCCATATTGAATAATTTTTGTAAAGGCTTGAGATGGTGATTTTCTCTCATTCTTTTGGATATGGATGTCCAGTTCTCCCAGCATCATTTGTTGAAGAGGCAATTCTGTCCCAGTTCAGTGGAGTTGTTGGTGGCCTTGACCAGTCAATTGGCCATATATGCAAGGATATATCAGAACTCAGTTCAGTTACATTGGTCAGAATGACTGTCCTTGTGCTGATACCATGAAGTTTTGACCACTGTAGCTTTGTAGCATGCTTTAAAGCCAAGTAGTGTGATTCCTCCAATTTTTTTTTTCTTGTTCAATATGTTTTTGGCTATTTGGGTCCCCTTGCACTTCCAAATAAATTTCAAAACTGGTTTTTCCAATTCAGTAAAAGATGCTACTGTAATTTTTATTGGGATTGCTTTATATCTGTGAATCAATTTGGGTAGGACAGATATCTTAATGATGTTTAGTCTTCCAATACATGAATATGGAATTTTCTTCCATTTATTTAGGTCTTCTTTGATTTCTTTTCACAATTTGTGTAGTTTTGTGTGTACAACTCCTTTTCATCTTTAGTTAAGTTTATTCTTGGATATTTTATTCTTTTAGTTGCTATTGTTAATGGAATTTATTTTTTATTTCCTCCTCAGATTGCTCATTATTAATGTACAGAACTCCTACTGATTTTTGTGTTTTGATCTTATATCCTGCCACTTTACTGAACTCATTTATCAGCTCTAGAAGATTTGTTTTAGTTTTTGGAGGGCTTTCTATGTATAGGATCAAGTCATCAGCAAATAGTGAAATTTTTACTTCATCCTTCCCAATTTTGCTGCCTTTTATTTCTTTTGCTTGCCTAAATGTTCAAGCTAGTACTTCTAAGACAATGTTAAATAATAGCAATGACAGTGGGCACACTTATCTTGTTTCAGATCTTACAGAGAAAGCCTTTAGCATCTCACCATTGTGTATGATGTTAGCTATGAAATTTTTTTTTTCATATAAACCCTTTATCATGTTGAGGAAATATTCCTATTCAATGTGCTTTTTATCAAGAAAGGTTGCTATATCTTATCAAATGCTTTTTTCTGCATCAATAGAGATAATCATGTGATTTTTTTCTTTGGATCTGTTAATTTGGTATATTACAATGATTGTATTGCTTATGTTGACCCATCCTTGCATTCCAGAGATAAAATCAACTGGATCATGGTGGAGAATTTGTTTTATATGTGTTTTTTAAAATATGATCAACGAGTTGGATTTTAGCATCTAATTTTATTAGAGAGATTGGTCTGTAGTTTTCTTTTCTTATGGCATCTTTATGTGGCTTTGGTATTAGAGTGGTTTTGGCATCATAGAATTGGTTAAGTAATGTTCCCCCCACTTCTATTTTTTGAAAGAATTTAAGCAGGATTGGTGTTGGTTGTTCCAGAATGATTGGTAGAATTCACCCAGGAAGCCATCCCACCCTTGGCTTTTCTTGGTTGGGAAGTATTAGATGACTAATTCAATTTTATTACTTGTGATTGGTATGTTGTGTTCATTAATGACTTCTTTTGTCATTGTAGTGTGCTTTTATATTCCTAGAAATTTGTCCATTTATTCTAAGTTATCAATCTTGTTGGCATATAATTTTTCAAAGTATCCTCTTATGATACCCTTTATATGTGTGGAATCATGGTGATTTCCCCTGTCTCATTTTTATTTTATTTATATGTATCTTCTCTCTTTTTTTCTTTGTTAGTCTAGCTAATGGTTTATCACTATCATTAATCTTCTCAAAGAGCCAACTTTTGGTTTGTTCACTTTTTCTAGTGATGCTTTTAATTATTAATTTCATTTAGTTCTGCTCTAATCTTTATTTCCTTCTTTCTACTTTCTTTGGGATTAGTTTGTTTTTCTTTCTAGTCTCTCCAGGTGTGCAATTAGGTCTTTGATTTTATATCTTTCTTCTTTTTAAAATATAGGCACTTACGGCTATAAATTTCCTTCTTAGCCCTGCTTTAGCTTCATCACATAGGTTTTGTTAAATTATGTCCTCATTTTTCATTCATTTCAAGGTAGTTACTGATTTCTTTTGCAAAATCCTCCTTGACCCACTGATTGTTTAAGAGTGTATTGTTTAACTTTCACATCTTTGTGCCTTTTCTGGTTCTCTGTCTCTTATTAATTTCAAGCTTCATACCATTGTGGCCAAAGAAATTATTTTGTATAGTTTCAATCTTTCTAAATTCATTTAGATTTGGTCTGTGACCTACTATGTGGTCTATCCTGGAGAAGGTTCCATGTGTGCTCAAGAAGAATTTATATTCTGCTGTATTTGTGTGTAATGTTCTGTGTATATCTATTATGTCTAGATTTTCTAATGTAGTATTCAGGGTCCCTGTTTCTTTATTAACCCTCTGTCTAGAAGTTCTGTCTCATGGTAATAATGATGTATTAAATACCCTAACTATGATTGTAGAGGCATCTATTCCCTTTTTTGTATTTGGTGAACCCTGGTTAAGGGCATAAATATTTATGATTTTTCTTTCTTCTTGATTTTTCATCCTCCTTTATCTCTTACTGTAGTTTCACATTTAAAGTCTATTTTCTCCAATATTGGTATAGCAACTCCTGCCCTTTTTTGGTTATTTTTTTGCCTGTAAAATTGCTTTCAAACTATTCACTTGCAACCTCCTTGCATCCCTGGGTCTAAGGAGAGTTTCTTGTAGACAGCATATAGATGGGTCATATTTCTTTATCTGTTCTGCCAATCTGTAACTTTTGATTAGAGAGTTTAATCCATTAACATTCAATGTTATTACTTTCAAAGCAGTATTTACATTAGCCATTTTTTTCTTTAGGTTTATATATGTCATATTTTGTTTTTATTTCTCTTTTTATTCTTTTAGTTACTCTTACTAATAATTTTCCTTTCTAAAGCCTCCTACAACCCTCTCTCTATTGCTTTTTCCTTTCATCCACAGCACTCCCATTAGTATTTCTTGAAGGGCAGGTTTCTTGTTGGCAAACTCTTAATTTCTGTTTATCTGTAAATATTTTGAACTCTTCTTCACTATTGAATGCCAGCTTTGCTACACACAGAATTCTTGGCTGGCAGTTTTTTTCTTTTAGCATCTTAACTATGTCATATCACTGACTTGTCACATCCATTGTTAAGATGAGAAATTGGTGCTTAATCTTATCAAGCTTCCCTTATATGTGATGGATCTTTTTTCTCTTGCTTCTTTCAGAATTCTCTCTTAGTCTTGGCAATTTGATAAGTATTTGTCTAGGAGTAGGCCTATTATGATTTATTTTGTTGTGAGTGCACTGAGCTTCTTGGAAATGTAAATCCATGGTCCTCAAAAGTGTTGGGAAATTCTTAGCCATTATTTCTTCCAAAAGTCTTTCTGCTCCCTTTCCTTTCTTTTCTCCCTCTGGGATGCCTAGAACGCATATGTGCTGTCATTCAATTCTCTGAATATCTTTTTATCTATCTGTTCTATTATGTGTGCAGTTTCAGATGTTCTATTTTCAACCTCACTAATTTTTTTCTCTGTTCAATTTTTTAATTTCTTGCAATATGCCTTTAGTCTCAATCAAATGTTATCTTTTTATGTATATTTATGATTTCTTTTGTATGTCCCCCAGTGTTTTCTTCCCATGCATTCTCTCTTCCTTTACTTCCTTAATTTGTTTCATGATATTTGTTTTGGAATTCTTCATTAGTTGTTCCATGTTCTGTGTCTCTTCCTACTTTTTTGTTAGTTCATTAGACTGTCCCATGTCTTCCTGTTTCATAGTATGGCTTGTAATTTTTTCTAGGCATGCGTTTATTTTGATGGGCTCATTCAATTAGTTAGCTTTTCTTTTAGTCTAGGGTTTTGTTTCATCTTGTTTTGTGTTAAGGGTCCTCTTTGACACTTGATTCCACTTATTCTATATTCCTGCCATTTTCTGTGTTCCCCTATAAAATTATTAATGCCATAGAAAAGGAAAGGAAGAAGAAGAGCTAAAGAATAATAGTAATAATTTAAAAGATAGAAATGGAACCATAAAAGAGCTAGGAAAAAATAAGTAACAAGGTGAAACTTCATAAAAAGTAAAAAGGAATAAGAATAAAAAAGATGGAATAAAAAATGAAACAAGAAAAAAATAAAATAAAATAAAAGACTGGAAAGATGAAAAGATAAGAGAGAAAATTAAGACCAAACAAGAGAAGAAGGTGAAGTGAAAGAAAAACAGTGGAAGAAGGAATAAAAGAAAATAAGAAATTAATTATAATTTTAAGGAGAAAAAGGGGAAAAGAATGAAAAGGAAAAAAATGGAAGTAAAGAAAAAAGAAAAAAGAAAAACAGGCTTCCCTTTTAGGCCACTTGCAACTGTCTCAGACTGACTGTGCTCACCTATTAATCACCCGAGAGTTTGCGTTCCACAGGTAATGTACCCGGTTTTAGAGAATAAAATAAAGAATAAAAAATATAAAATATAAAGTATAAAAAGTAACAAATAAAAAAAAAACACTATAATATAATCTCAGGCCATACATTTTATCATTCCCTTTTACACAATGCCAGCTGGCTGCTGGATTGCTCTCTGGATCCTTTCTCTCAGGACTGGTTGGTCCTCTTACAGTGCCTTGACTGCCTCCCCCCTGCTCCCTATCTCTCAGGCTGGTTAGACTCTTATTCTTTTTTCTTTTTCTTAGGAGGTACTGGAGATTGAACCAGGGACTTTGCATATGTGAGACAGGCTTTCTACCACTGAGGTCCACCAACTCCACCCATTGGGCATCTGAAGTCTTTGTCTGTCTCTCCGAAGCTCTTTTTCCCTCAGGACAGTTGGACTTTTGACAGTTTGCTGCCTGTCTCTTCAGGGTTCCCTCTCTCCCAGGCTGTTAGGCTCCTGTTGGCCCACCCCTTCATTGACCTAGTTCCTCTCTCCCACTGCTGGTGAAAGTGAAACCCTACCTGATCATCTTGCCCCCTCCTTCTCCCTGGGGCTGCTTCAGGGCTGGCTGGCATTTTTTTTTTCCATTTGTTCCGATGGCCCTATTTCCCCTCTCCCTCCCACCTTTCTCCTGAGTTTGCTGGGTGCCGGTCCCATACTGGTTTGCCGCTTCCCCATGGAGGTATCTCACCCTCCACATGCTAGTCTGGCTACAGCCAAAATTCATAGCAGGCTCAGCTGGCCAAACTCACTGAGGTGAAACCACTCTCTGTCCTCTGCCAGAACCTTCTTCCTCCCAGGCAGGTAGACCTCCTTCACCCTCTCAGTTGGCTGCAGTGAGCCTGGAGTTTTATCAACGGTATTTGCCTTTTGGGGGGGGATATGTGCATTTTCCAGTCAAGGCGATGAGTAACTCAAACCTTTCATTTCAGTCTCTTCCTTTCTTTGTCCCTCTCCACCCTGGATGACGCACAGCTCTCTCCTGATATGCAGATCCCCAAAGCAGCTCCATCAGACAGCTCCACTGTTTTTGTGAAAGAGTTGAGACCTGCCTACCTACTCTGATATCATCTTCTGTGAGCCCATATTATTAAGTCTTAAAATTGTCTGTGAAACATTTTCTCTTGAATTTGATATGACATAATTAATTAAATTAAATTACTCTTAATTAAGAGTACTTGAAAATGTTGTTTTCTAGTTTATTCTCAAATACTTTAGAATTTTAAATATTCTAATAATATTTTTCCCTATGGGTTATTCATGTCTCCGAGTATACATTTCTTTAGGAGATTCTTAAGTATGATAAAAATACGTTTAATTCAAATTATGTTAACACTCTTCTACTTCTTGAATGTGATCCTTTAAATTCTTGAAGTGCCATGAATCCTTTCATGCTGCTGACTTTTCTTCAAAGAAGTGCATACCTACTGGCAAAAAGATTTCCAATGTATTAGTCCAATTGAGTCATACTGATCCCATTAATTTAGAAGTATTTGCTAGAGGAGAGGGATTGTGATTTGTTTAGGGATTGATAAGTGAAATAATTCTGGACAGTAGGAAGTAAGAAATATTTAGCCAGTTTTGGTCCATGTTTATTCATTACTAAAAAGGAATAAATGCAAGGTGTCTCTTGTCTTCTTCTGGATATAATAATCTGTTGATGTGACTGCTGAGGCCACTGTTCTCCTAGCTTGAAGATGAAGAAATTTAAAGTATAGTAGTTTGTTAATGACAACATTGAGTGGCTGTTCTCTCCTACACTTAGAAGCCTTCACTGCCTCAGGTCTTCCTGGGTTTTTTGCTTATTTTGTTTTTTCATCTCTTCCTCACCCCAGACTCATCCATTTAGGCAGTTTGAAGCAACTTGCAACTCAAAACAATTTGTCAAGACTCATTTCTTTGAACATACTGCAAGTATATTTTTGCCATGGATATTCCAAGATAACATTTTAGACATTGATATACAGGTAGACTCCAAGAAATACATGATGGGCTCTTGGAAATGATATTTCAGAGGCATCCCTGAGATTTCAATCCCTTGTTTTCCTCAGATTGGATGTTACAAGACTTGATGTTATAAGGAAAGTATCAGACACACTTGAGATTATTAATGTTAGTGCAGAAAATATAGAGTAATAAAAAATCAATAGTGAAATCAAGACCTAAAAGTCATGTGCATTTGTATGTCCATGAGTGTTTTATTTCACATTCAACAGCCACAAAAATTCAAGCAATTATAGTTAAACATGCCACACCAGGGATCAGAGCAAAGATGAAAACAATCGTTAAATATAAAGGACACACCCAGCAATGTGAAAATACATTATATCATACTGTAAGGATTATTTAAGGATTTAGAACCATATAGAATGACCTTTATGTGAAGGACAGCCTCAATATCATAGAGTGAGTGAATGGCAGTGAGAATTGAGATTGGGATTCACATGCAGCATTCATGACCATGTTACAGCTGCCTGCTCTTGTCTGCTTGGGGCAATGAAAGAGGCTTGCTATTTCAAAAACATGAACATTTAATCTGCATAGGGATTATAAATAATAAGGAATACATTCCAATACTGGGCATTTGAGCAACTAGGAGAAGGAAACATCTGAGTTAATCTAATCAGAGCTAAGGGGAAAAACAGAATTAAATCTAACAAATAACATAAAGAAGGAACGGTCAACTTGAAACACATGCAAAAATTTGCATGCAATGCAAGTATTTCTTCTTGCAAGAAATAGACTCTGGAAAATAGAATTCATGGGTAATATGGAGGATATGGCAATCAGAACCCCTACATGTAAAGTTATTGGTGAGAAGTTAAAGATTAAAAGTCCTTAAACCCCTATCAGAGAATTAGAAAAATTTAATTTAATATAGTAAAGTTCAGTGTCAATATTTATCTAAAACAGAAGCAGAACCACAGAGCCATTTTGCCATTCTTCTCATGGTCTCTTATAGAACCAGAGTAGAAGATGCCTTTCTTTGGACTAGGAAGAATGTTTATATTTTTACAATAAGCAATGAAGCAAAGTCTCATATATTCAAGGGACCTAGAGACTAAAGTGCCATTCATTATATTATATAAGGCAAGATCTATTGGAAGGCTCCTTTCTGAAACTCAAGCAATAACATTAAACAGTAAGCTAACAGAAATTTGAACAACTGTCTATTAAAGGAACTTTGCAAACAAGACAGGTTCAATTTGTACCTGGAAATTTATCTCTCTGTGAAATACACACATATCTGTTTGATTGATATACATTTGGAAATGATTCTTCTAAGTAAAAATTTCAGCCATCTAGACTGTACTGAGTTAATTAATAGAGTTTTTCTTTTGAGGGAGAGGAAGTAATCAAATTTGTGATTATAGTATTAATTGTTCTATGAAAATTGCTGTAGTCAGCAGCTATAATGAAATTAGAGGGCACACTTAATCCTACTAAATAATTTTTCATTTTCTCCAAATTTGATCAAACTCTTTTGTTAAACAAATTAATAATGATTAATTAAATCCTATTATGACTGAAATGCTATAAATTCTCACTTTGAACATTGAGATTCTTGAAACTTTAAAATTGCCTGGACCAATTTTATGGTTTCAAAAATCTTGTCATTTTGCTAAAATAAAAGTAATTATTAGTCACTTATCCATGTTATATTTATTTTAAGTTTAAATCTGAATTATATTGACAAATGCACTAATTCTTAAGGTAAAAAATTATCAAAATTAAAATGTTTAAATTTCAATAATGAGACGATAATTTCTATAATTTATTCAATGAAACCAACTTCACCCTAATACCAAAACCAAATAAATATACTACAAAAACAAGAAAACTATAGAATAATATCTCTAATAGATGCAAAAATCATGATTAAGTGGGTTTTCTCCCAGCTATGCAAGAAAATCAACTAGTGAAATAAACCACATTGAATAATTGAAGAAAAAAAATCACACGATCCTCTCAATTGATGCAGAAAAGGAATTTGACAAAATACAGACCCCTTTTTTGATAAAAACACAACAAAATATAGGAATAGAAGGAAGCTTTCTCAATATGGTAAACTGCATATATGAAAAAAACCAACAGCTAGCATTGGACTCAATGGTGAAAGACTGAAAGCTTTCCCACTGAGATCAGGAACAAGACAAGGATGCCCACTGTCACCATTGTTAATCTAGAGCAATTAGACTAGACAAGGAAATAAAAGCCACCCAAATAGAAAAAGAAGTAAAACTTTCACTATTTGCTGACAATGTGATCTTATGTCCAGATAATTATGAAAAATCCACAACAAAGCTACTAGAATTAATAGACAAGTTCATCAAAATGTGGATACAAGATTAATACACAAAAATCAATAATGTTATGATACACTACTGATGAGCAATTTGAGGAGGAAATCATAAATAAATTTCATTTACAAAAGCAAATAAAAGAATCAAATATTTAGGAATACATTTAACCAAAGACAGAAAGGACCTGTATTAGATAACTAAAAAACATTACTAAAAGAAATGAAAGAAGTCTTAAATAAATGGAAGAGCATTCTGTGTTCATGGACTGGAAGACTAAATATCATTAAGATGTCAATTCTGCCCAAACTGATTTACAGATTCAACACAATCCCAATAAAAATCCCAACAGTCTTTTTTGCACAAACGTAAAAGCCAATAATCAAATTTATTTGGAAGGGTGAGGGGACCAGAATGCAAAAAATGTCTTAAAAAAGAAGAATGAAATAAAGGACTCTCACTTCCTGACTAAAGAATATTACTTAGCTCTAGTGGTAAAAACAGCATTATACTGTAATAAAGACATACAGATAGACCAATGGTACTGAATTGTGAACTCAGAAATAGACCCTCACATCTACAGTCAAGTGATTTTTGACAAGGTGGGAAAGACCAACCGGCTGAGACCAGAAGAGTTTATTCAACAAATATTGCTGGGAGAACTGGATAGCCATATACAAAAGAAAGAAGACCCCTATGTCACACAGTATACAAAAATTAACTCAGAATGGATCAAGGACCTAAATATAAAAGTGACAACCACAAAACTCCTAGAAGAAAATAGGAAAACATCTTCAAGAATTTGTGGTAAGTGGTAGTTTCTTAAACCTTCCACCCAAAGCATGAACAACAAAAGAAAAAATAGATAAATGGGACCTCCTAAAAATTCAACACTTTTGCATGTCAAAGGACTTTGTCAAAAGGATGAAAAGGCAGCTCACTCAACGGGAGAAAATATTTGGCAGTCCCATATCTGATAAATGTTTAATATATCCACAGTATACAAAGAGATCATACAACTCAACAATAAAAACAAAAACTACCTGTTGAAAAATGGGCAAAAGACTTGAAAAGACAATTGACCAAAGAAGAAAATAAATTGTGAAGAGACACATGAAAAAATGTTCATCATCACTAATGATTAGGAAAATGTAAATCAAATCTACAGTGAAAATTAGAATGGCCACTATTAAAAAGTTGGAAAACTACAAGTGTTGGAGAGGATGTGGAGAGATAGGAACACTTACTCATTGTTGGTGAGAATGAAGAATGGTACAGCCACTTTGGAGGACTGTTTGGCAGTTCCTAAGGAAGTTTTTTTTTTTTTTTTTTTAAAGATTTATTTATTTATTTATTCATTTATCCCCCCCTTGCGCTTGTGCTCGCTGGGTCAGCTAACCACGCCGTGCGGGCAGGTTTGCCTTCACCAGGAGGCCCTGGGAACCGAACCCGGGGCCTCCCATATGGTAAACGGGAGCCCTACTGATTGAGCCACAGCCGCTTCCCACCTAAGGAAGTTGAATATAGACTTGCCATGTGACCCGGCAATACCATTTCTAGGTATACACCCAAAAGAATTGAAAACAGTGACAGAAACAGACATCTGCACACCAATGTTCATAGCGGCATTACTCTTGATTGCCAAATGTTGGAAACAACCTAGGTTGCCGTCAACCAATGATTGGATAAACAATTTGTGGTATATACACACAACAGAATATTACACAGCAGTAAGAAAAAATGAAGTCGTGAAGCATATGACAACATGGATGAATCTGGAGCACATTATGTTGTATTTAGCAAGCCAGAACCAAAAGGACAAATACTGTATAATTGCAGTATTATAAACTAAATATATTGTGTAAACTCATGGAATTAATAGTTAGAACATAAGTTACCAGAAAACAGAATGAGGGTAGAGAATGGAAAACTGAGGGTTAATATGTGCAGAACTGGTTAAAAGTTTGTTTGTACATCTTTGGAAATGACTTTGAAATGGTGAAAGCATATCATGGTGTTTTGACTAGTAGAGCTTTTATATGGGTATTACAGTGAAATGGAAAGTTTTAGGACATGTATATTACTAGAAAGAAAGCTCAAAAGTGTAACTTGGGATTATATAACATAGTGGAACTTCATGTAAATATGAATATTGGAGATATTGCATATATAAGACTGTTTTTACAAAGTATAAATACAAATATACTAGAGAGACAGAAACAGAATAGCAGCTATGTAGGCAGGGGAAGCATAGAGAGATTGAGAGGTGATGAGCTTTGGTTGTTTACTTGGACTTGGTTTGTTTTTGTTTTATTATTATTATTGTTATTATTACTGAAATAATGAAAATGCTCTAAAATGATTGAAGTAATGAATGTACAACTATGTTATTATTATGATTACCATTGATTGCACACTTTGGATAGATCTATGCTTTACTAATATGTACCAATAAAACTGATTTGTTTAAAAATGTTTGAATTTCAATAATGAGATAATAATTTGTATAATTTCTGATATATTTAGAACCAAATAATTTTAATTTTTAAAATTTTACTTTTATTTTACTCTAATTGGGTTAAACTATATATGATAAATATAGTAGAAATTTATATTAATATTATATTAAATTCAAATATGAATGTTTAAATGCATATATAATATCTCCAGGAAAATTTGTTTAAAAAGCTAAATATTCCATTCACTTGAAACATTCAATCATCAATGCATAGTTAAGGATGAAAGCAAATATGCACTAAGAGTATGCAACTATTCCTTTAGATTGAATTTCGAACTACTAAAAGATATGGACAAATCTTCAAAATCTCTTTTGCTTCTAGGATTATTAAAGCTCTTAATATGCCCCAGCTTAATGTAATTTAAGATTAATGAGTCTTTGATATATATTACCCAACACAGCATGAGTGAGAAAAGGCCAGAAGTTTCACATGCTGAAGGTTTATTTCCCTATGGATAATATGAAATATAAAGCCTTTTGGTAGCTACTCTTACATAATGAGGCTATCATATATTCCAACTGTAAATTATGTCTATAAATACATTTCAAAATTAAACTTTCTGATACATTTCCCAAGTTTTCTGTGAAAAAAATATTATAAATAAATAAGAATTCTTCTTTCTCTCCCTCTGTTTTTCTCTCCCTTGTTGCTTTCTTTCTTCTTTCTCTTCTTCTCTCTGTCTCTCAATCTCAAACTCTGTGTCTTCCAAAGTTTTATTGGTTTTTTACCATCAGCTGGACACCATTAGTGCTCATCATTGAGTTTCAGATCAAAGTAAAAGGAAAACAAGGTTATCTCCTTATCCATATCTTATAGCATGATCTATGAAAATTTAACATCACCTTAGGCTCAATAACATCTTATCTCCCTGAAAATATGTTAAGGTAATAGTCAATAGATGTGTTCCTATATTCTGATTTTACTTTTCTTCTGTTGTGAAAATTCCTTGAACCATTGTATGATTTTTTCATTAATTTATAATTTGATACTGATATTGTCACTCTTGCTTTTTATCTGAGTATTTGCCTGGAAAACATTTGCACATTTTTTATTGATATTCAAAATTTCCTTTGTCATTTGTGTAGTGAGTCTCTTATAAAAATGCTTTAATTTTCTTTTGGATAAATCTTTAATTGAATTTGAACATGAACATATATAGAAAAAATGTGCAAATCATATGCTTACAGCAAAAGAATTATTACACATTCAATATAACTAAAAAACAAAATCTGCATGAAAATATATTTTTAAAAGCAACACAGATTCCCAACCCATTCCCTTCCCACCACAACAATCTCTTGACTTCTAGCATTTAGATTGTATTCTATTTTTTAATGTAAATTCGAATGCCATATTGTTTTGTTATTACATTTTTCTATCTTTAAACTGATATTGCATCTATTCAACTACAATAGATATATAATTATTATAGCTTGATAGCTTATGTAAATTTTCCAATTATGAAATTTTCCAATAGCAGGTAAAATATAAATTAAGTCAAAAATTGTTTTGAGGGACAAAATTGTTCATTATATGCTGATACCTCAATTATAAATATATATGCAACTAACAGCAGAATTCCAAGAGTTATGAAGCAAAATATGAGAGATTTGAAAGAAAAATAGAACTATATTAATAGTAAGAGATTTTAATATACCACTTTCAATAAAGGAAAAAATATCTAGACACAAGATCATAAGAAAATAGATGACTTGAATGAATGAACTAAATAGCCCTAGCAGACATATGTAGAACACTGCACCCAAAAACAGAAAACAAATTCTTCTTGAGTGTGCATGGATAGTTCTACAGGACAGACCATATCTTCTATCACAAAACAAGTGTAGATAAATTTAAAAATATTGAAATCATACAGTGTATATTTTCCAACCACAAAGTAATGAAGCCAAATCAATAACAGAGGAAGAAATGAAAAATTCGCACATACGTGGAAGTTAAACGTATACTCTCAAGCAACCTATGGGTTAAAAATGAAATTAGAATCAAAATTAGGAAATATGTTGAGACAAATGAAAATGAAAGCACAACATACCAAAACCAAACGTGGATGGAGCAAAACATTGTTGAGAGGGAAATTTATAGCTCTACATGCTTACATTAAAAAGAAAAAATGAAAAAATGAATAAAATAGTTAAAAAATTTTCTGACTGTTAGGATGAATATGAAGAAAAACAAGAAGAAGGAGAAGGAGAAGGAGAAGGAGAAGGAGAAGGAGAAGAGAAGGAGAAGGAGAAGGAGAAGGAGAAGGAGAAGGAGAGGGAGAAGGAGAAGGAGAGGGACTTCAAATCAAAGACCAAACCTCAATACTGGAAGAATTGGAAAAAGGAGAGCACAACAAATCCAAAGTGAGCAGAAGGAAAGAAATAAAAGATTGGAATAGATATAAATGAAAAAGAAACTTTTAACAGAAGATAAAGTTCAGGTTCATCCATGTTGTCATATGCTTCCTGACTCCATTTCTTCTTAACGTGCATAATATTCCATCGTGTATATACACCACAATTTGTTTATCAGTTCCTCATTTGATGAATGCCTGGGCTGTTTCCAACTTTTAGCCAGCATGAATAACGCTGCTGTGAACATTGGTGTGCTGATGTCTATTCCTGTCACCGCTCTCATTTCTTCTGGGTATATACCTAGCAATGGTGTTGTTAAGACCCATGGCAAGTCTATATTCAGCTTCCTTAGGAACTGCCAAACAGTCCTCCACAGTGGCTGTGCCATTCTAATTCCCACTAACTGTGAATAAGCATTCTTATCTCTACATATCCTCTCCAACATTTACAGTTTTCCAACATTTTTAATTTTTTTTATTTTTTAAAGATATTTAGATTACATAAAAAATATAGGGGATTCTCATATGCCCCACTCACCACACCACCCACAATTACCCACATTAACAACATCCTTTATTAGTGTGGTACATTCATTGCAATTGATGAACACATTTTGGAGTATTGCCATTAAGCATGGTTTATAGTTTACATTGTAGTTTGCACTCTCTCCCACACAATTCTGTAGGTCATGGCAAGCTATATAATGGCCTGTATCTGTCATTGCAATGTCATTCAGGATAATTCTCAAGTCCCAAAAATGCCCCCTCTCCTTGACCTCAGAACATCCAGTTTCCACTTCCTCTACATCAATGATATAAGTTATTCCATGACTAGAATCACAATAAGTCTGTAGTAGAATACCAGTAAGTCCATTCTAGTCCATAGTTCATTCCCCAATACTGAGGATTCTGGGATGGTGATGCCCTCTCCTTCTGTAATTGAAAGGGGGCTTCAGTCCCATAAGGTCAGTGGATGGGACTCTTGCTTGCAGTTGTAGACTCTCTTGGTTCCTTGGTATGGTGTTTGTCCATCATCGCCTCCTTGTTAGTTTTCCTTGGTGAGTCCAATGAAGAGTAGGTGTTGCAACTCTGCTGAGGCTCAGAGCCCAGCTGGCAGATGGACAGTCCAAAGATTCAAGTCTCTTGGATGTATACCTATCAACTCCAGCACCAACTAAGCTGACAACATCTTGCCAGGTCTCCTCCCAATTTTTTAAGAGTGGTCAGTCTAAAATGTGTGAAATGGTATCTCTTTGTCGATTTTATTTACATTTCTCTAATCGCTAGTGATGTTGAACACTTTTTCATGTGTTTCTTCACAATTTGTTTTTCTTCTTTGAACAATTGTCTTTTCAAGTCTTTTGCCCATTTTTTAATCAGATAGTTTGTCTTTTTATTACTTAATAGTATGATCTCTTTGTATATTGGAGATACTAAACTTTTATCAGATATGTGATTGCCTAATATTTCCTGTCATTAAGTTGGCTGCATTTTCATCCTATTGACAAAGGCCTTTTAGGTACAAAAGTGTTGAATTTTGAGGAGGTCCCATTTATCTATTTTTTCTTTTGTTTTTCATTCTTTGGGTCTAAGGTTTAAGAAACTATCATCTATCACAAGATCTTGAAGATATTTTCCTACATTTTCTTCTAGGATTTTTATTTTTATTTATTTTTGAATATTTAGGTCCTTTATCCATTTTGAGTTAATTTTTGTATAAGGTGTGAGATAAGGGTCTTCTTTCTTTCTTTTGATATGGCTATCCAGTTCTCCCAGAACTATTTGTTGAATAGACTCTTCTGGCCCCACTGAGTGGGCTTAACAGCCTTGACTGCATATGTGAGGGTTGATTTCTGAGTTCTCAATTCGGTTCCATTGGTCAATCTATCTGGCCTTATGCCAGTACCATGCTGTTTCTATCACTGTAGCTAAGTAATATGCTTTAAAAACAGTAAGTAAGAGTTTTCCAACTTTGTTCTTTTTTTAAGATTTTTTTTTTGCTATTTGGGGCCCTTATCCTTCCAAATAAA
>JAKSZT010053824.1:625619-648707 GCA_026826555.1 Tolypeutes matacus | reverse complement strand
ATGTATTGCCCAGGGAGTGTTGTGTTCCTTCCTGAGGAGGCTGGCCTCTTCCTCAGGAATTAGCAAAATACTCACAAGTTGGCATCTATAGCATCAAATGCATTAATGCTAAACACAGTCAACCAAAACTCTATTATCAGTTGCTACTTCAACAATTCAACCCTTCCCAGCTACAAGCTAAATATTGGTAAGTATATATAAGACTGCTCTATTTATTTGTCATTCTGTAACTTTGTTCAATATTGACTTAATCTTGTAATTAGTTATGTAATTTGTTTCTCACCCTAATTGTCATATAAGCTTATTAAACTAACTATATATTAACATTTATCTTGTATCTATCCAGGACTATAGCCAAAATAAGCCATGTTCATCTGTGTATCCCCTGATTTAGTAAGCCTGTGAATGTATGTATACTTATCATAAAAAATTAACAGTTAAATCTCTATAAATTCTACAAAAAGAGAAAAGGGGCATATGGTGAGGTGCAAGAACAACTATATCAAACATTATCTAAAATAAATTTTTAAGCCAATGGTCAAAATCATATACATCAGCAGCAGAACATTTCTTGCAAAAATCAGGCAATAATACAGAAACAAATATTGGACAACTAGTTTACTGAAAGCATAAAATTAATAATGAAAGGGATAAGGCCGAAGTTAAGTTAGGATATAGGGTTGAGGTTTTGCTCTTATCATTACAGATAAAGGAGACCAGCTTTGGTCCTGTTCAGACATCTGAAACCTAGACATAAACAAGCTGAAGAAGCTGACACAAAAAACAGAAAAGGCAGAATGTCACTCTAACACATTTATTCCTTGCTATGCTTACTTTGAAAACCACAGTAGAAAGTAGTGTACTTTCACAAAATTATACATACTGGGCTTATATTACTAATTCACCTTTTTAGAATTGTTGACTTGGGGGGACAAATTCTACCCTGTTTATATTAATCAGTCTTTTCATTTTCTTGGGCCCATTGATCCTTGCCTTCCTCTAAAACCTGAGAAGGAAGGGATATTTATTGAAAATTTAACCTTGTCTTTTCTTTAATGACCTAACTGCATAGGATCCATCGACACATGTATACAGCCCCAAAATCATAGTAGAAAGTGATAAATGGCATACATGCCATTTTTCATCTGAGATTGTGCTCTTTAATGATTCCTACAGAATTGTAAAGAATTGGGCATTTATAGGGATACTGAAACACAACCATAATTTGAAAAATTAATAATTCAACAAAATCAATGAATAGAAGCTATCATTATTTTTAGAATTTTGGGGATGTCATAAGTATAAGTACGTCACAAAATTGTGAAAAGTGTGAGCAATTATGCCTGATGACCCACTGCTGAGCTCAGGGAGAAAGTTATTTTGGAGGAGCAGGCAGAGAGAGACAGACGTGCCCAACATAGTGCCTTGACAGGAGTCCAGCAATGCTCACCCTTGTGAATACAGCATTTTTGATGATGCCTTGGTTTAGACATTTTCACAGCCTCAGAACTGTAAGTTTAACCCTAATAAATTCCATTAAAAGCCAACCTATTTGTGGTATTTTGCATTGGCTGCACTTGGCAAACTCAAAAAGCTAGGCACATAGATTTGGAGAGCTGACATGTTCCCAAATGACAGTGTGATACTGCTACCCGGTGAATTCACATGTAAATTGTGGGTGTCTCCCAACTAGGCAGGAATGGGTACTGGTAAGATGGAGGGGGAAGTGCTATATATCAGCAAGGCCTTCAAGACAGGCAGTCAGTCAGGCAAGTCACAAAGTTTGGGGATGAGTATAAAGGCACAGATGCGAGTATGATGTACCACCTCAGGCAGGTGTAAGCCAGGTGTTCAGGATGAGATAAATGGATGGGACCTGTGGTCTTGTGCACAGAGAAGTCAGGGCATAGAGCAGAGACTACCTTCTCCTGCTCCTTTTGCCATTCCTCCTACCCTTGACCTCCATTTTTGACCCTCTGAGGAGGCTGCTCTTACTGTACCCCTCCTTGTTCTCAGACACAGACTCAGGTCTCCTGCTTCAAGTTCTACATTCACCTTCTCCAACTTTGGGGCAGCTAAAGAAAGAGCAGTGCCAAGATGAAACCTGTTGGTGACAGGAAGGAAATGTCAAAATTCACATTACAGCATTAGGTACAACAATAACATCACCAGAATGAGCATCAATAGGACAGTGTCCTTAATGTTTAGTATAGAAATCCCAGAAAGTTCTGGGACCTAGGGCTGACAAGAATAGAAGTGAGGTTATGAGAAAGTGCAATGTTTGAAGAAAACCTCAGAGGGTTCTGATGCCAGATATTTCTCAGATAAATTTATTATTAAATTTTCATCATATTTTTAACAGTGTTGAAATGATGCAGACTTCTTCAATCCCACAGGAGAACGGTGGGTTTGGATGGGAAGAAGCTGATGAACAACAGAAGAAGCAGGAATGTAACACATGTTCACTGCTGTTCCCCCAATCCAGAGAGGGAATGTCCTTTTTTGGAACCAAACTCTCAGAACCCCAATGAAAACCATCATCATAGGTTCTGGATCCACAAAGAAGGACAGGGAGAAAGCCCTGCACAGCACTCACAGCCTCAATTAGTGATGTGAATCAATCTGGCCAGTCTACCTTGGGGAGTAAGCAGCAGGAAGTCCATCTTCTCCTGTGGAACTAACAGCCCTCTAACCAGACATGTGTAGAGAGCATTGTGGTCTTCACATCGTCTCATCCATGCTCCTCCTATTCCATGCTCACTCTTGCTGAGGGTAGCCTCCACCCATCCAGGCAGCATGAGAGGGTGCCCAATAGACAAAGCAGATTTCCTTTATCGGCGACTGCATTTGCAATGGGTGTAACATTGCAGATACAAATCAATATCTTCAAATCAACCACCTTGTATGATATCATTGTGTACAATTTTCATAATTTCTTTTAAATTTTAACCAAATTATCCATGCAAAGAGTATAAAAATAATTTATATCTGTTATGGCAAACAGTAAAATTACTTCTCTAGCCTCAACCCCCATTCCTCCTTCCTCAGAATTATCTGCATTGGCAGATTATTTTGGGTACATATTTCTGTTTGTAAAAGTATGCATTCTCTAGTTTCATCTGTCCCACAGTCTATCACATATGAGAAAAATATTGGATTACAACTTAAAAATATAAATAAATTTTCTAACTTCTTAAAATACTTGAGATTAGAAGTATATCATCTTAATATGAAAGGATCATTTATGATTTAAAATAATTTGGAAAATTTGAGTTAAGTAGAAATCAGATGACTGTAGTTCAGTGGCTGTTAAACTTGAATCCACATCAGAATCAGTTGAGGAAATGAAAATAATATAAGTGGTTGGCATGCTTTATAAGAAAATGCTACATGAAATAGCAAGATGACATCAGTTTAGGAGGTTACTCACTGAATAGCTCTCTGGGGATGACTGATTGTGGATGGGGTCCTGCCCATGGGTCTGTGCTGTGGGTGTAGGGAGTGAGAATCTTGGATGACCTAGCAGAAGGCAGATTGAGAGTGTGGAGTGATCAGTGGAGATTCTTGAGTTTTGAGGCTGCCTGTGGTGATTAACACAGATGGTTGAGCCCCACCCACAGTGACAATGGCTGGTTTGTACCAGGAATCCTGCAACCACGACTCTCCCTCCTGGTTTGGGGCAGAATACTCTGAGGGAGGGAGGTCTCTGACAGAAGGTGCAGAGGGTTTAACTTCTGTGGACTGACTGCCTGGACCCCTTCATAGCTTTGGGGATCAGATAAGCTGGCTTGAAACATGATAAGGCTAAAGGGAGATGTGAATCTCCTGAGGAAACCTGATTTACTCAGCGGCCTGCTGACACTGCGGCCTGGCCGCAGAGGGCGTGGAGTCAACAAATTTTATCTCTTTTCCCTGACAAACATTATAGCTTCACTCCCCTGGGGAGGCAAGGAAGTGGGAAGGGCTTGATAAGTTTCCACGAGCCTATTTAGGATCCCCTCAGTGAAGGGGGTGATCTAGCAGAGGACGTTTTTGGGATCTTTATATTGCCAAAAAAAAGAAGACAGTCACTTTAAAAAAATGAATTCCTGTTCTTAATTTAGTTTAATACCTAAAATCTACCTTAAAACCTTCAGAGAGAACCCGGAAGGGAAATTAATAAACACAAGCAGGCTGAGAGGATCTGAAAGGACCCTAGAAGGAACACTTCCTCCTTAGCTTTGTTTCACTGCTTGCTGGTGTGGTTGTTTGGTTTTTCTCTGTTTATTTGTTGTCTCTTTCCTCCCCCATTTCTGTTTTCCTTCATTTAAAAAAAAATTAGTTGCTGCTAGCCTACCTCTTCTTTGATGTTCTTCTTCTTCAGTGATTTCCCATTCTCTGACTATATTGATATTGTATCCCAAGCTATCTCTTATCCTTCCTTCATCTCTCTGCATTCTGCATTCTGTTGTGGTTCTTAGACACCACGCTTTTTCATTATCCCACAACTTAATGCTTCCAATTTCTATTCTATCTCTTTTGTTTTCTTCTTATATTATTAATATTAACTTTTTCCTTTTAGCCCTTTCTTTACTTTTTCTCTCTCTCCTCATTATTCTAGCCTTCCAAATCATTATATACATATATTCCTCTTTTGGTTCCCCAGTCCATTGTAGGTACTCCACTTTTATTCCTATTACTGTACAATGTCTACAAAAGTTAAATATTTATTTCTCTAAGTCCTATTTGGCCCATCTTCTAACTTTTATCAATATTACTATTATCTTTCTTCTTTTCTCACATCTTTCCATCCCTCTGGAACTAATTTTTTCCCTTCAAGGTAGCATAGAAATGAGAAAGGAAACAAAATAAGAAGAAAAATTTTCAAAGAGAAAATTAACACACACAGAACCAGCAACTAAATAAAACTCGAGAGCAGAGAGAGAAGCTAATAAATTGAATAAACCCAGCAAGATAAAATGATGACTAGAGGGCAAGAAAAAATTGCAAACCACATTGAGAAACAGGAAGACATGGACCATTCAAATGAACAAAATAAATCCAGAATATATGCAGAACATCAAACAACTTATCAAAGATTCCCAAACAAATATAGTGAACCAACTTAATGAAGTGAAGGAAGAGATAAAGGATATAAAGAAGACACTGAGAGAACACACTGAAGAAATTGTAAACATACGCTAAAGATAATAGATATGATGGTGATCAAATGTGCAATCCAAGAAATCAAAAGGATGCTGGATTCATATAACAGCAGATTTGAACAGGCAGAAAAAAGAATTACTTATGTGGAAGACAATACAGCTGAAATCAAACAGATAGTAGAACAAAAAGACAAAAAAATATAAAAAAATCCAGCAGAGACTCAGGGATCTAACTGACAACACAAAACACACAAACATCGCATTATGGGTATCCCAGAGGAGAAGAGAACGGAAGGGTAACAGAAGGAGTGTTGAAAGAAATAATGGCTGAAAACTTCCCAACCCTAATGAGAGATGGATGTGCAGATCCAAGAAGCAAAGTACACCCCAAACAGTATAAATCCCAACAGGCAAACTCCAAGACATATACTCATCAAAATGTCAAATGCTCAAGAGAAAGAGAAAATATTCAAGACAGCAAGAGAAAAGAGACCCATCATATACAAGGGATGCAAAATAAGATTAAGTGCTGATTTCTCATCTGAAACCATGGAGGAAAGAAGACATTGGAAGACATAGTCAAAGTATTAAAAGAAAAAACGTCCAGCCACGAATTCTGTATCCAGCCAAACTGACATTCAAAAATGATGAAGAGTTCAAATTATTCACAGATAAACAGAAACTAAGAGAGTATGTCAATAAGAAACTAGCACATCAAGAAATATTAAAGGAAGTTCTACAAATTGAAAGGAAAAATCAAGAGTTAGGAGAGTTTAAAAAAAAACAAAACATAAACAAAACAACATATGACATATATTAATCCAAAGAAAAAATGGCTGAAGTAAGAAATTCACTGCAAGTAATAACACTGAATGTTAATGGATTAAATTCGCCACTCAAGAGACACAGATTGACCGATTGGACAAAGAAATATGATCCATTTATATGCTGTCTACAAGAAATAGACCTTCGACCCAGGGATTCAAGGAGGCTGAAAGTAAATGGTTGGAAAAGAATTTTACAAACTAACAATAGCAATATAATGGTAGGAGTAGCTATTTTAACATCAGACACAATAGAGTTAAAATGCAAAACTATTGTAAGAGACAACAATGGACACTAAATATTAGTAAATATGGTAATCTCTCAAGAAGAGAGAACAATCATAAACATTTACCCACTTAATTGAGGTGCCTCAAAATTCATGAGGTAAACTCTGGAAAAGCTCAGTGGAGAAATAAATGCCTCTACAATTATAGCAGGGCACTTTAATAGTTAGGGACAAGGATATGGAAGTTAAACCGCACTCTCTTAGACAAACAGTTGGACAAGGATCATATCTCAACAGAAATCATTAACTACCTTGAAACTAATGAAAATGACAACACAACATAACAAAACCTATGGGGTGCAGCCAAAGCTGTCATGAGACGGAAGTTCATAGCATTAAATACATATATTCAAAAAGAAGAAAGAGCTAAAATTGAAGACCTAACTGCACACTTGGAGTAATTGGAAACACAATAACAAACTAAACCTAGAGTATGTAGAAAGAAGAAAATAACAAAGATTAGAGCAGAACTAAATGAAATAGAGAATAAGAAAGCACGAGAAAAAATAAACAAAACCAAAAGCTGGTACTTGGAGAATATCAATAAAATTGACAAATTCTTAGCCAGACTAACAAAGAAAAAGAGAGAACAGATGCAAATACACAAAATAAGGAATGAGGAAGGGGATATCACTACTGAGCCCACAGAAATAAAGAGAATAATAAGAGGATAATTTGAAAAATTGTATACCAACAATAATGACAATTTTGAGGAAATGGACAAGTTTCTAGAAACTCACAAACAGCTTACATTGATGAAAGAAGACATTGATTAACTCAACAGTCCAACTACGGTAAAGAGATAGACTCAGTCATCAAAAACCTCCCAACTAAGAAGAGCCCAGGACTGGATGGCTTCACAGCTGAATTCTACCAAACATTCCAGAAAGAGCTAATGGCAAATCTACTTAAGCACTTCAAAAGAATAGAAATAGAAGGAATTTTACCAACTCATTCTATGATGCCAACATTACCCTAATACCAAAACCAAACAAGGATACCACTAGAAAGGAAAATTACAGACCAATTTCTCTAATGAACCTAGATGCCAAATTCCTCAACAAAATACTTGCTAATTGCATTCAGCAGCATATCTAAAGGATTATACACCATGACCAAGTTGATTTCATTCCATTTATGCAAGGATGGCTCAATATAAGAAAAATCAATCAATGTAATACACCACATAAAAATCCTGAAAGAATGAAACCACATGATCATCTCTATAGATGCAGAAATAGCAATCGACATAATACAGCACTCTTTTCTGAATAAAACACTGCAACAGATAGGAATAGAAGGAAATTTTCTAAATATGATAAAGGGTATATATGAAAAACCCAAAGCTAACTCATCTTCAATGGCGAAATCCTAAAAGGTTTCCCTCTGAGTTCAGGAACATAAAATGGTGCCCACTATCAACACTCTTATTTCACATTGCCTTAGAAGTAGTTGCTTGAGCACTGAGGCAAGAAAAGGATATAAAAGCCATCCTGATTGGAAAAGATGAAGTAAAATTTTCATTATTTGCAGATGACACGATCCTAACATAGAAAGCATAGTGAAAGCTACAACAAAGCTTCTGGAACTTATAAAGGAGTTCAGTAATGTTGCAGGCTAAAAGATCAATGCTTAAAAATCACTAGCATTTCTGTACACCAATAATGAGCAATCGGAGTAAGAAATCAAGAAAAAAATGCCATTTAAAATACTAAGCAAAAGAATCAAATACCTAGCAATAAATTTAACTAAAGCTGTAAAGGACTTATATACAGAAAACAACACAACACTGATAAAGGAAATCAAAGAAGATTTCAATAAATGGAAAAATATTCCCTGTTCATGGATAGGAAGACTAAACTTCATCAAGATGTCTATCCTACCCAAACTACTCTACAGATTTAATGCAATCCCAATAAAAATCAACACTATATTTTTTAAGGTAGTGGAAAAACGAACTACAAAATATATTTGTAAAGGTAAGATGCCCCAAATTACCAAAGACATATTGAAAAAGAAAAATGAAGTTGGCAGTATCACATTACCAGACCTTAAAACATATTACAAAGCTACAGTTATCAAAACTGCATGGTATTGGCACAAGGATAGACCTACTGACCAATGGAACCAAATTGAGGGTTCTGATATAGATCTTCACATAAACAGTCATCTGATATTCCACAAGGTTACCAAGCACACTCAGTTGGGAGAAAATGCACTCTATAACAAGTGGTGCTTGGAGGACTGGATATCCATATCCAAAAGAATGAGAGAAGAATACCATCTCACACCTTATACAAAAATCAACTCAAGATGGATCAAAGATCTAAATATCAGAGCCAAAACCATAAAGACCTTGGAAGATAATTTAGGAAAGCGTCTACAGGACCTCGTAATAGGAAATGTTTTCAGGAAATTCACACCCAAAGCACGAGCAGGAAGAGAAAAAATAGATAAATGTGATCTCCTCAAAATTAAAAACTTCTGCACCTTAAAGGATGAAATTAAGAAAATAAAAAGGCAGCCTACCCAATGGGAGAAAATATTTGGCATATTGGCATAATGGCATATTGGCATAATGACAAACAACCCATTTAAAAAATGGGCAAGTGACCTGAAAAGACACTTGTCCAAGGAAGAAATGCCAAGGGCTAAAAAACACATGAAAAAATGCTTGGCATCGCTTTTTATGAGGGAAATGCAAATCAAAACTACAATGAGATACCATTTACACCCATCAGAATGGCAGCTATTTAAAAAAAAAGCACATTCTAAGTGTTGGAGAGGATGTGGAAGAATAGGAACATTCATGCTCTGCTGGTGGGATTGTGGAACGGTCTAACCATCGTGGAGGGCAGTTTGGTGGTTCCTCAGAAAATTAGCAATAGATCTTCCCTATGATGCAGCAATTCCACTGCTGGGTAAATACCCAGAAGAACTGAAAGAAAAGGCACGAACAGATACATGCACGCAAATGTTCACAGTGAAATTTTTCACTATTGCCAAAAGTTGGAATCAGCCCCGGTGCCCACCAACAGATGAATGGATAAGCAAAACATGGTACATACATACAATGGAATATTACTTAGCTGTAAGAAGGAATAAATTGCAAAAACAGGGAAAACATTGATGAATTTTGAAGACCTTATTTTGAGTGAAGCAAGCCAGACATTGACAGATGAACAGTATATGACCTCACTGATTTGAATTGAGGAAAGTGAGCAGTTTCTGAGGACCATTGTCTGAAAGGTAGGTTAACAAGGGAGAGAAAGAGAAGAGTAGGCTGTAAGACATCACTCAGAGTGACATAATCTAAGTTAAAGGGATAGAATATAATTGCATATTGAAGGATAGGACAGATGGATAGTGATATTATTGGGTTTGTTTGTGCAGGGTTGACAGGTGTTTAGATTAGGGAGGGCAGGTTGGAATACCCAGGTCATGTAACTATGAATCTTGTCATTCCATGAGTCAAGACAGGGGAGTATTATATGCCCCAGGTGGGCGGGGAGGAAGGAACAGTTAAGATCAAATGGGTTATTTAGTGCTCATGTGAAATGTCTTTAATTACCTTGCAGTAATGGACAGAGGACATGTTAAATATCATCAAAAATTATTAAACTGTACCGTCTAAAATATAAACTGTATTGTAAACCATTGACAATGTTTAGTTGTTATATTTTACTATCTGTAGGAAGGGCTCTCGGGACAGGGCAGACCAATCCTGTGAGTCAAAAGAAGTGTCAGCCCCAGGATCAGTCTCCCCTCTCCTGTGGAGTCCTCAAGAATTAGTCCAGGCTAGAAGAGAGGGAGTTTGTGAGGGTTGGATTTATCAGTCATTCCTAGGCTCCCAGAGCACACCACCTTTTGGAAGAATCCGTGGGGCTCCACCACCCAAATTTGTGGGTCAGAACCTGAGTCAGCCTAAGTCTGTGTCCCTCTTTCTCCCTTTTAAGGTAGTGGTAGAACCCTGGAGCACTCTTTGTCTGTAGTCACAGGCCCAGAGGACCGAGAATTCTAAAGTGTCAGGGAGGGTGCTGGCAGCAGCATCCACTGCTGGCTTCAAATCACATTTCTGGTCCTGATGTTGTAACTTCCTTTTTTTGTCGCTCTCTCCTCTGGGTGGTGCGCAGCCTTCACCTGCTGTCCTAAACTCTAGAAGATCTATTTTAGGGATTTTTCTGCCTGTTCTCTAACTATTTTTCTGGAGAAGAGATTCCCGTGTCTTACTAGTCTGCCATCTTACCAGAAGTCTCTTACTTACTTTCAAATTTGAAGTACCTCCTTCATTCACAGAGAGTTAGGTGAAACCAGTGTGTTGATATAGATTTTAAGTGAAAACACGTGCAAAGCAGCCAATGAAACAAGTTTCTTTATTGGATTTCAAAATTGAATAATTAACTGCATTTCACCCAGTGACAGGGAAAAGCAGTGTTTTGAAGTTGATTGTAAATGAAAACATGTGCATAGCAGCAAAAGAAAGAAACTTACTTAGATTATCAAAGTGAATAAACTGCAGCATTGGCATAGTAAAAGCAGGGTTTTCACATTGTGAGTGAAAGCAAGTGTATAGCAGCTGTAACAATTGGGGAATTTGATGTAAGTATGAATTCCAAAAATATAATTGGATCATGCCTGTAAACTGATCTGTTAATCTGGGCATGATTAAGTTATGATTAGGGCATTGACTGGGCCACTCCCAGTTGAGCCCCACCCCTTGGTTGGGGGGGAATCAAATATAAATGGCAGGGCAAGAACAGTTTTGAGAAGCAGTCTTTTGAGAAGCAGTTTTGATGTTGGAAAGAAGGTCCCAGGAGAAGAGAAGCAAGCCATTTTCCTGATCATCTATAGCTGACCTTGTGGAGGAAACAGGAGCTAAGCCCAGAGAGAAATTCAGCCCCGGTAAGAGAGGAAACCCAGAAGCCTGAACCCTGGCAAACGCCAGCAGCTGTCTTGCTTTAACATGTGTCAATGGACTGGTGAGAGAAGAAAATTAACCCTTTATGGCCTGGTATCTGTGGACTTCTACCCAAAATAAATACCCTTTATAAAGACCAACCCATTTCTGGTATTTTATATTAGCACCCCTTTGGCTGAATAAGAAAGAATTTGGTACCAAGAGTGGGGTAGTGCTTTTGTGTATACCAAAATGTTGTAATGGTTTTATAAATGGGTAAGGGGTATTTTTGGAGGAATTGTGAATGCTTGGTGGAAAAGGCCTAGGTTATTTTGAAGAAACTGTTGAAACTCTTGATAGTAATATGGATAGTAATATGGATGCTAGATCATTTTGAAGAAACTGTTGAAACTGTTGATAGTAATATGGATAGTAATATGGATGCTAAAGAGACTTTTTATGATGACTTAGCAGTAAATGGTGAAACCATTATTGGAAACTGAGGAAAGTGATCCATATTTTAAAGTTGCAGAGAACTTAGAAAGATTAATTCCTGGTGTTATATGGAAGAAAGAATTTGAAAATGGTGAACCTCAGCACTTAGCAGAATAATTTTCCAAATTAAGCTCGTAGAATGTGGCTTGGCTTCTCCTTCAGATTTTGCTTTATGACCTGTTATCTGTGGACTTCTACCCAAAATAAATACCCTTTATAAAGTCCAACCCATTTCTGGTATTTTACATTAGCAGCCCATTGGCTGACTAATACAGCAGCCAAACATACAAGTATCTTGCATCACTTTCAATGTTGAATTACCTCCTGCATTCACAGAGTGTTAGGTAAAACCATTGTTTTGAAGATGATTTTAAGTGAAAACACAGGCCTAGAAGCAAAAAAACCCCACGAATCTTACTTAGATTTGAAAAGTGAAGAATCCACAGCTTTGGCATAGCATTAGGTAAAAGCTTTGTTTTTACATTGATTGTAAGTGAAAACAAGTGTATAGCACCCAAACAAAAAAGTATCTTACTTATGTTTCAAAGTTGAAGTACCTCCTGCAATCACAGTGTGTTAGGTAACACCAGTGCTTTGAAGATAATTTTAAGAAAACACAGGCATAGCAGCAAATAAAAGACAAATCTTATTTAGATTTGTAAAATGAAGAAACCACTGCATTGGAGTACCTTATCTAAAAGCAGTGTTTTTTTTTTCATTGTGATCAAAAGCAAGTGAATACCAGGCAACCAAATAAGGATATTATTTGAACACTTCAAAGTTGATGGACCTCCTGCATTCACAGTCTTTTTGGGGAAAGCAGTGTTTTGAAGATCATTGTAAATGAAAACAGATGCAAAGCAGCAAATGAAACACAAATCTTTTTCACATTTGTGAAGTAAAGAAACTAGTGATTTGGGGGAGCATTAGGAAAAAGCAGAGTGTTGGCATACTGAGTGAAAGCAAGTGCATAGCAGCCAAACAAGTACCTTACTTAACTTGAAAAGCTGGATTTCCTCCTCAAGTCACAGCGTGTTAGGTTAAACCAGTGTTTTGAAGATGATTTTAAGTGAAAACACAGGCATAGCAGCAAGCAAAACACTAATCTTACTTAGATTTGAAAACTGAAGAAACTACTGCATTGGCATAGAATTTCATAAAATCCACGTTTTTACATTGTGGGTGAAAGCAAGAGTATAGCAGCCAAACAAACAAGTATGTTACTAATGTTTCAAAGTTGAAGTATGTCCTGCATTGACAGCATGTTTCATAAAACCAGTGTTTTGAAGATCCTTGTAAATGAAAACACAGGCAAAGCAGCAAATAAAACACAAATCTTATTCAGATTTGTAAAGTAAAGAAACTACTGCATTCCATAGCATTAGAAAAAACCAGAGTGTTGGCATGCTGAGTGGACGTGAGTGCATAGCAGTCAAGCAAACAAGTAGCTTACTTACCTTTCAAACATAAGGAGCTACTGCTTTCACAGAGAGTTATGAGAAACCAGTGCCTTGAAGATGATTTTAAGTGAAAACACTTGCAAAGCAACCAATGAAACCAGTTTCTATATTGGTTTTCTAAACTGAAGCACTGACTACATTCACTGAGTTTTACAGTTAAGCAGTATTTTGAAGGTTATTGTAAGTGAAAACATGTACATGGAAGCCATAGGAAGAAATTTACTGAGATTTCCAAAGTGAAAAACTTGCCGCATTGGAAGAGTAAAAGTAGGGTTTTGAACTATTGGGAGAAAAAAAGGCATAGCAGCAAACAAAATGCTAATCTTACTAAGATTTGACAAGTGAAGAAACTACTGCGTTGGCATAGAATTTCATAAAATCCACATTTTTACATTGTGAGTGAATGCAAGAGCATAGTTGCCAAACAAACAACTGTCTCACTAAAGTTTCAAAGTTGAAGTACATCCTGCATTCACAGTGTGTTTGGTGAAAGCAGAGTTTTGAAGATCATTGTAAATGGAAACACACAAAAAGCACCAAATGAAACACAAATCTTTTTCAAAATTGTGAAGTAAAGAAACTAGTGATTTGGGGTAGCATTAGGAAAAACCAGAGTGTTGGCACACTGAGTGAAAGCGAGTGCATAGCAGCCAAACAATATGTTACTTAACTTTAATAGTGAATTTCCTCCTGAATTCACAGCATGTTAGGTAAAACCACTGTTTTGAAGATAATTTTAAGTGAAAACAGGCATAGCAGCAAACAAACTCTAAACTTACTTAGATTTGAAAGGTGAAGAAACTATTGCAGTGGCATAGAATTTTGTAAAATCCGGGTTTTTACATTGTGAGTGAAAGCAAGAGCATAGCAGTGAAACAAACAAGTAGCTTACAAAGTTTCAAAGTTGGAGTACCTCCTATATTCAATGCATATGTGGTGAAAGCAGTGTTTTGAAGATAGTTGTAAATGAAAACAAAGGCAAAGCAGCAAATAAAACACAAATCTTATTCAGATTTGTAAACTAAAGAACGTACTGCACTGATGTAGCATTGGAAAAAAAGGAGTGTTGGCATGCTGAGTGGAGGCGAGTGCATAGCAGCTAAACAAATAAGTATCTTACTTACCTTTCAAACTGGAAGTACCTTCCACTTTCACAGAGAGTTATGAGAAACCAGTGTCTTGAAGATGATTTTAAGTGAAAATACTTGCAAAGCAGCCAATGAAACCAGTTTCTACATTGGTTTTCTAAACTGAAGAAGTGCCTGCATTCACCAAGCATTACAGTTAAGCGGTATTTTGAAGTTGATTGTAAGTGAAAACACATGCATAGGAGCCAAAAGAAGAAACTTACTTAAATTTCCAAAGTGAAGAACCTGCTGCATTGGCATAATAAAAGTAGGGTTTTGAACTATTGGGTGAAAGCATGTGTATAACAGTCAAGCAAACAAGTATGTTACTTAACGTTCAAAGCCAAATTTACTCCTGAATTCCCAGCATGTTAGGTTTAACCAGTGTTTTGAAGATGATTTTAAGTGAAAACACTGGCATAGCAGCAAACAAAACGCTAATCTTACTTAGATTTGATAAGTGAAGAAACTACTGCATTGGCATATAATTTCATAAAATTCAGGTTTTTATATTGTGAGTGAATGCAAGAGCTTAGCTGGCAAGCAAACAAGTATTTTACTAACGTTTCAAAGTGGAATTACCTCCAGCATTCACAGCGTGTTTAGTGAAAGCAGTATTTTGAAGACCATTGTAAATGGAAACACATGCAAAGCACCAAATGAAACACAAATCTTTTTCACATTTGTGAAGAAAAGAAAATAGTGCTTTTGGGTAGCATTAGGAAAAAAGAGAGTGTTGGCATACTGAATGAAAGTGAGTGCATAGCAATCAAATAATATCTTACTTAACTTTCAAAAGTAAATTTCCTCCTGAATTCACCGTATGTTAGGTAAAACAACTGTTTTGAAGATAATTTTAAGTGAAAACACAGGCATAGCACCAAACAAAACACTGTTTTACTTAGATCTGAAAGGCAAAGAAACTACTACGGTAGCATAGAATTTTGTAAAATCTGGGGTTTTATATTGTGAGCAAAGGCAAGAGCATAGCAAGCAAGCATCAAATATGTTTAAAACCTTTCAAAGTTGAAGTACCTCCTGCATTCACTGCCCGTTTGGTGAAAGCAGTGTATTGAAGATCACTGTAAATCAAACACATGCAAAGCACCAAATGAAACACAAATCTTTTTCAGATTTCTGAAGTAAAAAAACTGTACTTTGGGGTAGCACTAGGAAAAAGCAGACTGTTGGCATACTGAGTGAATTCGAGAGCATAGCAGCTAAACAAGTGTCTTACTTAACTTTCAAAAGTGAATTTCCTCCTAAATTCACAGTGTTAGGTAAAACCACATTTGAAGATGATTTTAAGTGAAAACACAGGCATAGCAGCAAACAAATCACTAATCCTACTTAGATTTGTGAAGTGAAGAAACTGCTGCGTTGAAATAGAATTTTGTAAAATGCAGGTTTTTACATTGTGAATGAAAGCAAGAGCATAGCAGCCAAACAAACAAGTACATTAAAAGAGTTTCAAAGTTGAAGTACCTCCTGCATTCACAATGTGTTTGGTGAAAGAAGTGTTTTGAAGATCATTGTAATTGAAAACACATGCAAAGCACCAAATGAAAAACAAATCATTTTCAGATTTGTGAAGTAAAGAAACTAGGGCTTTGGCATAGCATTAGGAAAAAGCAGAGTGTTGGCATACTGAGTGAAAGTGAGTGAAGAGCAGCCAAAAAAAACAAGTATCTTACTTAACTTTCAAAGGTGAATTTCCTCCTGAATTCCCAGCGTGTTAGGTTAAACCATTGTTTTGAAGATGATTTTAAGTGAAAATACAGGCACAGCAGCAAACAAAACACTAATCTTACTTGAATTTGAAAGGTTAAGAGACTACTGCTTTGGCATAGAATTTCGTAAAATCTTGGTTTTACATTGAGTGAAAGCAAGAGCATAGCAGCCAAACAAACAAGCATCTTACCAACGTTTCAAAGTTGAAGTACCTCCTGTATTCACAGTATGTTTGGTGAAAGCAGTGTTTTGAAGATCATTGTAAATGAAAACACAGACAAAGCAGCAAATAAAACACAAATCTTATTCAGATTTGTAAACTAAAGAAACTACAGCATTGGCATAGCATTAGAAAAAAGCAGTGTTGGCATGCTCTGTGGAGATGAGTGCGTAGCAGCCAAACAAACAAGTATCTTACTTACCTTTCAAACTGGAAGTACCTCCTGCTTTCATAGAGAGTTATGAGTAACCAGTGCCTAGAAGATGATTTAAGTGAAAACACTTGCAAAGCAGCCAATGAAACCAGTTTCTCTATTGGTTTTCTCAACTGAAGAACTGACTGCATTCACTGAGAGTTACGGTTAAGCGGTATTTGGAAGTTGATTGTAAGTGAAAACACGTGCATAGAAGCCAAATGAAGAAACTTAGATTTCCAGAGTGAAGAAACTGCAGCAATGGCATAGTATAAGCATGGTTTTGTCATTCTGAGTGAAAGCAAGTGCATAACAGCAAAAAAACAAACAAACAAACAAACAAAAAAAAACACCACAAGTATTTAACAAGACTTTCAAACTTAAATTACCTCCTGCATTCAGAGAGTGTTACATAAAACCACTGTAATGAAGATGATTTTAAGTGAAAACACATGCATAGCAGCAAGAAACACACAAATATGACTTAGATTAGGGAAGTTATCTCCCATCCTCTCTCACGCAAATGCCTTACCAATAAATCTAGAGTCTTTGCTACTTCTTGCTCAGTAGGTCCTATCAACATGATATCATCAATACAATGGTCCAGTGTGATGTCTCGTGGGACAATATTATGACATAGGGCTGGAGAGTTGATATATCCCTGAGGCAGGACAGTGAAAGTATACAGCTGGCCTTGCCAGCTGAAAGCAAACTATTTCTGGTGGACCTTACTAATGGCAATTAAGAAAAAAGCATTTGCCAGATCAACAACTGCATACTAGGTACCAAGGGGAAGTGATGATATGTGCAAGCAATGATACCACATCTGGGACAGCAACTGCAATTGGAGTCACCACCTGGTTAAGTTTACGATAATCTACTGTCATCCTCCAATATCCATCTGTTTTCTGCACAGGCCAAGTAGAAGAGCTGAATGGGGATGTGGTGGGAATCACCACCCCTGCATCCTTCAAATCCTTGATGGTGGCACTAATCTCTGTAATCCCTCCAGGAATCCGGTATTGCCTTTGATTTACTATTTTGCAAGGCAGGGGCAGTTCTAGAGGCTTCCACTTGGCCTTTCCAACCATAATAGCCTTCACTGCATGAGTCAGGGATCCAATGTGGGGATTCTGCCAGTTACTGAGTATATCTATTCCAATTATGCATTCTGGAACTGGAGAAATAACGACAGAATGGGTCCAGGGACCCACTGGACCCACTATGAGATGGACCTGAGCTAAAACTCCATCAATCACCCGACCTCCATAAGCCCCTACTCTGACTGGGGGACCACAGTGACGTTTTGGGTCTCCTGGAATTAATGTGACTTCTGAGCCAGTGTCTAATAATCCCTGAAATGTCTGATCATTTCCTTTTCCCCAATGCACAGTTACTTTGGCAAAAGGCCATAGCTCTCCCTGGGGAAAGGTGGGAGGAAGATTAACTGTATAAATTTTTGGCAGTTTAACAGGATCCTTACCCAAGGGGACTTGGCCTTCTCATTCAAGGGGCTCTGGGTTTGTAAACTGTCTCAAGTCTGGGAACTGATTAATGGGCTGTGATTCTCTGCATCTGTAATTAGAGTTAGGATTTTGTTCACTTGACCTAGAACTCTTCTGCTTATACAGATCCAGAAGAAATTTAGTAGACTGTCCATCTATTTCACTTCTGGGTACCCCATGATCTATTAGCCAACGCCATAACTCCATGCAACTCAGACTATTCTCTGTGCTGTTTCGAATCTGTCTTTCATTGTGGTAGCCATGCCTACCTTGCCTTTGGTGATTAACTGCCGATACTTGACTTTTACCGGGCCTTGATCCGATCATCCCCATAATATTTAAGGATTCCGATTCCATTACAGTCCCCCCTACAGTAATATCTGGACTGCAGAGAAGAGCAACCACAGAGCTTTTCAGAGAAGATGGAGTTAGTCTTACAAATTTATTCCTCACAGTCCTGGTTAAAGGTGTGTCCTCTGGACATTCCTGGGGTGGGTGGGCAGGTCTTAAATAGTAAATCCATTCTAGCATTCCAATCTCTCTAAGCCTTTGAATCCCCTCATCTACTGTATACCACGGCAAATCAGGCATCTCAACATCAGACATGCTAGGCCATCGTTTGGTCCATGATTCAGTCAGCCACCCAAATAAACTGTTAGAGCCCTTTCTAACCCCTTGAACTACAGCGTTGAATCCAGAATTTCTGCTTAGTGGGCCCATATCAATAAATTCAGCCTGATCCAACTTTATATTCCTTCCACCATTATCCCATACCTTTAGTATCCATTCCCACACATATTCCCCTGATTTCTGTCTATATAAATTGGAAAATCCATGCAGTTCTTTCAGAGTATAGCATACTTCCTCATGGGTCATTCTTTGTATTTCACCTTTGGGGGCTTGTTGTGATTTTAATCTAATAATGGGTCTTGAAGTCAAGGGGGGTGGGGGTGGGTGGGTAAGAAGAAGGATTAGAGATGTCTTGCAGGCTACTGACCTGAGGGCATTCTTTGCATTTTCCTCTGGTGAGACAGGATTTTTCTCTTCAGGCAGGGGCTGGAAGACAGATTCCTCAGGGCAGACTGGAAGTTGGGCCATGCATGCTGGAGATTGGCTGGTACCTGCCTTGTGGCTGTGAGGAGGTCCAGACTCTCTGGGGCAAGGTAGAGGCTGGGCAGTGCATGCTGGAGTTATGCTCTTACCTGCCTCAGGGCTGGGAGGATGTCCAGACTCCCTGGGGCAGGCCAGAGCCTCGGCAGTGCAGGCTTCCATTTGGCTTGTACCCACTTCAGGGCTGGAAGGAATTCCAGACTCCCTGGGTCAGGCTGGAGGCTGGATGATACAAGGTTGAGAAGGTGTGGTCTCCACAGGGCAGGCCATCACAGGTTTATCTGGTAAAGTCTCAGCAGAATTTAGGGTTCCAATGTCCCCACCAAAATTATCATCATCCCATATGTCTCCATCCCAATCATTGGGGTTCCACTCCTTTCCAATCAATGCCTTCACTTTAATTGCAGAAACCCTGCGAGTTTGAGATTTTAGTTTCCTCTGTAATTCTGCTACTCGTACAATGAGAGCCTGGGTTTGATTCTCAGATATCTCAAGTCTGTGGCTACAGGATACAAGATTTTTTTTTCAAGGCACACGTAGAAATTTTCATATCATTCATGAGGCATTCAAGTTTCAAATTTGAAGATTTTAGCTCATCTCTTTCTTTTGTAACTGCATCCAGAGTATCTAGGAGGAGCCAGCCAACATCATTATATTTTTTTACTCCACAAAATTCTGTTAAGGTGTTGAAAACACTCTCACCCAGATCCTTGCTTCTTATAAGCGTGGAAGTAGGGAATCCAATGATGCTATTTTGCGTATCTCTATTGCCAGCTCACGCCATAGACTGTTAGCAACCTCATTATTGGAAAGGGAGTCATGAGTACCCCTGAGTCCAATTAGAGTAGAGAGCCAATTATAAAACTCCCAGAACCACCTCAGACATCCCATGTTTAAGACTGTTCCTCAAGAACCACTCCCAGTACCAGGTGTTTTAGTCACGGTTCTCTCAGGAAACAGAATCAACAGGAGATATCTGTCAATAATATGAAATTTTAAAAGAGTCTCTCATGAGACCGTGGGGATGCACAAGTCCAGGTTCCTCAGGCAGGCTGCAAAGCAGTGGCTCCGATGGAAGTCCGATGAAAGGTCGTTGATGAGTTTCTGGGAGAAGTTGCGTGTCCAACGACGAGCTGGGAAATTCTCTCTGAATGTTGAAATCACTTCTGCTTTTAAGTCATTCAACTGACTGGATAAATGCATCACCCATTGATGATGGAATCTCCCTGATTGATGCAGATGTAATCAGCCATCCACGCAGTAAACTCACTGGTGATTGAAGTCCATAAATACTCTTGTATTACAATTAGCCCAGTGCTTGCTGGAACAAACACCTGGACACAATTACCTAGCCTAACCATCACAGGTGGTAAGAAGAACAAAGTGCAAAGAAGGCAATGTAATAACCAAAGCAAGGAAGAGAAGATGATATGATGCAGAGCTGCAGAGCCACAGAGCCAAGGTATGATAGCAGCGTCTAGATGATGTGAAGAGCAAGGAAAGGTATTGTCCTTTAGAGCCTCCAGAAGGAACTGGCCCTGCTGACACCTTGGTATAAGCTTCATAAGATTCATTTGGACTTCTGATACCCACAACTGTAATAGACTAAATTTGTGCTGTTATATGCCTTCAAATTTGTCACTACAGCAATAAGAAACTAATATAAATGTACTGGTCAGGACAACAAGTACAATATTATTAAAAAAGATGACAAAAGGCATTCTCTTTCCCTATCACAAAGGAAATGCACTTTTCTTTCACCATTAATTATAAAATTAGCTCTATTTTACATTTTTTTTAGCAGTATAAGGTAGTTTCCTCTCATTTCTTTTTCTATAAAACTTTTTTTTTCATTCAGGTATTGATTTATTGTATTTTTGTAAGAATATTAGTTTAAAATATCATCACTTATGAAAAACATTGTACATTGGACAAAATTGCAAAGAAAATCAACAGCACATTATGTAGATGAAGCATCAAATAAGTTAAATAGACAAAATTTTACATCTAGTCTTCAAATATTGCTATTTTTTCATGTTATGCACTTTTTAAAATAAAATTTTACTATTTTTAAAAAGATACTTAGATTACATAAATGTTACACAAAAAAATATAGGGATTCACATATGCCTCACTCTCCACACCTCCACACCCTCCCACATAAACATCCTTCATTAATGTGTCACATTTATTGCAATTGATAAATGCTTCCTGGGACTTTACCATTAAGCATGGACCATAGTTTACATTGTAGTCTACACTCTCTGCCACACAGTTCTGCAAGTCATATGATGACATGAAATGTGCTATATCTGTTGCTGCAGTGTCATTCATGATGATTTTCCAAGTCCTGAAAAAGCTCCTGTATTTACAGCTGTTTTTCCCTCTCCCTGCCCACAGAGCCTCCAGTGGCCACTGGCTCCACATCAATGTTGTACTTTTGTCCATTGCTAGAATCACAATATGTCTATAGTAGAATACCAGTAAGTCCACTCTAGTCCCTAGTTCTTTCCGCAGTCTGAGGATTCTGGGATGGTGATGTCTACTCCACCTCTCATTGAGAGGGGGTTTATATCCCATGGGGAAAATGGATGGGACTATCTTGCTTGCAGTTGCAGACTCTCTCTGTTCCTTTGGATGTTCATAGTCCATCATCATCCCCGTGTCAGTTGTCCTGGGTGAATCCAATGACCTGTAGAGTAGGTGTTACAACTGTGCTGAGGTTCCAGGCCCAGCTATCACATGGACAGCCCAAAGACTTGAGTCTTTTGGATATACACTTAGGAACTCCAGTACAAAGTATAGGTTTAAATTGAAGAGACAGTTGAGTCATGTGTAGGGAAAACTAAATTGAGTCCAACTCTGTCACTCTTAGGAGCACAAACTCCAAAGTAGGGCCCACTGGTAAGGCACCAAACTCCGGAGCTATCTGCCCTGGCCATAGGACCTGGATGTCTCCAGAGCCCTCAGGATCCCCACTATTTGGGGTAGTATCCACTTTGGCAGTCTATGAGATCCTGCTGAGGTGTGCATAAGCGTTACTTCTGGGATGACCTCCCAACTCACTTTGAAGCCTCTTAGCCATATAAACACATTTGTCTTTACCTTTTGCCCCCTTTTATTTGAGGTCTTTTTCCAGTTGCATTGCTAGTTGGTGTTTGGTAGTAATCCTTTGTTGCCAGAGAGGTTCATCCCCGGAAGTCAGGCCCCATGCTGGGGGGAAGGTAATGCATTTATATGCTGAGTTTGGCTTAGAGAGAGGCCACATTTGAGCAACATGGAGGATCTCAGGAGACCCTTGCGCACCCCACAACAATAGGCTAAGTTTCTATTTCAAGAGCAAAGGCTCATAAGCATAGTTGTCAATATCAAGGGCCCATCCTCTTTCACCAGTCATTGCCCCTGCACTTGGGGGATTGTTGCTGCTCCATTAGAGAATGTGGCAGAGCTCTCCAGGATGAAAATTTAATATTCTCTCAGTTATTGTGTGAGTCTCCACCCACTGTGACAATGCCCCGTGAACATTTGAACATTCCTATATACCTTATATGTATGCCCAGATGAACTTCCTCCAATGTATTCTCCATTCAGTGACACCTCACACCAATGATCCTCCCTGCCCCAGTTGTAACCCTTCTGTGATCCAAAGCCTCTTCAAAAATGAAGCCATTAAAATAGCCAAGTACATTAATAGGAAAATGAAATAGTAAAGATAAGTTTATATATAAGAATTAAAATACATAAACATTTTTAAAAAACTAAAACTAAAAATAAATTAAAAGATTGGGATATTAAAAATAATAAAAAATATTTTTAAAATTTTTTTGACATTTTGCCTTTCATTGCAGTAATATCTGATGTCTTCTCTGTACAGTGGGATTTTCTTCCATTTATTCCCCAGTGTCTTACTATTTTCATTTTGTTTTCAGAGAAGTTTTAGGTCACAGTAAAATCACATTCAGAATACAAGGGACTTTCATATACCCAATATTCTCCCCTTTTCCTCCTTCCTTTCATATGTGGATGGTACCTTTGTTATAACTGATATACAAATAGTGAAACATAGCCACTAAACATGGTCAATGGTTTACATTA